>OZ026596.1:46164602-46247102 GCA_964020085.1 Micromussa lordhowensis
TCTACCTTCATTACTATCAGAAAAATACAAATCTTTTATTAAAGAAATCTTTGAATCATTACTTAATATATATTTTACTATTAATTCTACTAAATTTTTATTTTCATTAATAGTAGGATTTTCTTTTGCAATTTCACTATTTACTTTTGCAATTTCACCATCAACATATTTTACAACATTATCTTCTGTTTCATTTAGTTGTTTCACATTAACAGCATCACTGTTTTCATTTCCATCATTTAATCCTTTTATTTGATAATTAGACATATCTATAGGTGCTTCAAAATAGACGATTTTGTTTCTGATGGTATAGAATCTATCCCAAATTCGCGAGTCAACGTCATTCTGATGACCACTTACGCCATAAACAACTACAAAGATGTTTGTTTCTGCATCATAAGTCGCACCACTCTTATACTTTAAAGTTAAATCAATATCTAAATCAATAATCCCAACGTTTCCATATTTATGAAAATTGATAATTGTTCTACTGTGATCGGAAAAAGTATTTGTATTATTACGTGAAACATTTAATGTTTCGGATACTGAGTCGACAACCACTTCATCTCGATTCACTTTATTACCAAAATACATTTCAAAAGCTAATGTATACTCACCTAAGTTTAACGATTTTAAATCAATTGTTAATCGAGTGCTATAATAACCGATAGCAGAGTCATACTTAATTTTAAATTGATAAGTAGATTTGTTGATATTATAGTAATCTTTGTCGACTTTTCTTACTTTGACAATATCATCATCATCTTCCTTAAACAAATCATCATCCATAACAAAAGAGAATTCATTCTCTTGTCGGTTTGCTTTAATATTCAGTTCTTCAGATTCACTCACTTTATCTGTAATCAAAGTATTAATTACAGCGTTATTATCACTAATTGTCCTATTAACATAGTTAACAGTGGAAGCGTGAAAGCTATCTGATGACTTTGGATCTTTCAAGCGGATAATGCTATGATTAGCCATATCAATGGAGTCTTCCATCGGATCAGGATTTTTTCTATTAAGCGCTGCTGCAGAGACATCATTTATTTCTCTTTTTAATTGAGCTCTCTGCCCATGAAAATATCCAAAGTTGATAACATCATTAGCTTGTGCATTTTGAGCAGCTTGACTTGAATCATCTTCAACAAAAGGTTTAATATTTATAATTGCATTACCACCCATTTGGAGACTACCAGTCATTGATCTGGAACCATTTAAAGGTAAATTCAAATTATCTCCATTGTCAACATAAGTTTTATTGGCAGCATCATCACCACTCAAAGGATTTGGTAAACCATAAAGATAACTATTATTCATATTAATGGGACTATTACCATCAGCTACCATTGTTAATCGCCCACAATTCACAATGAGATTGTCGTTCATGTTGAGATCACCTGTCATTGCACGCGACCCATCTAATTTTAATACATCTTTAGGTAGCTTACTTATTTCTGCTTCGACAAATGCCTTGGAGACTAAATCATTAGTATCAAAAGTATTTACACCATATGGCTCAGTATTTTTTATCCGTTTACCTTTTAAGTCATAGTCATCACCTTTTAATTTTAAAAAGTTTTCATTGACATAAAGTTTATTAACAGCCATTTTAGAATCTTTTAAAGCATTAGGGTAATCAGTGATTGGAACATCATCTTGCGTAACTAAATCTGTTATTTTATTGTCATTCATGTTGAGATTTCCAGTCATAGAGCGTGAACCATCTTATTTGAGAATATGACTTAAATCAATCTTAGTAATCTCATCATCAACATAAGTTTTGTCTGCTTTTCGAGAAGATAAATCATTAATAGCAATATCTTGTTTAGCGTCTCTATCGTCAACATACTCTTTATTAGCTGCATCTTTGAGGTTAGTTGGATCAGCAATATTGACTATCTTTTCATTATTCATATTGATTGGTTCAAAATTTAATATTGTTCCTGAAAAATCAGTACTTTTAACATTAAATAATCTATGATCAAAACTAGTCCTTTGTGTTCCTTTGACACATCTACTAAAAAATAGAAATTTAAAATTAGAGTTACTGGAACCATAATATCGAAATTGTAAACTAATGTTCACATCTCTTTTAGAACTATTAAATATTATGTAAGCTTTTGCGTAATTGCTAAACCAATCATGACTAAAATCAATTATGTTTGCATTACCCGTGACATTTGTAAATAATAGCCTATCTGAATCACCATCTGTAACTATATTTGTTCCATCATATCCAAATATTTCAAAAACGATAGAATAATTAGGATCTATTTCTAAATTGTTCACTAGTTGAACAGTAGAATAAGCATAACCAGATTGCGTCCCTTCTCGAGGTGCTTCTAATAGTTCAAAATGATCAGTATGCCCAGGAATAGAAACGTCCCCTTTAGTTAATTCTGCTTTATCACCAAAATCTTTATAAAAAGTAAAACTAGGTTGCAAATGATAATTTGTCCTATGATCTGTTGTCATCTCCTTTAATTGTTTTAGAGGTACAGCATCATTATCATCCGTAGCATCTTCTAAATCACTAATCTTATGATTATTCATATTTAAATGTCCAGTCATTGAAGTTGTTCCATCTCTTTTCAGATAAGGTGACAAATCAATAGCTGGTAGGTTATTATCAACATACTCCTTTGTAGCTGCATCATTTTTATCGATAGGAAGGGCTACTTCAGTTAATCGCTTACTATCAATGTCAAAATTACCATCATCAGTTAGACTAAATCCAATTCCAGGTAAACCAGGATCACCTTTTTCACCTTTACCAGTTGCTGATGGTGATTCAAGTTGTCCATTAGTAACACCCATATATAATATACTAAATTAAATTTCTTCTTCTCGATCTCTTAAGTAATCAGAACGTAACATTTTCAGATCTTGAATTAATAATAATATTTCATCCGAAATAGATTCGTTGTATTTTCTTTCAATCATTTTTAAACATTCTAGTTTACTAGTAAGATTCTCTAATGAAAAATTTATGTTATTAAACTCATTATATATTTCTTTTGTTAATCTTCTCGTCGAACGATTTCTATCCATATATTATATATTTTCATTGAAATTTTTTCTGATTGTCTTTTTTGTCTTATCAATGTACGCAAAACTATAAGGCTCACTAGTCGCACTCTCGAATCGCTTCTTAGGTACATTGACTTCACTGCACATTCTCGCTTTCTCTGCATTACTTGGAGAGCCAAAAATACAAAAATGAGAGCAATTCAACCTGATGTCTTTAGGAGTAAGATAATAAGATTGACTTAAATAGATTACACTACAATTTTTATGACGACCACCAATAAAATATTCAATGAGAGGTTTTTGGTTTCGTTCACAAAGGAAGTCATCAAAGATGACTATTTTTTGGTTATCATTATCTAGGCTTTCGAGAGGAATGACATCACCATTACTCTCTTCTATGACATCATAACCAACCTCTTCCGAAATGGGTCGAAATGTTTCTAATAGTTGTCTGTACTTCGGTTGCTCGAGATTTTTAGAAAACAAGCAAATCTTATCATAGTAGAGTAGATTATAAAGCATATGCATGAGAACGTTAGTTTTACCACAACCGCTTGGTCCACAAATTAACATTCGAAAAGTGTCTGAAGGCATAAAAGACTTCAGACTTCGGAAATTGCTCTCATTATTAGAAGCTGAATCATAATTAGGAATTTTCATCTATATAATTAATATTTTTTTAATATTTTTTTAATATTTTTTTAATAAATGACTAATATTATACCACATAATATTAAAAATATAAATATTATATGAGTCTCTCAAATTGGAAACGATTAGCTCAGAAACGGACTGAGACTGGAAGGATGAAGAATCAGCTATATGATGAGATCACTGAAGAGAAGATAAAGAGTAAGACTTCTGACCAGCGGATAACAAAATCATTTAGACTAGATGAAATCATAGATGGGTTAAAGACACAAAAGCCTAAGAATAGACCACAAATGAGAATACGTCCCGGCCCAGCAGGTAAACCAGATGAAATTGATTATGCACCTGAAGTAGATCCATATGAAGATATGGATGTAGAAGGATTATTAGATCTCCAAGATTACGTAGCGCCCCAGGCAGAAAAACAAATAATACCTAAAGGCGCGCCACCAAAATATGAAATGGATCCTAGTTTTTGGAATCTAGGAGAAGATGAATCTTTACCACCAGAATATTCTTTTGTGGAAGAAGGACCTTTAGCAATTGAACCACCACCTGATGATGATGAAGATTTAGATAGAGGAGATATTAATAGGATTTTAGATCAAACAGGCCTTCCTAACTATGATGATGTTGAAATGAGATTATCCCAACCAGAAATGACACCAGTTAAACGTAGTAAATATCTCGAGAGTAACATAAAACGAGCAAATTCTGAAATAAGCAGTATTACAAGTACATTTAAAACAAATACAAGTAAAAGACTAAATCAAGCTATAAAAAATAATGCTCCTAGAGATGAAATAGAAAAGCTAAAGCGAGAAAAGGATATGGCTCATAAATTTGCGAATACAAGACTAAAACCTATTCAAGAATATAGAGACTATCTAAAAGTACAGAAAAAGAAAAGTACAAAGGGAAGTGGGGTCAGGGGAGGTCTTAAAAGAGGCAGTGGAGTCTATTTCTATAATGATGCTCAAGAATTACTAAAGAAATTAACACTAATTATTGGTGAAATGGAAGCAGGCAATACAAGTGTCAAGATGAGAAATATGGGTCAAACTATCTTAGACACTCTATTACGAACAAAATCAATCAATAAGTCGCAATATCAAAAGTTAGTCAAAAAATATTTTGCTATTTAGCATTATCAAAAAATATTTCAGGGTTAAATTAAATTACTTCCTAATTTATATGGAGAGAGAAATCTCATTAAGCAGTTTTTCTGTTAAAGATGAACCTGGTAATCGTCCAGGTGATTTTACTACAAGGTTTTCTAGAACTTTGGACTATGAACACAGTGATGGGATTTGGTATATTGGTTTTAATAAAATTATTTCAATGGCTTTTACATGGACAAATATAAATCCCGGTTACGACAATCAAAAGATAGCTTACAGTAAAGACGGTGGGAAAACATTTACAGATATTGATTTTCCAAAAGGAGTTTGGGATTACACTGATATTGATAATTACATTAAGGAAAAGACTAAAACAGTTAATGGTGATGGTGATGAAGAATTTCTAATCTCTTTAACTTTTGATGAACCAACTTTTAGAGTCTTAGTGACTTTAGACGCTAACTATCAGCTTGACCTGCGTAAATCTAATTTTGGTAAACTAATAGGATTCGATAAGGTGATCTTAAGAGATGAGAGAAACGTTAGCCCCAAAGTACCTAACCTATCAGAAGATACAGATGTCCTAAATATTCACTGTGATTTAGTCTCTGATTCATTAGTAGATGGGGTAGAATCAGATATTGTTTTTAGTTTTGGTACAGGAACGCTGAGACCTTCTTACAATTTTACCCTTGAACCGCGTCGTGTTATATTTAATCCTATCAATAAAACAAGAGTTTCAAGCGTTCGAATCTATGTAACTGATGGTTTAAGAAGACCAGTCTATTTAAATCATGCTGACACTGCATTTTCATTAATCTTAAAAAAAGTTCCATTCTAATATATATGAAGTCAAGAGAGTTCAAAAAGATTTATCACCCAAGAACGGGACGATATGTCTACAAACACCGTGGCAATGGAATTATAGTAGACAATCTTATGAAACCACTAAAACGAGTAGCTAGCGCTTTAACTGGACAGGTTTTAAAACCATTTGCTAAAAAAGCAATACAAGCTGGTGTATCTCAAGCGGGAGAACGAGTTGGTAAAAAGGCTGCTGATAAAGTTATAGAGCGATCTGGTGAGCTTATCCGAAAAAGGCTATCCTCAGGATCTAAAAAAGCGACAAAGTCAACAAAGTCAACAAAGTCAAAGCCAGGCAGAGCAAAGCCAAGGACTCCGCTAGGGCAGGATGAAGTTAATACACCGATTAATAATCTTATAGCGCGATCTTAAAGAAAAAAAAATCTGATAAAAAATATATAATGGCATTTAGATCACCAGAGAATGTTCAGAGAAACGAACTAGTGCAATTTCGTCTTCAAGACGCTATAAGAGCTCCTGCCAATACTCAAGAGCAAAATAAGAAAGGATACAAATTTCATGTTACTGATCGTGGTATTATGCTTGATTGGTTTAACGCCTTTTTTGAAGTGCGATTCAGATTAGACCTTAAAGCAAATGGTGGAGACAATGCAGACGCCAGAACAACAATTATTAATGGATCGCATTCATTAATTAAGCATATGGTAATAAAGAGTGCAGGAAAAATCGTCTACGACACTGATAATCTTCATCTTGTAACTTTTGCAAAAAATCTTTTAGAATATTCAGATGATTTTGGGCGTAGTACAGCCAAAAATAGCTTATGGTATTTAGATACAGATGCCACTTCAGATGATACAAACACTGGTTTGGAAAGTAGGCGTTTATTAACAGCTAACAGAGCTCATGTTAATACAAGTATACCATTAAATAGGTATTCTTTTTTCGAAGAATTAGAAGGACGATTGTTACCTCCAATGGATCTCCAATTTGAAATAGAACTTACACTGGACGCTGAAGTCTTATATGGGGCAGTTGATACATTGAGATTAGTAATTGATCGTTTTTATCTATGGGTACCCAGACTAGAACCAAAAGATGCTCTGATGACTAAATTCATCAGTGAATACCAAAAACCCAGTAAATGGAAATACCTCAAAGAAATGTACCAAACTTCAGATACTACCAGAAACAGTGGTGATTTCAGAATCTCAGCTAGTATTGATAAAGTAAAGCATGTTTTCCTCTACTTCCAGAGACAAATGATATGTCAGCAAATCCTTATATTTTTGATACTTTTAAACTTAATGCTGCTAATAATAATAGCCATCTTACTACTTGTCGTCTTGAATATGGTAATGGTGTCTTCTATCCAGAACTTGAATATGATACAGAAAGTAAAACAAGAATCTATTATGATTTAATGAATTATTCATGGAAAAAGAATGATTATAATACAGGTACTCAGCTCAATATCAGTAATTTTTCGAGTCTTTATCCAATGTTATATTTTGATTTGACTTATCAAACAGAACAGGTTAGCCGAGATCCAAAGCAACTTAACATAAGATTTCGCCTCTCACAAGCCGCAGCTGCTGATTTTAGAGTGCATGCAATTGTTCTCTATGAAGAAGATGTTGTTGTTGATAAAGTGGGAGATCAATTAGTAATAGTTTAGTAAAGTTCCTTTACATTAGTAAAATATTTTACCTTAGTAAATTATATTTACATTAAGCGTCTTAGAAAAAATATTTTAATATAATATATATGAGAGTTAAAGAAAGTCAGAACGAAAGAGAGAACAAAGAAGAAATAGTCAATTTTCTAGATCTTGATACATCAAAGATAACTTTTGCAAAACCAAAGCCAAACAAGCACAATGGAACACAGATTGTAATATTATACAATGGAAAGCCATTATTTGTTAAATATGAAGGATATACACCCTTTGGATTAAAAGAAAACTATGGTAAAGACGGTACTTATCAAGGTACTAGCATGCAAATTAGTTGTGATAATGAATATCTAAAAAAAGCAAAAGAATTGGATCAATTCTTCATT
Source organism: Micromussa lordhowensis (assembly GCA_964020085.1). NCBI lineage: Eukaryota > Metazoa > Cnidaria > Anthozoa > Scleractinia > Lobophylliidae > Micromussa > Micromussa lordhowensis. The sequence continues at coordinate 46,172,294 of OZ026596.1, forward strand.
GATTATATACATTCTTTAAATACCAAAAATAAAAAAATACCAAGAGAAGCTGTATCAGGTTATGATAGACACGGTCAAGGTGGTTCTTGGAAAAGAATCTGTAAAAAACCGTATAAAATTGTTGATGAAGAAAGAGTATATCAAGATTACCCATCAAAGATGGATTTTAATCTATTTTTTAGAAACGATATACTAGCTACAAGATTTTTTACATGGAATGGTGAAAATTTAGGATATGAATCAGTAAAAATTGGCCCAAGAAGCGAAGTTAAATTTATTGCTGCTTGGTTTTCAATTACAACTGGAACTTTTGGAGCTACTCTAAAACCAAAATTAATGCAAGTATCATATCGAGAACGAGAAGATCTTTTTAATAACTTCATCTTAGATGATGATGATGATGAAGAAGATCTGATTAATAACGTCATAGAATAAATATTATTTAGGAATTTAAAAAAGTCCCTAAATAATATATAATGACTGAACTACATCAAATTTCTGTAAAACTTTCTGAAGGTCAAAAAAGAAAACTATCCAAGGCTTACAGAAACAGAGAAGAAATAAGTTTACGCTTAAGTAAAAATGCGTTAAGTGGTTCTGATCTTCTTATGGTGCCAATGAATACTGTTAAGAGACTCGCTAAGGCCAAAACAGCTAATCGAGGAATGGTAATTACTATATCAAAGTATAATATCAGGCGACAAACTGGTAGTGGGATATTTAGCGCAGTAATGCCATTATTAAAGAATGTAGCACCAACTATCGGTAAAACACTAGGATTGTCTGCTTTAGCAGGGTTAGCTTCTGAAGGTGCTAGCCAAATAGTTAAGAAAATTAGTGGTGGACAAATGTATCAAGTACCAAATAAAAATCTATATATGTTAGCTCAAATGGGTGATCTACTGACTAAAGGACAAATAGGAGATTTAGCCCGAGCTCATAAATTAGGAGAAGATCTACTTTTCCGACTTACACAACGACAAGTAGGTAGTGGTATTGGCACGTTACTAGCTAGTATTGGTATTCCGATGATTATTGATGCATTAAAAGGAGGAAGTATAAAAGGAAGAGGAGGAGTTCGAATGGGGAAATCTGAGGGAGGAGGTAGAAGAGGAAGAGGAGGTCCTCGTATAGGAATGCCTATGGCTCCACCACCTTTTATTGGAACATGGGGCAGGGGTAGGGTTAGAGGAAAAAAAAAAAAAAGAACTAAAAAAGCCTAAATTCCATAAAGATATCCCAATGAGTAATTTTGATCTTTTAGATTGGTGTAAATACTTGAAGATACCTATAGAGAATGTTTTAAGTAGAGATCAGACTGTACCACATCAGCATAAGTTAGCGCTTTTTATTTATAATTTAGAACCTCATTATATGAGTGGTAGTCATTGGGTTACAACCTATGTTCGTGATGGTACAATAAATTACTTTGACTCTTTTGGTATGCCACCTTTTCAAGAGTTGGTAAACCATGCAAAAGAGAAAAACTTAAATTTATTACACCAAAACCAACAAATACAGAATCTCTATACTACAACCTGTGGCTATTTTTGCTTGTATTTCTTGAATGAAATGCATAAAGGAGTAGATTATTTAGATTTATTGCAAGTTTTTAGCTTTGACACCGAAGAGAATGAAAAATTCATAGCAAATTACATTAGTAAATTGCTTAGGTAGTTCACATTTGTTGGATTTGTTTGATTTGTCGGATTTTTTTTAAATCTCGTTTCAAACTATTTCTCATATTTCTCACTCTTTTAGTTTCTCCAGAACAACATAAAAAGGCAATTTTTCTATAAAGAAGTTTGTAATGTTTATACATCGCTTCTATTCTACGTATTTCATTGTCAATTTCAATTTCTTCCATTATATAATAATATATTAAAATAATAATATATTAATATATAGATGAAAAGCTATTGTGTAAAACAACGAAAACAGACAGAGTGCGTTCCTGGTTCAGAAAGGGTTGTACAGGCAAGAAATGGTCGTGCCATGATGAAATGTAAATGCGCAGAATGTGGGATAACAAAAACTAAATTTGTTAAGTCAAGTACGGTAGGAAGAGGTAGAAAAGGAAAAGGGCTATTACTGGGTAAAAACAGTCCATTTAAGGGAATTCCCCTCATAGGAGCTATATTATAGTAAAGGAACTTTACAATAGTTAACTTTTTTAACAATAGATTAACTTTGTTAACAATAGAGTAACATATATTTATTATAATATTAATTAATATATGTTATCTTATTGCGTTCGACAAAGAAAAAGGACAGAATGTGTACCTAATTCTGAAACTTTTGTAATTACAAAAAATGGTAGAAATGCAATGCGATGTATTTGTGCTGAATGTGGAATTACAAAATTTCGTTTTATATCTAAAGCGGAAATGCAGGGAAGCGGTTTTGATGAACTTATTGTCAAAGGGTTGGCTGCTGGTGCAAAAGGATTGTACAACCTGGGTAAAAAAGGAGCTAGTAGAGCAATAAAATCTGACTTTGTAAAAGACAAAGTTAAAGGCATTGGTAAAAGGTATTTGAATAGAGCAATTGACTCTCTGGCTGACAATCTTTCTAAAAAAATCAGTGGAAGGGGAAGGGGAAGGGGTCTTGATATTCATAAAGCAATAGGTAAGTTACCTAAACCGAAAGCTGGTTGGACTCTTCCAGGTCACAAATATACTGGTCCTTACAATGATTTAGAAAACCAAGTAAAATGGGATCGTGATACAGGCCAAATCTATGAAATCTATGATAGGCCAACAGGTAAGACAGATGCTATAGCCATGCAACACGATGTTGATTACTCAGTATGTGCTGATAAGGGAGGTAATGTAAAATCATGTAAAAATGTGGCTGACAAGAAAATGGTCCGAGCTCTAGATGCAATTCCCTGGAATGAGAGACAGTGGGGTCATTGGCTGGCTAGAAACACTATTAATACAAAGCAAAAACTTGGTTTAGGAGTTAAAAAAAAAAAACGCTAAAAATTTAGACACATGGGAAGAGCTAGCTAATGAGTTACACAAACCTATAAAACGAAATTTTATCAAGCGAAGAGTCATTGCACATAATGTAGATGATATCTGGTGTTCAGACTTAGTTGATATGCAAAAGCTAAGCAAATGGAACCAAGGTTATAAATATCTACTAATGGTCTTAGACCTTTTCAGTAAATATGGTTGGATAGTACCTCTAAAGACAAAAACAGGCTTAGAAGTCGCTAAAGCGTTTGAAAGCTTATTAGTGAAAAATAAGCCTAAAATGTTATGGGTAGACAAAGGAAAAGAATATTATAACAAAAATGTGTTGGATCTCTTAGCTAAGGATAAGATAAAGGTCTATTCCACTGAAAATGAAGAGAAATCATCAGTTTGTGAGAGATGGAATAGAACTATCAAAGATAAAATGTATAAGAGATTCACTATGCAAAACAATACAGTCTACGTTGACACCTGTTCCGAAAATACTCGCCTCTTACAACAACAGCCGACATAGATCAATAGGAATGACACCTTTCCAAGCTAGAAAACCTGAAAACTATGGAAAAGTTTATTTTAATTTATATGGTGATTTAGCGAGAGACGACAAAAAAACCGAATTTAGAGTAGGTGATAGAGTCCGAATAAGCAAATACAAAAGGGTGACCTTTGATAAAGGCTATACTCCTAATTGGACTGAAGAAGTTTTCATCATAGACGAAATTAGATTCACTAATCCTATTACTTATAAGATAAAAGACTTAAATGGTGAAGTGATTAAGGGTTCTTTCTACAGAGAAGAGTTACAAAAGACAGATCAAGAGGTCTATAGAATAGAGAAAATTATCAGAAAGTCAAAAGGAAAAGCATTAGTCAAATGGAAAGGTTACCCAGACGAATTTAACAGTTGGGTGCCAGCTGGAGATTTAAAAAAAATTATTTAAAAAAAATTAGAATATTATAAATATTTATATAAATGGAAAAAACAGAAGAACAATTGAAACGAGAAAAGAGAAACAAATATATCAATGAAAAACTCAAAAGTTATGAATGGTATTGTGATATCTGCGGAAATGGAAAAAATTACACTTATAGAGGAAAATATATGCATCTAAAGACAAAGAAACATAATAGAAACTTACACAATAAAGTAGTTACTGGTAATAATAATAATAATAATAATTTTAAAAAAAATTAGTTACATAATATACATTATAGATGATTAATAAAATTAAAATAAAACCCAAGCCCCACCTACCTGCCAAACCATTACCAAAACCACTCGTGCCGAAAAAAATAAGGAGGATAAAAGCATTAACTAGGAGGCAAACACCTGCCGAACAAGCCCCAGCCACACCTGCCAAACCAGCCACACCTGCCAAACCAGCTACCGAACCGGCTTCATTACCTAAAAGACTCCAAGAAAAGGTTAAAAATTTATTTAATGAAATAATTCCATATTATATACCTGAACCAATTAAACGATTGAAATTTATCCCTGAAGCAATTAGTAATTTTACTACGAAAATTATCCCTAAAGCAATTAGTAATTTTTTTTTCCCTGAAGCTAAAACTGAACCTGAAGCGATTAGTATTCCTGAACCTGAAGCGATTAGTATTCCTGAACGTAGTAAAGCATTAAAAGGATATGTAAAATCTTATGAAGTACCAATTGTTAATAGTAATGATCCATCAATACAGTTAAATAATACTAGAAAAGCAATATTTGATCTTTTAATTAAAATATTATCAGATAAAAGAGGATTTAAATACAATACTACTCTGAGGGTGCGATTATCAAAGCGTAAAGAGGGTACGATAATTTACCGAGAACCTTATTTTAATGCCGGGCCTTTTACTGTGACCAATATACTAGATATAGAAGAGTCTATCCATAATAGCATTGAAAGAATTTTAGAGTTAATAGCTGTTTGGCTCTCTGAAGGTTCTGGTTGGGTATTTGAATCGGTAGAATTACATATAATTAATATTGTCTCTTACTTTCCATTAAGAGGAACATCATATATTCAGCTACCAGAGGAACTGCGTAACCCTATGAAGGGTTTAATCAATCCCAAAAATGAAGACAATCGTTGTTTCCTATGGTGTCATAACAGGCATTTAAATCCACTTATAGTTCATCCGGAAAGAATAACCAAGGCAGATCGAGAATCTGTCAAACGGTTGGATTACACTGGTGTCACTTTTCCGGTCACTGTAAAAGATATTAAAAGGATTGAAAAGCAAAATAAGATTAATATTAATGTATTTGGTTATGATGGTAGAGCTTATCCTATCAGAATATCAGAAACTAATTTTACAGACCACTTGGAATTACTATGGATTGAAGAAGGGGACAAGAGCCACTATGTACTTATAAAGGATTTCAATCGATTTATGACATCATTCACAAAACATGAGGGTAGGAAATATTTTTGTTTGCGTTGTCTTCATTGTTGCAGTTCTGCTAGAGTCCTGGAAAACCACAAAGGGGATTGCCTGCTCCTTAATGGAACTCAAGCGATCAAGATGCCTGAGGCAGGATCAAAAATTTATTTCAAAAATCACAAGAAGATGTTACCTGCGCCTTTTGTCATTTACGCTGATTTTGAAGCAATCACAGAGCGGATAGATGGCTGTATACCATCAGACCAGCAGTCTTACACGAGTACTTATCAGAGTCACCAGGCTTGTGGTTATGGATATAAATTAGTCTGTAGATATGATAACAGATATTCAAAACCAGTAAAAATTTACCGTGGAGAAGATGCTATAGAGAAATTTATTGTACAGATGATGAATGAAGTAGAAGATTGTCGAAGAATAGTGCGAGAACGATTTCAGAAACCATTAGTTATGACAGAGAAAAATGAAAGAGATTTCCAAAATGCTACTAAATGCCATATTTGTAAAATAAAATTTAATGAAGATGAAGATGAAGATGAACCTTCAAAAAAAAAGTTATAGATCATTGCCATATTACAGGTAAATATCGTGGCGCTGCTCATAGTGATTGCAATCTTAAATGGACCATTAGTGCAGTAAAGTTAACAATTCCTGTAATCTTTCACAATCTTAAAGGTTATGACTGCCATTTTATCATGCAAAAATTAGGAAAACTAATAAATGAAAATGTAGTCTATGATATTTTTGAATTTAAAGATCCTGATGGTAATATTCAATATGCAAAAAGTAGTATGAATATTGGTGTTATAGCAAGTAATTTTGAGAAATATATGGGTTTTAGACTAGGTAAACATTTGACTTTCATTGACAGTTTTTCATTTATGAGTCAGAGTTTAGACAGATTAAGCAGTAATTTAACTGATGATATACACGGGAGGCTTTTCCAAATGATGAGCAATTCAGATTAATCAAGCGAAAAGGTGTTTACCCTTATGATTACATGGACTCGTTCCAGCGATTCAGTGAGAAGTCTTTACCAGCGATAGAAGATTTTTACAGTATTTTAAATGATACAAATATTTCAGATAGTGATTACTCGCACGCAAAACGAGTTTGGAATGCCTTTCAAATCAGAGACTTAGGTGAGTATCATGATTTATATTTGCGTACAGATGTTCTACTCTTAGCGGATGTATTTGAAAATTTCAGAACTATATGTTTGAAGGACTATGGGTTAGATCCTTGTCATTATTATTCAGCGCCTGGGTTATCGTGGGATGCATTACTGAGAATGACAGGGGTAAATCTAGATTTAATTTCAGATTTAGATCAACAACTATTCATTGAAAAGGGAATGCGTGGTGGTATTAGTACTATTACTCATAGACATGCTGTTGCAAACAACAAGTATATGAAAAATTACAATCCGAAGGTAGAATCTTCTTATTTGATCTATTTAGATGCTAACAACCTTTATGGTTGGGCTATGTCACAGTCACTACCAACTGGAGATTTCCGATGGATTCCCTCTGAAGATTTTGAGGATCCTGAAGATTTCATCTTAGAAAATTACACAAATGATACTAGAAAAGGTGTCGTTTTAGAGGTAGATTTAGAATATCCGGAAGAGCTACACGATTTGCATAATGATTATCCATTAGCACCAGAAAAGATTTTAATCACTGATGATATGTTGTCAAAGTATTGCAAAGATTTAAAAGATTCAGAAAATATTAGCAGTGGTAGAGTTCACAAGTTGGTTCCTAATCTAAGGAATAAAGAAAAGTATGTATTACATTACAGAAATTTGCAGCTTTATTTATCTCTTGGTATGAAGTTAAAGAAGATTCATAGAGTATTGGAATTTACTCAGCGACCTTGGATGAAAAGATACATTGATTTAAACACTAAAAAGAGAACAATGGCTAAGAATAGTTTTGAGAAAGACTTCTTCAAACTTATGAATAATTCAGTGTTTGGTAAAACCATGGAAAACCTAAGAAAAAGATCCAACATACAGTTAGAAACTGATCCGGAACATTTATTGAAATTGACCAGACAAACAACCTACGTTTCTAGTAAAATATTTGATGAAAATTTAGTTGGTGTACAGATGAAAAAGAAGAGACTAACCTTAGATAAACCCTCATATGTTGGATTCTCTATTCTTGATCTAAGTAAAACATTAATGTATGACTTCCATTACAACTATATCAGAAAAAAATACCCAGAAGCAAAGTTACTTTTTACTGATACCGACTCTTTAGTTTACCATATAAGGACAGAAGATGTTTACGAAGATTTATTTGCTGATAGACATCTATTTGACAATAGTGACTATCCTGAATCTTCTAAGTTCCATTTTGCTGAAAATAAAAAAGTAATTGGTAAATTCAAAGATGAAGCGTCAGGTGACCCGATCACAGAATTTGTTGGTCTAAAAAGTAAAATGTATTCTTACAAGACAGAAAACAAAGAAAACAAGACTGCTAAGGGTGTGAAAAGGAATGTCATCAAGAGTGAATTATCTCTCTCTGATTACCGTGATACGTTATCGAATTGTACTACCATGAGACATAAGATGAGAACTATAAGGTCGGAGTATCATCAAATATGTAGTTACCAAATTAATAAAGTATCATTATCACCTTTTGATGATAAAAGATATATTTTAGATGATGGTATCAGTAGTTATGCATATTGGAATCATAAAATAAAGAATAATTTATAGTATATATGCCAATTCCGAATTTTAAAAAATTCTTGTCTGAAGACCCACTTGATGATACTGATAGTAGCGATAGTGATTATGATCCTAATTCAGATGAGGAAGAAGAAGAAGAAGATCTCTCTGAAATAGATCTACCTCCACTGTAATTTACAGAATAAAGGGACATTAATTATTATGATGAATAAAGAAACTATTGGCAATCTACATCGTAAAAAACTTTCAGAAATTGTTCTGAAAGAAAAAAAAATACCAGATATAAAAAGAAAAATTGTAAATTTATCCAACAAAAAAGATTATTCTAGAATTGATCAAATTGAACAAATAAGGTTAGAAAATGAAATAAATGATATCAAAAATCTTCGTACTAGTTATGCATTAAAGAATGCTATTTTACTTTTTTTACATACAGAAAATCAAGCAAAAAATATAAAAAAAAATTTTGTTTATTTTGCTGATATCTTAAAGAATAAGAATAATATTGATCATAATTCTTATTATAAAAGGTATAAATATAATATATTTCCTGAAGAACTCCAATACAGTGAAAATAATATAAATGAAGATAACTATTGTTATACATGTAAAAAATTTAAAGTATTTAACATTGATGAAGCAATAAGTACTTGTCTAAGTTGTGGAATAAGTGTCTCAACAAATCCAGAAAAACCATCTATAAAACCTGCAGAAAATTATTACAAAAGATATACTCATTTTTGTGACTGTTTGGCCAATATCCAAGGCAAAGAAAGTGTTAAAGTGTCAGAAGAGGTTATTAATACTATTATCAGAGAAATCGTTCATGAAAAAATGGAAAATTCTTTGGAAAAGTTAACAGAAGCAGATATTAAAAGATATCTTAAAAAACATCGTAAATCACATTATTATAATAATGCCACACAAATTTTGTACCGAATAACAAATATACCTCCATTACAAATGACTCCTATGATGGAAGAAAAAATGAAAATGAGGTTTTTACAAATTCAAGAAGCATTTGAAATTTTTAAAGATAAAAATAGAAGCAATTTTTTTTCGTATTCATATATCATCTATAAATTTTGTCAACTACTTGAATATAATGAATTTTTACCAAAGTTAAAATTGTATAAAGATCGTTTAAAACTCTATGAACATGATAAAATTTGGAAAAAAATCTGTGAACATCTAGGTGGTGAGATCGCTGGTTGGAAATTTATCAAGTCTTAAAAATTACGCATCGTGAGAACTATATAAATTTTTGTAAAGGAACTTTACTTTACTTTACTATATCCTACGCTGTTTTAGTGTTGGATATAGTAAAATGTCCTAGCAGTTATTTACACTAAATTTTACTATATCCTACGCATAACCTACGCTAAGATCCGTAAAAATCCAGAAATGCCCTAGCTATGACTTTACTATATCCTACGCATAACCTACGCTAAGATGCGTAAAATCCAGAAATGTCCTAGCTATGTCAATTACTACACTACTTTCAATAATGACGATCAAGCTTGCAGCCTCTTGCTCAAAAACACTGTGAAATATAAAATAGTAATATGACTACTACAACCTGAACCAATTGGTAACGTCACAAAATCCAACGAATAGTTGCTTATAGATTGGGTATTTTAATTACTAGAGGGTTATCCTGTGTCGAGACAAATCATTCTAAACAGCAGTTCCATGCTCGTATTCCTGCATGACAGCCATAGATATTGCAATTGCGAGGGTTTAAATAAATCTTCTGTACATCGGACGGATATAGTTCTGCCAATGCATACCCTTTTAAATATATACCAAACTTTTATAGCTCCTTATATAACATACGGTCTGAGGGTATGGGGTCAGGCTTGTAAATCTTACTTTGACAAGCTTCTAAAGTTGCAGAAACGAGCTCTCGACTTTATCTTTTTTTTATCATAATGAGTACAAAATTCCTCTATTTGTTGATGCTCAGCTCTTACCGAGAAAATCCCTTGTTATGAATCTATAGCTAATTTTGATGTTTGACGTTCGACACTGAACAGTTCCGTCCGTCTAATATTCAAGATTTATTATCCAACTCTGCATCCTAGAGTACAAATAACGCGCAAAACGAGTACAAATATCACACGATATTTGTACTCGCCTCATTCCTCCCGGCCGCGTGAAGCTCAAAACCTTAGCAAGTCAGAATTTTGGGAAAAGAAATCGTTGGATAATAAATCTCTTATTAGACGTTTTGGTGTGTAGTATCGCTGTATATTTTTACTCGTTGTTTGCATTTTGACTCGCCCTACGGGCTCGTCAAAATACTGCACAACTCGTAAAAATATACAGCGATACTACACACCAAAACGTCTAATAAGATATATCTATTTCAAGATATATCTAATGTTCATTTTTACAATACATGTTCCTCCGCCTCTAATAATTTCTATACCAAACCTTCTAGGCTATCCGTTCAAGCAAATTCCTTTTCTCGAATAGGAGTAAAAGTGTGGAATGAATTACCTCAAGCATTAAGAAATCTTTCTAAAAATGGGTTTAAAAGAAAACTCAAGCAAATTTGTATTCAAAATTTAAAGTTCACAAGAATCTTATATAGATTTATCTCAGATTACACAAAATGTGAAATCTTGGTAATAGTTCTTTTACTGTCTTCGTCCAACTAACATAAACAGTATCTGTACGTTTAATATTTAAAGTTAGGTTAATGAAATGCTTTTTCTTATTATTATCTTATACTGTATTTCTTTTTTTTTTCCCTTTTTATTTTATTAATTAATTTCTGTCTGTATATTTTTGTAATTCGCTTATTAAGGCATGGCCTGTCTAGATTAGCCTTTGCTAGTTGTGGGCATGCCCTTTCTGTAAATAGAACTCGAAAATAATAAATGACTACGGCTATAGTTCATATTACAGATCCATTGCGGATATTTAATTTAAGCGGGGCACTGTATGTCCATAAAATTGGTTGCTCGCAGATCGGCGAGGTGTCCGCAGTTTGAATACGACAGTGTTCCTTCGCAGTTTTCATGGTCTTTATGTATGGCTGTTCTCTACTTTTTGTTAGTAGCACCATTACCAGTTGTTTTTATACGATATAAATATGTTCGATTTGTAAGTACTGGATAGTTGTTTGTTTTCATTTATCAGCCTTATTTCGAAAGAGGGACAACTGATCTCAACGCAATTCAGTTACTTACACTTCATCACAACACATATCAGGCCTTTCCATGCGATAACCAGTCTTCAAAAGTCCACACAGCTCTCGATTGCTAAACGTGGGATACGGCACACCTCCTGAAATGCATCCAAAAAATCATAAGAAGGTATGTTAACACGGTAAGTGTCACGCGAAGAAAACTGATATGAATTCTCGCCTTAACAGAAGAAAGTAACGACTAATTTCGGAAATAAAGGTGGAAAGAATAATATTAAAAAAAAAAGTTTTCTTAACTTACCCATGGTGGCCATTTCCCACAGAAGTATTCCAAAGGACCAGCTATATCAAAATCAAAAAGATCAAGAAACGCTGTCTTGTAATTACATGTACAACTAGGAATTAATGTATGACAAGCTGAGGGTTAAGGAAAAGGCTTTGCCGTCGCACAGAAAGATTGACTTACACATCACTCTTGATGGTGTAAATGCTGTCATTAATTGATTCTGGGGCCATCCATTTCACAGGAAGCTTCTTTGTATTCTTTCCACTGTACACGTCCTCGTAGATTTCTCGCATCAATCCAAAGTCTGACACTTTGACTCGGTTATCACTGCCAACCAGAATATTACGAGCTGCAAGGTCACGATGAATGAAGCCTTTCTCTGCGAGATGATTCTAAAAAGTCATGAAAGAATTAAAAGAGCACACTTTCTTTGTAGAAATAAAGCCGATTATGATACTTTTTTCTTTTTGTAAGTCATACTTCAAACTTATTAAGGGTGTTTGAAATTACCTATAAACGAGGCACGCAAGACCCATCTGGACTTTCAGATGATTAATTTGTAGAAAACCTTTCTTGTAGAGGTTGAGAGTCACTACTAAAAAGTATCTTTATATTTTATCTCATGTTAATACCTACCATTCCCTTTGATATTTGCCAGGCAATTAGCCAATCAGAGAACGGCCTTCGTGATAGAACGCTAGTAGATTTATACTAAAACTCGATAGAAACACAGAACTAGCACGAGCTGTTGATGTAATGATGGCGCGAACAAAGAGAATTTACATTTTGATGATCGAAGTAAACAAGTTGTTTTTCTTTTTCTTCGTCGCGGTATTTTCTAAAAGAAATAGAAAACATGTTTTCCGTGTTCCTATCGAGTTATAGAAGCACTCGTGAAAGTTTGGGAGAACTCGAAAAAGCTGTGAAAAACTCGCCTGTGGCTCGTGTTTCCACAGCATTTCTCGTTCTTCCAAACTTTCACTCGTGTTTCTATTTAACAATAAGATTATGAGCTCGAGATTTTTATGAGGTGATAGTTGATGAGGCCGAAGGCCGAATCAACTATCGCCTCATAGAAATCTAGAGCGAATAATCTAATTGTTTCAGTAGAATTCTAACTGAAATTAACGCAAATAACGGTTTCCAATGATTTTCCCACGCATTATTGAACTTTACCCATAAACAAAGTTGCACGTATCGAACTGTCCTTGGCAAATTTGCAGTTGTTTACGCGCGTACCCGCTTTTTCAATATTTTCAAGTTTTTAAAGTCAAGAAACCCTGGAAGTGCTTCTTTTAGTCTTCTCAGGAATTTAATTACTCGTTTACATCTAAAATTCCTTCCAAAACTTCGGAAAAACTATAAAAACATCGCATTTCGTGGACGACCGGCGGCCAACTGTACTCTAATGGGTGATAGTATACGAGTAGCTCAGCCAATCAGATTGCAGCATTTGCATTAGTATACTAGTAGAATTCTACTAAAACTCGATAGAAACACGGCACATGTTTTCTATTTCTTAAATGGTAGTAAACTAAGCGTGTGTAAATTATTTCGTTATTCATATTTTGGGTAGGGAGGGCAGGATAGAAATTGTGGAGCTTATTTCAATCCTGCTATTTAGATGTAGCTAAACCTATGACGTTTTCATATTTTTCTTACATTTGTCAACTTTTCTTTTCAAGCGCAATGAAATACTCTTTCAAATTTCCTATTAAAAATTTGAACTTAGAGCTAAAGCAATTTTCCAAAACAAATTTGAAGAGTATACTGGTCTAATAACATTACAACTACAAATTGATGATTTATGATTATATATTCTAAAGTGGTTTCGAACCCGAGAAAGCTGTCCAAAGGACAATGTGATTTCTTTGCCAACTTGGAAACCGCCAGCAATAGCCAAGGCCCGATCTTCGTTCTGAAGGTCTCGTTCTCCCTAAAAGTTGAATGTTTTAATTCTTAGTGATGTTTATTATTCATTCACTCTCCCATTCGTTTTATCGTTCATTCAATCAATTCAATCATTTGTCTGTACGTCCGTCCTTCCTCCATTCATTACTTCCTTCCTCCAACCCACCAACAATTCTCTTACTAACCCCCTGCCCACCAATCAATAGACAAGTGAGCTATGTGATATCACAATTGACAGGTTATTTCCTTTTGAGCTTTAGATAGTTGATTCCAGATACACTTTGCGAGATTCCCCATCCCTCTGCTGAGTTACATACTCGTGGAGTCAAAGGCCGCAGAACTTGAAGTCGCCACCCAATCACACAACTCGCGTTCGTGAAGCCCTAAACATATCTGATCAGAATAGGGTTTAATGTAAGGCACCTACTTGGCCGCATTCGCTCACTTCTCTTTGAGCATTGAAGTTCTCTCTGTCATCGTAACACTTCTTCTCCTCGTTGCCCCTAGTGCCTTGGTTTTGATTGATCTAGAGTAAAATGAACATGATTAGTTCATAAATAACTAGCAAAGTTGGTCTAAAAGTGCAAGTAATTAAGTTTCAAGATGAAGGCTGAACAATATCAACTGTTAATTTTGTTCCAAAACACAGTTGAAAGGCTGACTGTCAAAGCAAAAATGTCACCCCATATCACTCCAATATTAAGGACCTTGCATTGGCTTCCTTGGTAAGAAAAAATAATATTTAAATTCCTCTGGTCACTTACAAAGTCAGCTTTGCTCCATGACTTTGCTTCAGCTTATTTAAGGGATCTGTTATTTCATTACACGTCTCATCGTTCACTACGGTCGAGTAGTTCAAATTTGCTGTCTATTCTCGACTAAAACGACTTCCTACGACGACAGATCATCTTTCTTGGTTCTCGCACCCAGGCTTTGGAACGACTTGCCAAATGTCATTTTAACGGTGTTCCACTGTGGACTGCTTTAAATCAAGATTGAAAACTTTTCTTTGTAAGAGAGCGTTCTAAGATTAGGCCTTTTTAATTAGGGTTTTCTTGTGAAAGGATTGTAAAAAGCATTGAGACTTCCATGTGAAGTAAAATGCGTTTTTAAGAACCTATTATTATTATTATTATTATTATATGAATAAATTATTCCTAATAATTATTATTATTATTATTATTATTATTATTATCATCATCATTATCATATTTAGAACCCAACACAGCCTACTTGAGTGGCATCTAGCCATAATGATTGAAATCCTATAACTGCAGGTTAAATTGTGAGCTGGCAAGACTGGCATAGACTGGCAGGAGCCCCACATAATTAGCACGAAGTATCTCGTGAAGGATTACATCTGATTCACTGTCCTTTAGTTTAAACCATTACCAAACACTTTCGATTAATTAAATATTTCTTTGAGAAAAGTCTTACCGATCGCCTCCTGCGTCGTAACCACTGCAACAGATCACCAAACGGAACGTACTCTATCACCAAGAACTTGTGCTTCTGCAAAGTGCAACAACCAACAAGGGATACAATATTCTGGTGTGCACCCAACAGCTTCATCTGCTCTATCTCCTGTAAGAACTCTTCTTTTTGGTCTTCGCTTGGATCATCTAAACACAAATGATGTAGTTAAGTTCCTGTTTACTACGATTACAAGATTTTAAAACCAGATTCAACAAACTATCGGCCACATATTAGGCTTTGCTTCAGTCACGATCTGAGTACATTCCGACAGGAAATTCAATTGAGTTTTATGCGCAGCATTACCTGCTGTCCAATTTAGGGATAATGGGACGTGAAAACTAGATTCGATGGTTGATTAGTTTCAATTCTATCCACACTATCAAGGGAAATGGTCCTGTTGTGTCACTCCTAATGTCAACTTGAGGTGAAGACTGGGGAGACAGTTCACGATCTGATTGCAAAAGACCAAGCACGACCGATCTGGAAAGGGTTGAGTATCACCAAGAATTTTAATCTCTTTCAGGTGAGTTTTAAAGAGACTGGAGGTATCCAAGTTTTGTAACGATTCGCCCATTTATTCATCATTTTGTGTGACGATTATAATTACCTTGCAGCTCTTTCACAGCAACAACCTGGCATGGCTCCTCGGCCTTCAGTGTTTTTTCAGTATCAAAGATTTCTATTCCAACTCGTCTCCTTAGAGTTGCTTTGTACACCACACCAAACGCCCCTCGGCCAAGCTCTTCTTCGTGTTGTATTTGCTCGGGAAGAAGTTCCCACTTGTCAAGCGGGATAATTTCGCGAGCTGAACGAGATGATCTGTGGAACGATGGGAAAATAGTTTACCACCCCCCCACCCCCTATAAAGTTTTTCAAAATTTTAATTTACTGTTACAGGCTGAAATTGTCAGTAGCTGTTTATTCATGCGTCCTGGAAATTTTGATATGTCAATTGTATGTCTATCATTTTGACGTTGTCATGGACACCGCAAAGTTCGTGTAGGTTTGGCCAAAAATCAAGTTTTGACAGAATTCTTTATTTTTTCAGTCTTCTTCATCAAATTGCAGAAATTCACGAGTTTGTACGTTGCATAAGCATTCTGGCTTGATTTTCCATTAGTTTCCGTTATTTCTTGACCTTCTAAGAAAATGGTGAAATCCAAAATGGCGGATCAAGTGTCGTCATATGACGTCATAACCAGAAAAAAAAATGGTATCATTTTGTAGAGCAAGCTCAGGGCTTAAAAATTGCACCGTAACCAGGATAAGACATGTTGTAAATCTGAAAGACGTTCTCTGGTTAAAAAATTTGGTTAAAATATAAGCTTTCGGCTATCTATCTATAGCCTTTAACGAATAAAAAATGTAAGAAGCGCGAATAAAATATATACAAAAAGGGGTGTGAAAAATTCAATGCGGGTGAGAACTAACTAAAATATGAATAAGAATGAAAAAAAGAACATCAAAGAAACTTAAAAAATTGCGCGAAAGGGTCAAACATTGCCAACCATGCATGGAAGAACGATCACTCTATTGACTTTAATAATGCATGCGTAATTGACAAAGGCAACTACCGCGTTAGAAAAACTTTGGAATCTTGGCATACCGCCAATACTGTTAACGCGGACAATAATTCTAAACCGTTACCTAGACAATACTCTATTTTATTGTAATTTTTAGATCATTCTTATTTTTATTTTAAATTGGACACCTCTAATTGGACACCCACGTGATCACGCACCGATCGGACTCGTATGATTACAAACCGAATTGGACTCCACTCAGTCCTATTACCATTACTAATCATAAAAATTACAATTTCCTCGACTGTGATTGGTTTGAAAACACTCCTATTTCCCATTAATTCACTTGCTAAGTTGTTATCGGACAGTTTGTTGTTGGACAGTTTGTTATCGGACAGTTGAATAAGCCAATCGCATTCGAAGTTGTAGTTTAAATCAACCAGTCACATTCAAAGTTGTAATTACGTGCGTGCGTGCACGCGCTTGCCTTTTTGTTTTTGGCGCCTAATTGCCGGTAGTAGCTGCGGTGGCCTGAGAATTGTAGGTATTTTAATGCAAATTTTCCCTATCTTCCATAACTTGGCTATTCTTCTTTTCTCCGAAATTGTAATTTTTATGATTAATTGGTAAGAAGACTTCGTGTCGTCCAATTCGGTCCGTAATCATACTCGTGATTAACAAATCGGACTCCCGCTGCGCGGTCGTTCGATTTTGTTATCACTCGTATGATTACAGACCGAATTGGACTCCACTCACTCCTATTACCATCATTGTTACTTATAATCTTAGAACTTTGTGATTATGATAAATTTCCAATGCACATTACCTTAAAGTGCCTATAATCCCAGAATTTTTTTTGGCTAAGATGAAACTTAGACAAACACACAAAAAGAATTTGCCAAAATTTTCGGTTTGTGATATTTTTAAGGGCTTTAAAAATTAACATAAAGTAGCTGAAATTTGATACATGACCGAGCTTGCGAGGAGCCTGGGTCTATTACTGGGTTGACGTCACAGACTGTTTTGCATGCAAGTTTATAAAGAGTTAATGCTATGTAAATGAATATGTGACGTCAACCCAGGAATATACCCAGACCCCTCACCAGCTCGGTCATAACACAAAAGATATCAAATTTCAACTACTTTCTGTTAATTTTTAAAGCCCTTAAAAATATGACAAACCGAAAATTTAGGCAAATTCTTTTGTGTTTGTCTAAGTTTCATCTTATCAAAAAAAAAAATTCTGCCGAGGTTATAGGCACTTTAACGCTGCTTATCAAAGTGGCTGTAACCCACTGAACTCAGAAAATGAATTATGAAAAGTAAAGTTTAAAAAACACACAAACCCTATCTAAAAGTTTTATGAAAAAGGAAACCTCGTCACTATTGATTTTGGCACACAAGCGACGGCGAAAGCTTTATGCACTGGTCAACGGATTCACTACGACGTCATCAGAAATCAAAGGACGGAAGGCAGGAGCAACTGAAGGAGTGAAAGACAATATCCTACCTATACTCAGAAAATGACATTTTCTGAGTAAAAACGAAATGTGTCGCGTTATTCTAGATAAGGAGATTAACTCAGCTCTCTCAACATGGAGACGCACGAAGGAGTCACAATTCTATTTTCGAAGGTTTAAGAAAAAACTGACGAGTTGTCTCACCTTGTGACCTTTGACATATCCCTGGACATACGACCTCTGCTCAAGAAGCGTCTTTTTCTGCTTCCGCGACAGGGTTGGTTTTAGTCTGAAGTACAAAGTTCACAAGTTAGAACCATTATTCTCTGCTTTCTTTCAACTTCTCATTACACTATAGGGAATATATGAATAATGAATTATGTAAGCCGAGTAAACTGAAACTATGAAAAACAATACAAACAAAATTTTGGCATGGTCTTCCTTTTTCTGTAACAATGTCGGTTAAGTCTGTAAGATTGCGGTTTGCCAATTCAAGAGTCAAGGAGTAGTTGAAAGCGGGAAGAAGCTATTGCTTACCTCGAGAAAAACTTAGCAACAATTAACAACAGAAACGAAAATACCAGCATCCCTACAAGGGCGTGGTTATGATACTCCGCTGGGATTGACAGCCACATTTTCTCCACTGGAGCCTGCAGACATGACAGACAGTTCACACATCATTACCCTGACAAGATTTCATTACAGATCACTGAAATTCTTTGTATTTATATATGACATTAACATAAGCCTACTCCACCTCATTACCAGCAGTCAACGATTTTTTTGTTGGATACAAAACTAGTATTTAATTGACAAAGCTTATATGGTCCAGATCTAGAAATATTGACTTTGTGTTCATTACCAAACCTCAACTTTGTCTTCATCTTAGCACACGGTCAAAAAATAAATAACTTCTTCAATATTCCTTAGATAAGAAGACTGAAACCTTTACAGTACAACACAACAAACTGAAGGGTTTGAGGCTGTAGTACTTACAGTATACATGTGAAGTTTTTCCTAATGTACTTTAATGAGGTAATACTGTTGTAAATAGTGCATAATAATAATAAACTAAACTAAACTAATCAATAATGATTTAGATATGCATATACAAGCGAAAACTAACGATAGAAAAGTCCGACGTTTCGGCGACATCTTAGCGCCATTGTCAAGGGAAACTAAATTAAAAATGCGATTACGAGAGTAACTAAGAGTCCAGCGTCAATAATTTGCATAAGTTAAGCAAAGACCTTGGCGCGAATTGAGTCTGATTGCACATTTAGACACGGTCGTAATTGTTTAATGAGTAACATCTCATTAACGAGACAATCAAACCTGCTCTGGCATTTTTTCAACACCTTAAAACAACTGTGAAGGTCATCCGGAATCCTGCCGGGTGTCTATTATCATAGATTATCAACATTGTAACTACTGGTTAGAAAAATATACGCCAGCAAACAATGTTATTTTTTTTTAGAACTACTCTCAACAAACTAAAATTTACTATTCAAATTTCGTGGAAAGAAATGATGTGAGGTAACGTTTGTCCTTCTGACCAGTGTGTGGAAGGTCAGGGGTTAGACTCCTGTTGGGAAAACTCGGAAACTTTATCATGAGGAGCTTGTGTTAGCTACCGCTCGACATTTTACTCACAATTCAAATGCTATTTTTTATGAAAGGTAATTTTGACTGTATGGAATTAAAGATATCATCAAACGCTTATGGATTGGAAAGATTTACGCGAGAATGCAAGCAAGACAGAATCAGCGCATGATAAAACACCAGATCCATGGCCTACAGGACAGTTTATACAGCACTTCTCAGTCAGCCAGATTAACAATTTAGGCCCGTTCCAAACGCCGCTCCACTCATGTGCCGAACCTAACTTGATTAAGTTCGACTTTAGAGCGACTTTGGAGCGACGGCTGGTTCAGACGGCGTACTTGTTTCGAACTTAATTCGGGGAGCCGGTGATAAAAATTTTCGGCAAGAAAATATGCACTCTGAATTCAAGGACTCTGTCCAAACAGGAAAGCTGTGACTAACATTTCGCTGTTATAGCAATATTTAAGGTAGCAAATTCAAGATTCAGTGTTTGTATTAAGACAGGTTTTCTCCCGGTTAATTCGACTTGTTAAAGGAAAATCTCATAAGCTGGGATATTATCACGAAGAAAAAGCAAACAATGAATTTGCGCTAAAGAAACTCGCTTATACAGACCCGTTTCTCACAAATCGATTTATTGTCTCTATTTTTACTTAGCGACGACTTCGAGCTTCATGCATGACTGGTCACGCCACTCAATTTTGAGCCAATCACGAGTCCCGTTATATGAAAAATACATTACAGTAATCTATGCATTAGGTTCGGCACATGACAAGAACGCCGTATGAATCAGCCGCCGCTCCAACGTCGCATAGTGCGACAGACCCTGCCGAATTTAATGTCGTTTGCCGCTCCAAATCTAACCTGCCGAACCAAACTGATTCAAACGCCGCTCTTCTGCCGTACTTAACTCATCAGTTAGGTTCGGCGCATGAATGGAGCGGCGTTTGGAACGGGCCTTACTGATCAGAAGATTTATTATAACCTTGGGCAGCCCCACAGAATGTCAACAAAGAATCTAAAATTTGAACTTAAATAGGATATTATAAGAGAATTTATCATAGGAATGTACTGGCTAACAAGCTTCTCACAAGATGCTGTGTTACGTCACTGCTGGATGCCATGCTTGTTGTACTCAGCGAAAAAATTGGCCTGCAGGCCAGACAAAAATTATTCGTTGCTCGTGCAGAATTATTACAGCTTTATGTCCATAGCGATACAAAAAGCTACATTGTATCAATAACTAGTTTTGACGAGTTTTTAATGTTCCCTCTCCAGCTAAAGGAAAGGGCCTTGAAAACAACATTATCATAAATCTACATAATCTAGGAGCTACATCACGACAGGCGCATCCTAAAAAAAAAGCTCAATTTTCCAGGTTTATTGGCAATACGCGTTCATCTTCAGTTCATCAGTAGTAACCAGCCTTGTTGATTTTCGGTTTATTTTTACTTCTTTGGTTTTCTCAACCTTACGTCTTTTTTAGGTTTTCTTCAGTTTGAAAGAAATTCTGCCCATCTGAAAAAAGTGTTTTTAAATGACTTGCTTCACTGCTCATGATCTGTGTGGTCGGATACTCACTTGTCACTTCTCGGACTCTGATGAAAAGCAATGCACGCCTTTTGCGTTTGTGTCTCTGTTAAACGTCGATATTTGCTTAATTAAGTTTAATCTGTGATCACCTTTCTAACAAACAGACTCGCCAATGGAGTGACTTGGCTGTACTGGAGTTGTACGGACGCTTTCCTCAACTTTTTCCCTTTTTTAAAAGGTTGTTTATGGTTTTGAGCGCTCCTAGCTTTCAACCAATGCTTATTAAACTTTGTAAATATGGTTGATTCTATACTGAGAACTGCTATTGGTCAGTTTGTGGGACTCGTGCACGCATGGCGTAAGTGCCTGGCTGTGATTGCCGGTGAGGCCCTTACTGATTTGGCAACTTGCCTGTTGAAGTAACCCTTCAGCAGCAGTAGCAGGTATGAAGGGCTCTGTCGTTGACATAGTTGGGCCAGTCAACAAACCTTTCCTTTACAGCATGTCTGAGCACGTTAAATGTCAACAAGTACGCACTTCACACTTGTGACATCACGTCGTTATTGATGCAAAAATCTCAGGAGATGGTCACATGGCACTTCAAGATACATTGTACTAAATGAACTTCGAAGCGTAAAGTAGTTCCCAAGGCTTTTAGCACAGTTATTATGTTGTGTATGTAGTTATTTGGTAATTTATATTAATCGGAGGGGAAAATGTATTTTACTTGTTAAGAGAATGGTGAATGTAAATTAGATCTATGTAAATTAATGTAGGTATATTATTTTTATTTTCCTGTAAAGTAAACAAATTTCAATGTGTAATGTAACATAAGCTCAAGTAAGATAATCAAGCTTCTGCAAGGATATGGAAAAACCGTCCAAGAATAGAAACGAATTCCAGTTTTACTAAAACGCACTGACTGTTCTAACCATGTCGCTCCATCCACACCAGCTCACACCTATTTTGAGAGAAAGAAGCAATGACTCATGATAACAACACCCAAAACTAGATTTTATCGTAAAAAATCGTGGTGACGGGCAATACTAGTAAATTATGTTTTCTCACGATTGGTCACAGGTGGCAAACGATACTATTGTATTAATGTAGTAGAGATTTAATCTTAATTGAGATTTCTGCAGGTTTTTTCGTCTGGACAAAGCTGCAATGATATAACTTATTCAATCATATTTTTGTTAAAACACAGATAAATGTCTGAAAAACATAGCAGGAATCTGGCAAGATATCAAATTTTCAAACAGAACTTGGTACCAATCTTGGATTTATCCCGCTTTAAAACCCAGGCTATGTGCAGGATACGTTTACTAACCATGGTCACTGCAAAGAAAATATGTTTCACATTTTGGCACATCACATGTACTCAATAGCAATTTATCTGAAACGAGTTGAAATAACTGGGTGTTCTGTGAATATTTTCTTACTTTGAGCCATGAAGTAGTGAGACTAAGAGATATAATGTATAGAAAATGACAAAAAAAAAACCATTGAAATAAATTATGTACACAACTAGGCTTAAATGTTGTGTTGTGTATAAATCTAATAGTGTCAAGGAAACAATTGAAGTTGAAACTAAAACTTATGTAGTAATAATAAACTATTCCCCTGATTTTTAATCTGTACTGAACTGTTCCTTTTAAAAACACGTGGTAATACTTGGGTATAAAACATAGTTGGAAGAGGTAAGCCTACTCAACATGTGATTAATTTTTGGTTATCCACGAAGGTCTATTTTAAACGGCCGGATCATTGGATAATGCAGTTCAAGAGTTTTCATTGGCTTAACCATTATGGTACATGAAAATTTTATTAGAAACTGGATCATTGGATAATGCAGTTCAAGTGTTTTCATTGGCTTAGCCATCATGGGATATGAACATTATACCGCGCTCTACAAATATGGTTAGCGTGTGCGTAATTGTTTGTTTCGTTGATATTTTTATTTTATTTTCATTTTCAATGTCTTGGGGGCGTTTTTAACAAAACAGTTGTTGCACTCGTGTTTGTTGGATATGACATGATTATAGCCAACTCAGCGCTATGCGCCTCGTTGGCTATCTACCATCTCATATCCAACGCGCGCTCGTGGAATAACTTCTAAATGTACTACCATTATCGTAATTACACAAACGAGAATTAAAAAATATTCTACACGAGGAAGAGTGTATTAAAAAAAAATAGTCAGATGGCTTGTTCACTTTTTCGTTAAAAGTAACCCCATAAATAATCAAGGTTTTGTCTGTCTTACCTTGACTGAGTTATCACTCCTTAACCACTCGTGTCCAACGGAAGTCCATTAGCCTCGGATACGCTCTACAAGGCAAACAACTTCAAAACGAAAAATCTGAAGCTCTAAAGGTCAATTTCGTATTCAATCGATAAGAAAATAAAATAATATAAATGAAAAGTACGAACAGATGTCTAAACTTCAAAGAAAATGTACAAACCTTAACTCTGGAGTAATGCTTAACATACTGGACACTACAACTTGTTAAAAAATAGGTCCGCGATGCGTACATGTGTGGCTTACGATTTTTAACAGTATACTACACGATTGGTAGATGTTTAGGTAACATTGAAAACAATAACACCACAGTATTTCACTGTTTCCAAGCTATTATGTTGTTTTCAGAAACGCAGCTGACGCAGTGCCCCAGTTTTTTTTAGAAACCTACCCGCCTCCCTCCCTCCCCAATAAGTATAGCTTGTCATCCAAGTACTCGGGTTGTTTTCTTCTTCGGTTCAGCTATGACGATGTTCTTATTGATAAGAGTGCAAATTAGGTTTGGGTAATTACAAACAACTAGAAGACATATTATTTAACCAGACGTTTTCCAGTTGAAGAAAAAAACATGGAGAAAATAAACAGGGGTTCTTTGAAATAGAGGAGATAGTAGTGAATAAAATCAGGGCACAATTCATTTGCAGTTTTCAGTTGCTATAGGCCGGGGTCGCACTTACGCTTTTGGTGTTTACATTGGACATAAAATCTGTCATCGCTTGCTTACTACAAGTGCGACCCTTTTGTCGCGATCAGATTTTGTTTTTCTTCTGTCGCAACGTCAATACTGGCGGAAACTGGATTTCGAAATTCTGCAACGACAACACGTGTGCACTGCTCGGTTTTCTCTACAAATGGTTAATCTAGTCCTTATGGCGAATTTCGACCCACACCAATTTGCACTATTCACCTGATTATTTTCAGTATGGGGATAGTTTGTTGTCACCATTTGGCTCGCAGATTTTTCTCAACACTCGCAGCCTTCGACCACGCAGCCGTCTTTTGACCGGGCTTTTGAATATCGCCAGCCAAAACAGCCATCAACAGTCCCTTAGCTGCCTCAGGAGAAGCAAAAACGTGCAACCAAAGGGAGAGATGGAATTTCGCGCGTGAAATATTAAGAGCTGAGAGTCTGGTTTCAAATATCATTTATGTCGCGCACGTGCGACCTCCATGACTCCTGTGGTGTAAATGTCTCAACATATATCTGGGACCACTTATGACGCAACATAAAAAAAGGCCACAGTGGGACCCTCCCTTATAATGTGCTACTTCAAATTTGATGTCAAAGAAATAATGGTTGTGATTAAACAACAGATGATGGTTTTATCAGGAATATCAAATTAGAAAAGTTCATTGATAGCACGTATACTGTCAAACCAACAAGTTAATTTCCGGTGATGTAATTAGCGTTGCCCAATTTGTTATTTTTGAAGATAAGAAGGTGTTAACTTCACAGTGAAACAATGAGAATCCTGTTTGCTATTAAGTTTGTTTATAGGTTTACGTACTTTGTTGATGAACTTTAAACAAGAAGTTTCAAATTTTCATCCGCAGAGATGCAAGTTGATTTTCTAGTAATTAAGTTTGTTGAAAGGGTTAACAGTTCTAAATTACATACCACTTATTAACCGAGAGTGAGGTCATTACAGGGAAATCTCAGACCAAGGCCTTGATGTATTGACCGAGCGACAGCGAGGTCAATACATCAAGGCTGAGGTCTGAGATTTCCCTGTAATGACCGAACGGACAAGGTTAATAAGTTGTTTATTATATGGCCTTTTTAGCGCTGGAAAAAAAACCGGAAGCGCTTTCCAATATCCGTTTGCGCGCGCGAGAGATCATTCGAGGCCATGTTCACTGAACAGAGAAAACACTGGCCGTGCGATCAAAACCAGAAGGGACAGTAAAAACAGTTTCTTTGAAAATGAGACAATTTTTGCCTTTATTATGCCAAGATCTAGGTCAAATTTAACATTGAAAATTTTTTTATATAATGCCAATCAGAGCGTGCATACTATTGTAGCCATATAATAAGTATACATTATCAACTCAGTTGATAAAACCAAATTTGATGACCTTTGGTGACACGTTGTGTGACGGCTCTAGTTTCGGTAAACTCGCAAATTTAATAAAACATTTCTCTTTAAAATTCATGCTAAACATCTCAGTTTCACTTTTACAGGTAATTTTTTAACATAAAGGCCTTTTTTTAAACACATACTTGTGTTACATCAAGTATTCTAAGCTGGAAGCACACATATCAGCTAACATCTGTAACATTTGCACTCGCTTGTCGGTTTATTCGTGGTTTATTGTAAACAAACTCCGTGCGACTGGCAATAATTACTATCTCCGCTCTGATGAAGAAAAATAGCCACCATTTTGCTGTTCCTTAGTTCTGGCTTACTCTTACAGGTTTCTGATGACAAAGCCCAGGTAGAGAACCGAAATAACACAGCTGAAGTTGAGCTTCGTCAACGTAGTTGTATGTTGCGGACGACAGGCGATCTGTTGTTGAAATAATTATCTTTATGTGAACGGCTGAAGTTTTGCGAACAGATACACACTGAAGTCTGCATCATGACTGCGTTCTACGAACGCAATGAGTTTCCTCGTCAGCGTAAATTTATGCGGTACTGGATAAACCACAATGCAACCGTGAAAACTACAACAGTACAACCCGTACCGAAGATTCAACCAGTGCAACACGAGCCACCGGGTCTGTGTCTGTTAGATTGTGCGAGGAAAACTAACTCGTGATACGATCACCTGAAAAAAATTACTCGAACTGCGGCTTGTGCCAGGAGAACTAAACTCAAATGCTACAATAGTTCGACGTAGATACTAGACCACGTGACAGGAGCTCGACTCTCGTAGACAAACAGATAAATCGGGCGATGCCATAGTGTGGCTATACACTTCGTGTAAGCCACACAAAAAGTGAAATGTTTGGTTATAGTAATCAATGCTCGCAGCTTGCACCTAGCTAGTTCACGGGAAACTTAACTGAAAGAAACAAATATTTCAACATAATAGGTTTGAAAACGCCAACTGGCGTGACTAAGGAACCGCACTAGGAACTACCGAGAAACAATTTCAGATTAGTGGTCAGTGCGGGAGTTGAATCCGCAACTTTCAAAGTTGCGGAAACTATATATCAAAAGTTTAAAGTTAAACACTTGATGTATAGACTCCGCAACTTTAAACACTTGATATATACACAACGCAACTTTAAACACTTGATGTATAGACCCCGCAACTTTAAACATTTGATATATCAGACTGCGCAACGTTAAACACTTCACATATAGATTCCGCAACTTTAAATACTTGATATATAGACTCCGCAACTTTGAACACTTGATATATAGACTCCGCAACTTTAAACAATTGCTATATAGACTCCGTGACTTTAAACACTTGATATATAGACTCCGCAACTTTAAACACTTAAAATATAGACTCGGCAACTTTAAACACTTGATATATAGACTCCGCAACTTTAAACACTTCATATATAGACTCCGCAAATTAAAGACTTGATATATAGACTCCGCAACTTTAAACAATTGGTATATAGAATCCGCAACTTTAAACACTTGATATATAGATTCCGCAGCTTTAAACACTTGATATATAGACTCCGCAACTTTAAACACTTCATATATAGACTCCGCAACTTTAAACACTTGAGATATAGACTCCACAACTTTAAACACTTGATATATAGACTCCGCAACTTTAAACACTTGATATATAGACTCCGCAACTTTAAACACTTGATATATTGACTCCGCAACTTTAAAGACTTGATAGATAGACTCCGCAACTTTAAACAATTGATATATAGATTCCGCAACTTTAAACACTTGATATATAGACTCCGCAACTTTAAACACATTTGAGATATAGACTCCGCAACTTTAAACACTTGAGATATAGACTCCACAACTTTAAACATTTGATATATACACTCCGCACCTTTACAACTTCCCGTTTGGTTATCCACTCTTGGTATATAGACACCGCAACTTTAAACACTTGATATATAGACTCCGCAACTCTACAACTTCTCGTTTGGTGATCCACTCTTGATATATAGACTCCGCAACTTTAAAAAAGTTCCTTGATATATAGACTCCGCAACTTTAAACACTTGAGATATAGACGCCGCAACTTTACAACTTTTAGTTTGGTGATCCACTCTTGATACATAGACAACGCAACTTTAAACACTTGATATATAGATTCTGCAACATTAAATTTTTGATATATAGACTCCGCAACTTTAAGCACTTGATATATAGACTCAGCAACTTTTAACACTGGATATATAGACTCCGCAACTTTGAACACTTGATCATATAGACTCCGCAACTTTAAACACTTGATATATACACTCCGCAACTTTACAACTTCTCGTTTGGTGATCCACTCTTGATATATAGACAATGCAACTTTAAACACTTGATATGTAGACTCCGCAACTTTAAACACTTGATATATCGACAAGGCAACTTGAAACACTTGATCTATAGACACGGCAAAAAAAAAATCACTTGATATATAGACTCTGCAATTTTAAAAGGTTTTCTTTGGTGTTCCACGCTTGATGTGTAGACAAGGCAACTTTAACCGATTCCGCAACTTTTAACACTTGATATGAAGATTAAAATACTTGATATATAGACTCCGTAACTTAAGAAAACTTTTGTTTTAGCCATCCACACTTGATCGTGATATGGAGACGGCGCAATTTCAAACACGCGATAGAAAGACTCTGCAACTTTAAACACTTGATATTTAAACTCTTTAACTTTAAGGCTCTTTATATTATGAGAACTGATCTTTAAAAGATTTGATATAAAGACAACACTACCTTACAACTTCTACTTTGGCGATCCACCATTGATATATAGACTTCGCAACTTTTTTAAACACTTGGTATAAAGACAACACTTGATATATAGATCGCAACTTTGTAACTTATTCTTTGGTTATCCACACTTGTTACATGGACTCTTTGACACTTGATGTAAAGACAACGCAACTTTAAACACTTGAAATTTGCATAAAAAATATACATTCCACTCAGTGACTTTACAAGACTTGATATAAAGTCTCCGCAACTATACAACGTCTTCTTTGGTGATCCAGTCTTGATATATAACACCAGGAGCCCATCACTAGGAGCTTGCAACTCCAATACTAAGCCTATGTCACGGCATTTTTACAGACTGGTCTATTTTTAGACTTCTTTTCCCGCAAAATAGGTCAGTTCCGTTCTACACGAGCGCGCATCGGTAAGGGAAACAATGGCGGCTTTTCCTTTTAATCTTCCAGTGAAAATGCCGACGTCAATTAAAGAATCAAGTCCGTGCCTATGATTTGTCACTGTTGTCCCTGCGGGAGTCTGAATTCGCGGTAAATTCAAGCTAAAAATAGACAGGTCTGTGAAAACGCCGTGACAGGAATATGGGGTAGTTGCTGGCTCCTAGTGATGGGCTCCTGATAACACTTGATATATAGACCTCGAAACTTTGCAACTTAGTCTTTGGTGATCCTTATATGATACATAAACAACGCCACTTTAAAGCACTTAATATTAAGACTCCGCTACTTTTAGAACACTTGATATATAGAGCCCGTAACTTAACAACTTTTTCTTTGGTGTTCCAGCCTTGATTTGTACATACTTATTAAAAACTGGATCATCGCATAATGCAATTCGAGAGTTTTCATTGGCTTAGCCATCATGGGCTATGAGCTATTATACCATGCTCTACGAATGTGGTAAGCGTACGCGTGATTTTTTTGAGGCGTTTTTATTTGTTAAGTTTAGTTTGCTATATTTTTGGGGCGTTTTTAATAAAACAATTATTCCACTTGTTATTCCCCTTGTTGGATATAAGATGACTATAGCAACTCGGCGCTATGCGCCTCGTTGGCTATCTACCATCTCATATCCAACGCGCGCTTGTGGAATAATTGTTAAATAGACAATGCAACTTTGAAACACACGATAAAAAGACTCCGTAACTTTGTTACTTCTTGTTGGGTGATACACACTTGATATATAGACCCCGAAGCTTTAAAACACTTGCTACATAGATCTCGCAACTTTAAAAAAATTGATACACAGACCCCGTATGTCTACAACTTCTTCTTTGGTTATCCACACTTGATATACAGACGAAATAGAAATGTATGTAATTTGTGTGTGAATATGTCATTTTGTTTACCCACGGAGCACCAACGCAACTTTTAAATACTTGATATGTAGACCTCTAACTTTAAAACTCTTGATAGATGAATCCCGTAACTTTACAACTTCTTTAGTGATGCACTGATGATACATGGACAACACAAGTTTCAGAATCTTTATGAATAGAAATCCGAAAATTCAAAACACTTTATGTGTTGACTCCGCAGTGTTAAAGCACTAGATGTATAGGATATATGAAACTTGAAAACATTTAACTTTAAACCATTTTGTAACTCTTTGATTTACACCTGATATGTAAAGCTCGCATATCATATCAAATTTGTGGTTGAAAGAGACTTAAAATGTAGTCAAAAAATCTTATCATGGTATTTGTTCTGTTTATATTTTTTGATTCTTACCTTTCTGTTTTTTTGTTCTTCTTGAAACGTTGCCATTCGGCAATTGAAGGGCGCCTTACTGCAACTTTTTTGCCGTTAACTTTCTGCCTACACATGTCCAGCTTCTTTTAAACCCTGTGTCGTTAATTTGCATTGTTTCATAATCATTCTATTATACGTCATATCGTGCGCGCGCAAAGTTTTTATCCTCACACGCGCGAATCATTTGATTTGTTGCAAAAGTAAATTTAAGCTGTTTGCGTTAGTGATGCTTACACGTTAATGAATTGGAATAAAAACAGTGTTTCTGGGTTGAATATTTGCGGTATTTATTAGGGACTTTAAGATATGGTACGGCTAGGGTGTAGTACGGCGGCAAATCTGTTCACAGACCTCTATTTCTCGTATCTTTATTCTATCGTTGAACGGGCGGATAGAATCGCGAGAGAACTGGACGCCAGCGCGGAGCTGGAAACTTGAAAGGGTAGGGGGTTGGGACCGAGAAAAAAGATGACATCCCTGCTCCCACCCCCGCGTGCTTCGCGCTCGCTTTGCTCGCCTTTCTTTCGCGTGCGTGAAATATAATACAGAAGCTGTGAATAGTCTCTCTTCACGGACGTCCCGTCACTCGTCGCATGCTCAGAGTCAAATCTGACAAGAATACGAAACGAATTCTCTGCGCATGTTCAGAAAATAGACCAATTTCGATATATTAAAATTCAGCCTAAGACCGAATAGACCTCAGCACGAGGCTCTGGGGAATAAATACAGAGTTTGTGGGGTTTATTCCCCGGAGCTTCGTGCTGAGGTCTATTGTTTTAGGCTGAATTTTAATATTTCGATTGGACCTTCTCAGAGGTCACGATTCTTGGTGCTGACCAAAAGGAGCGCGGCCTCTGGGGAGGAGAATGTTCTACTTCGGGAAAGCTCCTGGTTTCACCTACTCTTCACTACGTGAGTATAAGCCTGCTGTTTACTTTTTATTTTAACGCTATTTTCACTGTGTTTTTTTTTTATATTTTCAGTGCAGATAAAGAAAAGCTTCGTATGTACTGAGCTAAGCCATAGCTGTTTATTGCTGCTCAAAATTGATTTTATTAGAATCAAAAGTTCTGTATTTCCAGGTTTATTACGTAGTTCGAACAACCCTGCCCGTGCTGGAATCGAACTTTTTATAATTGTTATTTAGTTTTGTGGTTGAACTTTCAGGCGCGCGGTTCCAAAAGGCAAAACCGAGTTCTCGGAGATTATGGGAGATGTAAGGCGGATGCAGAAGAAGTAAAACATCATCATTAATCAAGCCTATGTCGTATAAAAGTAGAGTAAAGTCCTTGGTTTCCTTGAACAAAGCCACTTGTAAAGACACGTCGAGGCTGCACACGCCGTTGACGTACAGCGAAATTCTTAACGGCGTTGTCAGCCTAGACCTTCACGGCCAAAGTAGCTTGCCGTAGCGCATTTTCAAGTCCCTATTTTATACTGTGGAAGGACGCAAGGCTCGACCTTCCACCTCTCTCTGGAGTCAGCTCTACGCCGCAACCGGGCAAAAAGGCAACATTGTGGGCATAATGAAACAAAATTACACAAAACTTGAATATCTCTCGTTCTTGATCCACTGACCAGGGAGTTAACAGTCCGGGCCAACCGACCTCAAGTTGTATGCAGGGATGATGAGCTGACCGGTCGTCGAAAGAAAAACGCCGTCTATTTCTCGTTCTTCAAGCGTGAATATGGGGGCTAGTCAACTTCTGGCTAACCGGCTGAGGGGCAAATCGAATTGGGGGCTACACGACCGGTAACCGATGATGATTGACCTTCTCAAAGTAAAATTGTGAAATTTTGTTTTGAAAATGACAGTTTTATTGTGCTTTAGGGCATTGCTATGGGGGGATGGAACACTTGACGTAAGCCCATGTTTGTTTATTCGTTTGAGTTTGCGAGAAATAGTGCTGTTCATACTAATGATACTCCGTATATAAACCTTTATTTATGTATAATTCATGATCAAATGTTATATTAGTTTCCACAGCTATCATGATAAATTAGAACTTGACAGCATCAAAGTCATGAGCTCCAACACTTTGCTGTAGATATTCTCTGTAAAGCTGCTCCTGAAACGAACAATCAGTCATGTTTACTGTAAGATCTGCAAGTCATTCATGTTTGGCACATTCAACAAAAAACAGGTCCAAAAGTTCAGGGTTCTACATTTTCTACAGTCGTTAAGACTGTGGTACTATTTTGTTCAAACTGACCTGCACAGCTAAATTTTTTGAAAAGGTTGTGGTCAATGTTGAGTAACAATTGAAAACAATGAATAATAACGCGACTTCTAATCTCAGAACTTTATAACTATGATAAATTTCTAATGCACATTACGATAACGCTGCTTATCAAAGTGGCTGTGACCCACTGAACTCAGAAAATGAATTATGAAAAGTAAAGTTTAAAAAAACACACAAACCCTATCTAAAAGTTTTATGAAAAAGGAAACCTCGTCACTATTGATTTTGGCACACAAGCAACGGCGAAAGCTTTCTCCACTGGTCAATGGATTCACTACGACGTCATCAGAAATCAAAGGACGGAAGGAAGGAGCAAGTGAAGGAGTGAAAGACAATATCCTACCTATTCATACTCAGAAAATGACATTTTTGAGTAAAAACGAAATGTGTCGCGTTATTCTAGATAAGGAGATTAACTCAACTCTCTCAACATGGAGACACACTGAGGACTCAATATTCTATTTTCGAAGATTTAAGAAAAAACTGACGAGTTGTCTCACCTTGTGACCTTTGACATATCCCTGGACATACGACCTCTGCTCAAGAAGCGTTTTTTTCTGCTTCCGCGACAGGGTTGGTTTTAGTCTGAAGTACAAAGTTCACAAGTTAGAACCATTCTTCTCTGCTTTCTTTCAACTTCTCATTACACTATAGGGAATATATGAATAATGAATTATGTAAGCCGAGTAAACTGAAACTATGAAAAACAATACAAACAAAATTTTGGCATGGTCTTCCTTTTTCTGTAACAATGTCGGTTAAGTCTGTAAGATTGTGGTTTGCTTATTACTCTAGGGAATTCAAGAGTCAAGGAGCAGTTAAAAGCGGGAAAAAGCTATTGCTCACCTCGAGAAAAGCTTAGCAAGAATTAACAACAGAAACGAAACACCAGCATCCCTACAAGGGCGTGGTTATGATACTCCGCTGGGATTGACAGCCACATTTTCTCCACTGGAGCCTGCAGACATGACAGACATTACACACATCATTACCCTGACAAGATTTCATTACAGATCACTTAAAATTCTTTGTATTTATATATGACATTAACATAAGCCTACTCCACCTCATTACCAGCAGTCAACAGTTTTTTGTTGGATACAAAACTAGCATTTAATTGAGAGAGCTTATATGGTCCAAATCTAGAAATATTGACTTTCATTACCAAACCTCAACTTTGTCTTCATCTTAGCACATGCTCTAAAAATAAATAACTTCTTCAATATTCCTTAGATAGGACGACTGAACCTTAACAGTAGTAGTAGGCCTCCGTCAGTCAGGGTCGACCATGGGTATAGCATCCTAGTTGTGTGCTTGGCTGGAGCATCGGCGACTATGACTGTGAAGACCGATGCGTGAATGGCAGTCCTTGTTGCAAGTGTTGCATGTGTATGCTGGCTGTTCGACAAAGCTGACACAAAGCTTTCTGCGGGCCCGCCTCTCTGTGGCAGCTTGTCTTCTCCTGTTTTGAGGTGCTTGGTCACGGGTCCTCTCCATTGTGACCGATCAGCTGCAAGGTTTTCCCAGGTCTCTGTGTCAATACCCACAGCCTTCATGTCACGCTTCACAACGTCTCGGTATCGCAGCTGTGGGCGTCCAGTGCGTCTACTTCCAGTGGCCAGCTCACCATACAGTAAGTCTTTTGGAATGCGGCCATCTGGCATGCGGTGAACGTGGCCTAGCCAGTGGAGTCTGCGTTCTCTGAGTAAGGTGAACATGCTAGGCAGACCCGCACGAGGCAAGACCTCTGTGTTTGGGACTAGTCTTGCCACGAAATTCCCAGGATGCGGCGGAGGCTTCTCATGTGGAAGGTGTTCAGGCGTCTTTCCTGTCTGGCATATGTCGTCAGTAGTAGGAAAATAGGGGTTCTGCAACAGGGGTGTAGGGCGCTGATGACATCACAATACCCTAAGGGCTTGACGTCATCAAAAATGATGACATCATAATCAAAAATGAAAATAGGTAGAATGATGTCATAGAACTAATCGTTTTTCAATAAAGTTCATTACTTGAAGGAGTTCATTGTTCTATTCAAATAGTTTGTTCAAGCGTATCAGCTCCGTGCCTCAGCTTTGGCGAGGAGAGAGAGAGATAGACAGAGTGAATATATTATTCGGCTTAGCTAACTGCTCGAGTTTTCCGCTCCGTTAGTCACGCACTGAACTCTACTTTCAACCCTGGATTTGCATACAAACTCCAACGGAAAAGCCCATGGGACAGCTCTACCATTAAAATTAAACAGTTCAGAGCGCTAATTAATTGTCAACACGCGACAATAAATATTTTTTGGACAACGCGTTTTCTTGACAGACTTTATTGCTTGTTATTAGCGAATACAAAAAAAATAATACACACAGATTTGAAATGAATACACCAAAATTACAACAACTACAAAATGTTTATGAGTAAAGTATCAGAAAATTAGGATGCAATCAATCGTCTTCATCTTCGCTTGGAGGATAATGAGTCCTTTTTAAAGTTTTTGAATCAATGTTTTTCATCGCGTGGCAGTCAGCGCATCAAATAAATCCGTCAGCCAAGTGTTTACGATCAACAGGAATTTGATGTGCACATATCGGACAAATCCTATAACCATCTTGCCAGAAACATCTAGGGCATTTGACTACTGCTCTTTCGTAAACGTTCTCTCCGTTGCAATAGTAGCAAGGACCTTTTACTTTAAGTAAAATCTCTGAACTTGCGGTTTCTTCTTCGTCTGAATTTCCTTCAGGTTTCAGATCTCGGTTTTCCGATTCTTCATCACTAATTTCAGAGGCTGTCTCTGTGTCATCATCGTTATCACTGCTTTCGGAGACCATTTCTTTATCACCGGCCTCATTGTCTTTACCGTGATAGGCTTGTTCTTTTTTCCAATAGTTCTGCCAAAATTCTCTTATTCTGTATCAAACGCTTATTGATTCCTAACTCTGCCAACCCATCTATAAATGTGTTGAGGGCGCGGGGTTTAATAATATCGTCGTTATAGGGGAGTAACACATATTCAACCAGCTCTGAAATGTTCGTCACTGGTATTATTCGCTGGTTTCGGAGTAACTGTTTGCGAGGTGTCGAAAACAAGATATCTTTGGAAGCCGCCATGCTGTGTAATAGATCGGAGGCCTTTTGTCGAGAAACGAGTTGGGAAAGACCTTCTAAAACATCTTTAATTCGAGGTTCTTCGTTATCGCTTTCGTCGTTTTCACTTGCGTTGGTGCCTTCATAATCACTCTCTTCCTCTTCATCCCAGTCGGCTTTTCTCTTCATATTGTCCAGCACTCGTTAACGTCAAGAACCGACTGATTATACCACAGACTAGGTCGCGACGTTTTATAACATTAGGGGCGCTATGCTAGTTAGAACTGGGATTAGCAAATCTTGATAATGTATAAATCCTCCACCTCCTTGAGCAAGGGTTTGCTTCTTTGTCTTGTAAGGAACACTTGATTGAACGAGACTAACAAGGGCATCTATATGCTTTTTTAAGTTGCTCTTCACTTCCTTAGAGACCGGTATGTTTCCATGACACATATTAAGAAGAATTTGAACTAATGCGTGTATCTGTTCTGGGGTGGCTGTCTCTAGAAGAAACTGACGCTGATGTTCTGGGCAACAAGTTAAGAGATGAAGGTAAGGTAGATTGTTCTTTACTACTCGAGACATGGTCGTAAAAGGATTAAAGATGACAGGTATCAGTATTTCATAATTTTGCCAGGAAGTCCCACTTAAATTTACGACCAAAGTTGAAAGTCGTCTTGGTCTTGATCCAACACAACTGTTTTTGGTTTCTTGAACGAGGTTAAACCACGAAACTGCACTTTTCTTTTTGTAGCTTTTCTACCACTCCCAGCCTGAGGTACTAGTTCACGAATAGCTTCTTTACTACGCTTTGCCAGCGCTGTGTTAACATTATTTCCTTCCAGACCATCTTGAGCCACTTGGGCTCCGGTTTGTAACGCCTTTTTGCCCAGTACTTTAGCACCTTGTTGTAAATGAGGCATCGCCCAACGGAAAAGACCTTTAAATATGGAATATAAGCTATAACCATGGTGAAATCGAGCACAGAAACGGCGTGACAATGTGAAAATTATAAGGATAGCTTCACTGTTGTTTTTGGTGGCGCGCGAGAGGACACGAATGCTTCTTCTATACTTATAATTTTCACATTCACACGTTTTCTGTTGTTACTAGCATAATAAGTATGTATTTTTTTTCCTACTTATACATTCAACTTTAACGCTTTGTAAGTTAATTTACTGAAGATGACAGAGTTTTCTGTCGAAACATGTCTTTTAAACTCGCAGAAGTTTTGTCGTTTTCTTAAAAATTCTAATTTGCCTGCTAATATCAAGAATGCTTATTAAACTTTGTAAATATAGTTGAACCTATACTGGGAACTGCTATCGGTCAGTTTGTGGGACTCGTCAAACATGCGTGGCGTCAGTGCCTAGCTGTGTGTGATTGTGAGGCCCTTACTGATTTGGCAACTTGCCTGTTGAAGTAACCCTTCAGCAGCAGCAGCAGGTATGAAGGGCTCTGTCGTTGAAATAGTTCCGCCAGTTATCAAACCTTTCCTTTACGGCACGTCTGAATACGTTACTTGTCAACGAGTACGCACTTCACACTTGTGACATCACGTCGTTATTGATGCAAAAAGCTCAGGAGATGGTCACATGGCACTTCAAGATACATTGTACTACTAAATGGGGTTTTAATGAACTCCGAAGCGTAAAGTAGTTTCCAAGGCTTTTTAGCACAGTTATTAGCGGAGCTCCGGCGGCCGAAGGCCGCCAAGCGGAGCCCCATACCCATATTAGGAAACTGAAGGGAACCCATGAACTGATTTTCTCATGTGTATCATGGCTAGCGGTATTGCTCGTGGGCGCGTACGCACGACGACGACGACGACGACGACGGTGGTGGAGTCGCGCAACATGGCGGCCACAATTGACACGTAAACCAAAACGACACGTAAACCCTTGGTTTAAAGCGTCCTTTGGACATCCATGTTGCAGTCAATTGACACCTGTCAAAACAAGGAATCCGCTGACCAGTATCACGTGACCATATCGCGGGCTCAAGTTCAGGGCTCATCGAGGTCACGTGTTTTTTTAAAGTTGACCGCTGCCCAAGTGCTGCTTTTTTCGATCAGATCGCGGGCTCATGTCAGGATTAACTTGCTGTAAACAGCGTAGGGTTGGTAGGAAGCCGGTTAACGCTAACCCAGGATTAAAATTTAACCGAATTATAACCTTTTCTTTTGTACAAAGTTTTTTCACTGCTTTTGTTTTGCGTATTTTGCTTTTATTAAAATTCAAAACACAAAAACAATATACAGCAAAAATCTCACCGCAAAGTTACAAAACTCAAATCAAAATTCTACTTTATCCTCGGCTAGTTTGATCGGGCTCTGAACAACCCGGCCCAGGAGCTACGCTTTTAGGCTGGCCTAAATCTATATATTATGTTGTGTATGTAGTTATTTGGTAATTTATATTAATCGGAGGGGAAAATGTATTTTACTTGTTAAGAGAGTGGTGAATGTAAATTAGATCTATGTAAATTACTGTAGGTATATTATTTTTTATTTTCCTGTAAAGTAAACAAATTTCAATGTGTAATGTAACATAAGCTTAATTATGATAAGTAAGCTTCTCCAATGATGTCGAGTTCCGGACTAGGGTCTTTGAATAACTGAGGAGAAAGTGCTGCCTTTATAAAGACATCTGCAAATGGTTAGGCTTTCTACTCTCCTCGGATAAGGACGATAAACCGTAGGCCCCATCTCACAACTCTTCATAATTAATTCTGTCGGACATAAAAGAACCCACTCCGAAACTTTACAACTTCGTGTTTGGTGATCCACTCTTGATATATAAGCAACCCAATTTTAAACACTTGATAAATAGACTCCGCAACATTACCCACTTGATATATAGACTCCGCAACTTAAAACACTTGAGATATACACTCCGCAACTTTACAACTTCTGTTTGGTGATCCACTCTTGATATATAGAGAACGCAACTTTAAACACTTGATATATACACAGCGCAACTTTCAACACTTGATATATAGACTCCGCAAATTTAAACACTTGATATATACACAACGCAACTTTAAACTCTTGATATATAGACTCTGCAACTTTAAACTTTTGATATATAGACTCCTCAACTTTAAATACTTCATATATACCCAACGGACCTTTAAACGCTTGATATATAGACTCCGCAACTTTAAACCCTTGATATATAGACTCCGCAACTTTAGAAACTTATTATAAAGACAACGCACCTTTACATCTTCCTGTTTGGTGATTCACTCTTGACATATAGCCTCAGCAACTTTAAACACTTGATATATAGACTCCGAAACTTTAAGCACTTGACATATAGACTCTGCAACTTTACAAATTCTTATTTGGTGATCCACCCTTGATATATAGACTCCGCAACGTTAAATACGCAACTTCTTATATACACAACCCAACTTTAAACACTTTATATAAAGACTCCGCAACTTTAAACACTTCATATATACAACGCAAACTTAAACACTTGATATATTGACTCCGCAACTTTCAACACTTGTTATATAGACTCCAAAACTTTACAACTTCTTGTTTGGTGTGATCCACTCTTGATATATAGACTCCGCAACTTTAAGCAATTGATATATAGACTCCGCAACTTTACAACTTCTTGTTTGATGATCCACTCTTAATATATAGACTTTGCAACTTTAAACACTTGATATATAGACTCCGCAACTTTCAACACTTGATATATATATTCCGCAACTTTACAACTTCTTGTTTGGTGATCCACTCTTGATATATAGACTCCGCAACTTTACAACTTCTTGTTTGATTATCCACTCTTAATATATAGACTTTGCAACTTTAAACACTTGATATATAGACTCCGCAACTTTCAACACTTGATATATATATTCCGCAACTTTACAACTTCTTGTTTGGTGATCCACTCTTGATATATAGACTCCGCAACTTTAAACACTTGATATATAGACTCCGAAACCTTAAACACTTCATATATACACTCCGAAACTTTAAACACTTGATATATCGACTCCGAAACTTTAAGCATTTAATATATAGACTCCGACACTTTAAACGCTTGATATATAGACTCTGCAACTTTAAACCCTTGATATATAGACTACGCAACTTCAGAAACTTATTATAAAGACTACGCACCTTTACAACTTCCTGTTTGGTGATTCACTCTTGACATATAGCCTCCGTAACTTTAAACACTTGATATATAGACTCTGAAACTTTAAGCACTTGATATATAGACTCTGCAACTTTACAAATTCTTATTTGGTGATCCACTCTTGATATATAGACTCCGCAACGTTAAATACGCAACTTCTTATATACACAACCCAACTTTAAACACTTTATATAAAGACTCCGCAACTTTAAACACTTCATATATACAACGCAAACTTAAACACTTGATATATTGACTCCGCACTTTTCAACACTTGTTATATAGACTCCACAACTTTACAACTTCTTGTTTGATGATCCACTCTTGATATATAGACTCCGCAACTTTAAACACTTGATATATAGACTCTGCAACTTTACAACTTCTTGTTTGGTGATCCACTCTTAATATATCGATTCCGCCACATTAAACACTTGATATATAGACTCTGCAACTTTTAGAACTTATCATAAAGACTACGCACCTTTAGAACTTCTTGTTTGGTGATCCGCTCTTGATATAGAGACTCCGCAACTTTTTTAAACACTTGGTATAAAGATAACACTTGATTTATAGACTCCGCAACTTTACAACTTCTTGTTTGATGATCCACTCTTGATATATAGAGTCCGCAACTTTAACTGCAACTTCTTATATACACAACCCAACTTTAAACACTTTATATAAAGACTCCGCAACTTTAAACACTTTATAGATACAACGCAAACTTAAACACTTGATATATTGACTCTGCAACTTTCAACACTTGTTATATAGACTCGAAAACTTTACAACTTCTTGTTTGGTGTGATCCACTCTTGATATATAGACTCCGCAACTTTAAACAACTGATATATAGACTCCGCAACTTTACAACTTCTTGTTTGATGATCCACTCTTAATATATAGACTTTGCAACTTTAAACAATTGATATATAGACTCCGCAACTTTACAACTTGTTTGATGATCCACTCTTAATATATAGACTTTGCAACTTTAAACATTTGATATATAGACTCCGCAACTTTAAACACTTGATATATAGACTCCGAGACCTTAAACACTTGATATATACACTCCGAAACTTTAAACACTTGATATATAGACTCTGCAACTTTAAACACTTGATATATAGACTCCGCAACTTTAAACGTTTGATATATAGACTCCACAACTTGAGAACTTCTTGGTTTGTGATCCACTCTTGATATATAGACTCCACAACTTTAAACACTTGATATATAGACTCTGCAACTTTACAACTTCTTGTTTTGTGATCCATTCTTGATATATTGACTCCGCAACTTTGAACAATTGATTTCTAGACTCCGCACCTTTACAATTTCTTGTTTGGTGATCCGCTCTTGATATATAGACTCCGCAACTTTAAACACTTGATATATAGACTCTGGAACTTTACAACGTCTTGTTTGGTGATCCACTCTTGATATATACAGTCCGCAACTTTAACTGCAACTTCTTATATACACAACCCAACTTTAAACACTTCATATAAAGACTTCGCAACTTTAAACACTTCATATATACACAACGCAAACATAAACACTTGATATATGGACTCCGCAACTTTAAAAACTTGATATCTAGACTCCACAACTTTAAACACTTGATATATAGACTCCGCAACTTTAAACACTTGATATACAGACTCCGCAAACACTTGATATATAGACTCCGCAACTTTAAACACTTGATATATAGACTCGTCAACTTTAAACAATTGATATATAGACAACACAGCCTTAAACACTTGATATATAGACTCCGCAACTTTAAACACTTGATATATAGATAACGCAACTTTAAACACTGGATATATAGACTACACCACTTTAAACACCTTATATAAAGACTCCGCAACTTTAAACACTCGATATATAGACTACACCTCTTTAAACACTTGATATGAAGACTCTGCAACTGTAGACACTTGATATATAGACTACACCACTTTAAAGACTTTAAATAAAGATTCCGCTACTTTAAAACCTTTGATATATAGACTCACAAACTTTACCGTATCTTCTTTAGTGATCCACACTTAATATATAGAGAACCCAACTTTAAAACCTTTTTATATATAGACTCCGTAACTTTAAACTTTTGATGTATAGACATTTTAACTTTAAACTCTTGATATAAAGATCTTTGAACTTTGAAACACTTGAGATATAGACTCTGCAACTTTAAAACTTCTTCTTTGGTTATCCAATCTTGATGTACTTTAAACACTTGATATAGACTCCGCAACTTTAAACTCTTGATATAAAGATCTTGCAACTTAAA
This sequence comes from Micromussa lordhowensis, assembly GCA_964020085.1. Taxonomy (NCBI): domain Eukaryota; kingdom Metazoa; phylum Cnidaria; class Anthozoa; order Scleractinia; family Lobophylliidae; genus Micromussa; species Micromussa lordhowensis. The sequence goes on from OZ026596.1 coordinate 46,214,066, forward strand.
AACACTTTATATGTAAACTCCGCAACTTTACAACTTTTTTGGTGATCTACGCTTGATGTATCCACAAGGCAACTTGGAAGACTTGATATATAGACATGGCAACAAAAAAAGAAACACTTTATATATAGACTCTGCAGCTTTACAACGTTTTCTTTGGTTATTCACGCTTGATGTGTAGACAAGGCAACTTTAAACCGATTCCGCAACTCTTAACACTTGATATGAAGATTAGAATACTTGATGTCTAGACTCCGTAACTTTAGAAAACTTTTGTTTTCGTCAACCACACTTGATATGGAGACGGCGCAACTTCAAACACGCGATAGAAAGACCCTTCAGATTTAAACAATTGATATTTAAACTATTTAACTTTAAAACTCTTTATATTATGAGAACTTATCTTTAAAAGATTTGATATAAAGACAACACTACCTTACAACTTCTACTTTGGCGATCCACCATTGATATATAGACTTCGCAACTTTTTTAAACACTTGGTATAAAGATAACACTTGATATATAGATCGCAACTTTGTAACTTATTCTTTGGTTATCCACACTTGCTACATGGACTCTTTGACGCTTGATGTAAAGACAACGCAACTTTAAACACTTGAAATTTACATAAAAAATATACATTCTACTCAGTAACTTTAAAAGACTTGATATACAGTCCCCGCAACTATACAACGTCTTCTTTATTAGACAGACCACTTCACTCCTCATCAACCAATGCTTTAACAGTCCTAAGATGGATGAATCTCGAAGAACGTAGGAAATGTCATCGATGTATATATACATACAATTGTATTAATGGACAATTAGAACATTGTTTGGACATTGTAAGAAAGAGTGACATGCACTCCTACAATACTCGCAACAAAGATACTATAACGCTCTCCAAAATCAAACACAATTGGGGAAAACATCGTTCGCGGTATCACTGTTTTAAAGACTTTAATGGGTTAGAGCAAACTATAAGAAAATCAGCAAATTTGCCAGTTTTTAAGAAGTGTCTTTTTTCTACATTTTATAATTAACTTAATTAAATTTTTATTATTTTGTTTCTAATTTTTAATTTTTTAACTTTTTAATTATAATTTTAATTTATTATTATTTTTTTCTAGTGCATATACTGTGAATATTGCTGTGAATATTATATATATTCTGACTTTGCTTTATATTCCTAGATTTTAATTGTATTCTAACGTAATATATCTAATATTAGAAACTCTATGTAAACTACTTTTAGTGATGGAGCCTCCTAATAAAAGATTGTTATTGTTATTATTTGGTGATCCACTCTTGATATATAACACTTGATATAGAGACCCCGAAACTTTGCAACTTCGTCTTTGGTGATCTTTATATGATATATAAACAACGTTAAAGCACTTATTATACCATGCTCTACGAATATGGTAAGCGTACGCGTATTTTTTTTTAGGCGTTTTTATTTGTTAAGTTTAGTTTGCTATATTTTTGGGGCGTTTTTAATCAAGCAATTATTCCACTCGCCCTTGTTGGATATGAGATGATTATAGCCAACTTGGCGCTATGCGCCTCGTTGGCTATCTATCATCTCATATCCAACGCTCGCTTGTGGAATAATTGTTAAATAGACAATGCAACTTTTAAACACACGATAAAAAGACTCCGTAACTTGGTTACTTCTTGTTGGGTGATACACACTTGATATATAGACCCCGAAACTTTAAAACACTTGCTATATAGATCTCGCAACTTTAAAACTCTTGATACATAGACCCCGTAAGTCTACAACTTTTTCTTTGGTTATCCACACTTAATGTACGGACGAAAAAGAAATGTATGTAATTTGTGTAAATATGTATGTAATTTTTTTTACCTACGGAGCATCAACGCAACTTTTAAATACTAGATATGTAGACCTCTAACTTTAAAACTCTTGATAGACGGACCCCGTAACTTTACAACTTCTTTAGTAATACACTCATGATACATGGACAACGCAAGTTTCATAATCTTTATAAATAGAAATCCGAAAATTTAAAACACTTTATGCGTTGACTCCGCAGTGTTAAAGCACTAGATGTATCGGACATATGCAACTTGAGAACATTTAACTTTAAACAATTTGTAACTCTTTGATTTACACTTGATATGTAAAGCTCGCATATCATATCAAATTTGTGGTTGAAAGAGACTTAAAATGTAGTCAAAAAATCTTATCGTGATATTTGTTCTGTTTATATTTTTTGATTCTTACCTTTCTGTTTTTCTGTTGTTCTTGAAACGTTGCCATTCGGCGATTGAATGGCGCCATACTGCAACTTTTTGTCCGTTAACTTTCTGCCTACACACTCGCGCTTCTTTTAAACCCTGTGTCGTTAATTTGCATTGTTTCGTAATCATTCTATTATTACGTCATATCGTGCGTGCGCAAAGTTTTTATCCTCACACGCGCGAATCATTTGATTTGTTGCAAAAGTAAATTTAAGCTGTTTGCGTTAGTGATGCTTACACGTCGCGGTATTTATTAGGGACTTTAAGATATGGTAAATCTAGGGTGTAGTACGGCGGCAAATCTGTTCACAGCCCTCTATTTCTCGTATCTTTATTATATCGTTGAACGGGCGGATAGAATCGCGAGAGAACTTGACGCCAGCGCGGAACTGGAGACTTGAAAGGGTAGGGGGTGGGGGCCGAGAAAAAAGAGATCGCATCCCTGCTCCCACCCCCGCGTGCTTCGCGCTCGCTTCGCTCGCCTTTCTTTCGCGTGCGTTAAAAACACTACAGAAGCTGTGAATAGTCTCTCTACACCGCAAGTCCGCTATTCACGGACGTCCTGTCACTCTGCGCATACTCAGAGTCAAGTCTGACAAAAATACGAAACGAATTCTCTGCGCATGTTCAGAAAATAGACCAATTTTGATATATTAAAATTCAGCCTATAGGCCTCAGCACGAGGCTCTGGGGAATAAATTGAGTTTGTGGGGTTTATTCCCCGGAGCCGCGTGTTGGGGTCTATTGTTTTAGGCTGAATTTTAATATTTCGATTGGACCTTCTCAGAGGTCACGATTCTTGGTGCTGACCAAAAGGAGCGCGTCCTATGGGGAGGAGAATGTTCTACTTCGGGAAAGCTCCAGGTTTCACCTACTCTTCACTACTTGAGTTTAAGCCTGCTGTTTACTTTTTGTTTTAACGCTATTTTCACTGTGTTTTTATTTAAATATTTTCAGTGCAGATAAAGAAAAGCTTCGTATGTACTGAGCTAAGCCATAGCTGTTTATTGCTGTTCAAAATTGATTTTATTAGAATATAAAGTTCTTTATTTCTAGCTTTATTACGTAGTTCGAACAACCTTGCCCGTGCTGAAATCGATCTTTTTAGAACTGTTATTTAGTTTTGTGGTTGGACTTTCAGGCGCGCGGTTCTAAAAGGCAAGACCGAGTTCTCGGAGATCATGGGAGATGTAAGGCGGATGCAGAAGAAGTAAAACATCATCATTAATCAAGCCTATGTCGTATAAAAGTAGAGTAAAGTCCTTGGTTTCCTTAAACGAAGCCATTTTTGTAAAGACACGTCGAGGATGCACACGCCGTTGACGTACAGCGAAAGTCAGCCTAGACCCTCACGGCCAAAGTAGCTTGCCATAGCGCATCTTCAAATCGCTATTTTATACTCTCGACCTTCCACCTCCCTCTGGAGTCAGGTCTGCGCCGCAACCGGGCAAAAAGGCAACATTGTGGGCATAATGAAACAAAATTACACAAAACTTGAAATCTCTTGTTCTTGATCCACTGACCACAGAGTTAACAGTCCCGGCCAACCGACCTCAAGTTGTATGCAGGGATGATGAGCTGACCGGTCGTCGAAAGAAAAACACCGTCTATTTCTCGTTCTTCAAGCGTGAATATGGGGGCTAGTCAACTTCTGGCTAACCGGCTCGGGGCAAATCGAATTGGGGGCTAAACGACCGGTAACCGATGATGATTGACCTTCTCAAAGTAAAATTGTGAAATTTTGTTTTGAAAATGACAGTTTTATTGTGTTTTAGGGCATTGCTATGGGGGGAATGGAACACTTGACGTAAGCCCATGTTTGTTTATTCATTTGAGTTTGCGAGAAATAGTGCTGATGATACTAATGATACTCCGTATAAAAACCTTTATTTATGTGTAATTCATGATCAAATGTTATATTAGTTTCCACAGCTATCATGATAAATTAGAACTTGACAGCATCAAAGTCATGAGCTCCAACACTTTGCTGTAGATATTCTCTGTAAAGCTGCTCCTGAAACGAACAATCAGTCATGTTTACTGTAAGATCTGCAAGTTATTCATGTCTGGCACATTCAACAAAAAACAGGTCCAAAAGTTCAGGGTTTTACATTTTCTACAGTCGTTAAGACTTTGGTACTATTTTGTTCAAACTGACCTGCACAGCTAAATTTTTTGAAAAGGTTGCGGTCAATGTTGAGTAACAATTGAAAACAATGAATAATAACGCGACTAATCGTATCTATAGCAAAATTCTCGATCGTGATTGGTTCTCCGCACGCCTATTTGTCACGTAATCGGCGCGCGATCACGTCGGTGTCCAATTACAGGTGTCCGATTTGAACTTTTTGTAATCGGACACCTGTAATTGGATACCCACGTGATTTTCACCTCAATTTCACGCGCTTTAATGGTTTCCTTGGCAAAGTTTTCTACAGTTTCAAAACTTAGGAAAAGCGCTACAGACGTTTTCGCTCAAAAGAAGTTCTCAAAAGACATTTTTAATTTCGAAATTTGTTATAGATACGATTAATTAGTAATTGGACCTCGTGTCGTACAATTCAGGGAGTAATCGTGTTCGTTATTTCAAATCGGCCTCGCGCTTCGCGCTCGTCCGATTTTGAAATTACTCACTCGATCCACACGGTCCAATTACTATTACTAATCATAAAAGTTACAATTTCCTCGCTTGTGATTGCCATGTTGTTCCTGCTGATTTCTGCCGGAAGTTGCAGGGCATGCTGGGTTGAAAATTGGGGGGTACTAGCTCCAGTCCCCGTTGTAAAAACACGCGCGGAAAAAATGGCGTCGGTTTGTTTTCAATTGTTCGCTAGGTCGTCCCACAGGGAAAAATAACCTTTTGTTCTTGTACTAAGCTCGAACGTTGGGTTTAAACAGCCTTTATTAAAATTTTTAAAGAGTAAAGCAGGTATACTACTTCGCAGCTTGAAGATTAATCGTTTAAATGACCAGCTCTGACAGAAGTTCGTTCGCGGCCCGGGATCCTTGTTTGTCCCGGCCCGGGATCCCTTGAATCCCAGATTTGTTTGTCCCGAGACCGTCTGAGAAACACAGAAGCCTTACATTACTAATAAAATTATGAAAGGGCGATGCTAAGAGTGTGGTTTTTGCTTGAGATAGTTAACTGCAATGTCAAACAAGATGCACGTGTTGACATTTCCCAAATATGATTTTCATAACCCGCGCGACAACTCGCAAACAGTTTCATCGCAGTTTTTAATGGCCTTGGAATCTCGCGGCAAGGTTGTGGCAAAATTGCATCTCTGAGCAAAACAAAATGCTTTAAGGAGTATAATATCTCGCCTATCAAACAAACTTGAACAGTATCAAATCAACAGTTCAAAGTCTTAACATAACAAGAGCCGATCCAAGAGTAACACACGAGTTATTTACTATGAAGTTGAACTCAAGCAGACCACAACAGCCAGGTACATTTGTCATTGAACATCAAAAAGAAAAATCAGCCATCCTTCGAAGAAAATTCGTTATTCCATATGCAGACGTGCTAGGATTGCAAATAGAAGACAGAAAAATTATTCTGGACACGTACCAAAGACCCCAGACATTTTACAAAAAAAAAGATGAGTCTGGCCGACAGACTTCAACAGCATGGTCAGAATTCTCCGAAGTTTCCGATGCGTCTGGGTTGGATGAGAAGACTCGACTTGAAATGAACTTTCACCAGCCAAACAAGAGCGTGAATACTTTAATTCAGTCCGACATATATCTTCAGATGGCAGTCGACGGGGCAATACGAGAAAACTACCATCAGCAGAGGGAAGACATCATGGATCCGGAGGCGTTCTTTCCCGTAGCCAAAAACCCCCAAACAGTACGCGCAGCACAGCTCGCCGTCTTAGAACTACTTAAACAGCCAGAAGGAAGTTATGTGTCTTGGCTTATTAATATGTTCGGTGGAATTCATCATCTTTTCAAGCAATCTTTAAGCCAGAGTAGTAGAAGGAAGAATGACCATGACACGCGGTAAGAGTTTTATCTTGTCCCAGAGCTTTGAACAGCTATCCGCCACTATATCAGCATAAATAACACGTTTCACTTAATAAATCCGATGTCTTAAAACCGGCCTGGAGTATCGCAAAATTCGCAACAGGCGAAATAAAATAAATGTCGAGCCATTAACACGATAAAAGCCACAACAATCAAACGCCATGTACATTTCGTGTCGCGAAACGCTCTCGAATGAATGGACCCCAGCGCTGTTTGCGAGTCGTGCGCTGATTGGTTGAAATTTGAAGACCTGTCAAACAGAGATCAGCAGGTTATTGGACAGTTTGTTACCGGACAGTTCAATAAGCCAATCACATTCAAAGATGTAGTTTAAATCAACCAATCACATTCAAAGTTGTAATTACGTGAGCGTGCGCCCTTGCTTGCTTGTGAGTTTTTGCCAGTAACCTTTAGCATGTTTACGCCTCCTTTGTCAGTATTTTACTGCGAATTTTCCCCGATTTTTCATAACTTGGCTATTTTTCTTTTTCTCGGAAATTGTAATTTTTATGATTAATTGATAATAGGACTTCGTGTCGTCCAATTCAGTCTGTAATCGTATCTATAACAAAATTCTCGATCGTTCAGAAGTCGCCTTTATTCATTCCTTGAAATATTCAGCAGTAAGATTACTATAGCTCGTTTTATAAATCAGGAACTAAAATAACTTTTATACCATGGCGTTATTTGACTAGGAGTCACGTTTCTCTCTTTATCATCATAGCCAGAAGTGCCATGAAATATTAACAAGTCGTGGATAATATTCAATGAAATTAGTAGTTAAGTAACTAGGGAGCCCAGCAGTATTCTGGATTTTTACGCATCTCAGCGTAGTTAGCGTAAAAATCAGAGTCTAAATTATATGATATCTCACACTAAAACAGCGTAGTTATGCGTAGGTAGCGTAAGTAGCGTAGATATCGTAAAAATTAGACATACTATTTTACGCTAAAAAATGCCTAAAATGTGTTGGATAGTGTAGGATATAGTAAAATTTAGACTGTTCTCACGATGCGTAAGATGCGTGGTTAGCGTACAAACAACCCATCTAATTATGCTAATTTTTTCTGAGGCGTCAGAAACCAATTTCGAGTTCTGACGCATCAGAAACCAATTTCGAGTTCTGACGCGTCGGAAACCACTTTTAGTTTATATTTTATCATACATCTTTAAATACTTATCAATAATTGGGCTATTATCAATGACAAAATTGTCAACGCTTGTCATTTGATTAATTAAACTTTCTCGGTTAAGATCACCTGAGCGCATCGCTTCTCGAATCATTATTAACAAATGTTGGTAAGATTGGTAGGCATAGGTACAATTTTGAATTTTTAAGTCTAAACCTTTGTGTTCCATGTACCCTTTAACTAATAATGCCACTGTACTAATCGCTATTAGACTAATACCACCTGTAGCAATAGCGCTAGCAATACCACCTGAAGCGGTTAGGACAGAGAGTGAATTACCAATGAATTTGAACAATTTGAATCTTTTGTAAGCCTTTTTAAAAGCCCAACATTTCCTATGATAGCTTAGATAATAAGATTTTAGTTCGTCTACTTCATCAGTCGATAATTTGTCTGAAATATGATTCCAATCGATAATATTCTTTTTAGCCACCATTATATTAATTTTATTATATTTTTATCCACCCATGCGCATCACGCAGTGTCTTATGCCATAAGACAATTCTTTGTTTGGACTCCCACGCAGTGTCTTATGGCATAAGACAATTTCTTTGTTTGGACTCCCACGCAGTGTCTTATGGCATAAGACAATTTCTTTGTTTGAATACCCACGCAGTGTCTTATGGCATAAGACAATTTCTTTGTTTGGACTCCCAATATTTTATGCATTCACGCTTCACGGTTGAACAGTGTACATTAGACATCAATTTCGATCAATACGTTTACCATAGCGTGTGTTACGGATGAATTCGATGTTTTGCTTCGAAAATTGATCCTGTCGCCGGCTTTTATCGTACTCGGATCGCTGAAAATAGTGTGATTTGACCATTCATTGACAGGTTTGGCAATTTTTAAATCTTTATCAGCACCATTAAGAACTAAGCCGACGATCACTTCAGATGCTTGATGATTGCCAGCGCAAACACAAATGCTGCCACAAACTATTTTACCGTCTACAGGACTAGGCCAACCATATTGCTTATTTTTCTCACATCCATTACCGAAACTCCATTGGAGACTGCTTTTAATCAGAGGACCATTCTCTTCTGCATAGACGGTGATGTATTGCTTTGTATCTTGCGTCTTAGTCTCTAAATCATTGTAATCGACTTTGTCTTTTAATGCATCATTGAATTGGATTGCTAAGGTTCCTAAATCAGTAATTAAAGCGTACTCCTTTAAATCAGATGAGTTGGCTTTTTTAGTTAGTTCATTATTAACGTATGTAGTAGCCGCTTTTGTCTTTAATAAATCAGAGACGAACTTTTTAGTCACTGCATCATGGTTATCCATTGGAGCGGAAATGTTAGTTAATCTCTTGTTTTGTAAATGGAAATGGTTGTCTGGAGTTAATTTTAAGCCTAATCCTTTTTTAACCTTTTCTCTTCTTGATGGTTTGTCATGTTGTCCATTAGTATGTCCCATATATATTTATTTATATTTATTATATAATAGTTCCTTCACTCTTTTCAAATTCTTTCACATTTTCAAGTGCTGTACTATTATTATCCCAAACATTCTTTGTTATTAATCCTCTCTTTTTAGTGAAAGGATTATCATCCACATTTACTCTTAATAGTACAGGGTTAATGATCCTCTTTCGAGGCCTAGTCTGAAATGCCACTGACAATACTACATTTGGAAATCACACACTGGCTGTGGGTAAAATTTGGGTGGCAGGGAAGGACGACAGGGAGTAGGGGCCCAGGAAGGGGGCCCTCCTGGGGGGAGTACAGATCAGGTGGTACCGGGGGTAGCCACCCTGGAATAGAAGTTCCAGACCTGCCTCCAGGGGTGAGGCCCATATCCCACAGTCCCGGGAGACTGAGGGAACCAGGAGGGGGAGCCCCTCCTGGGGGGAGTACAGATCAGGTGGTACCGGGGGTAGCCACCTTGAAATAGGTAGTTTCTCCGGACCTGTCTCCAGTGGGCTAGAGGCTTACTGTGGGGTAAAGTGCAGCTAATGGGTGCACTTCCCTGCCACCATTCTTTATTAACGAACACCAGAGTGTCACCAAAATACAAAAATATACATGTAGTCAAAGTTCGGTGCATTCTGAATAACAAGGTCTTAGGTTGCTAAGAGACGGATAGTAGTAGCCTATTGCCCTTAATGGTTTAAGTTTTAAAAGCTAATGATACCTATAAGTACATACAGATATATTGTAAAATCAAAGTCAGGATAAGAATGTTCAGTGTCAATCCACTAAGCTCTGAGGGCAATGTCAGAGCTTGCGTTTTTTTTTTTTTTTTTGATTTGACAGAAAAATAAGTATAAGCCTATACATTGCAAACATTACTATGAATCTAAATGGTTTGTTTCTTAGCTTTAAGATAGACCTAAAGCGAGGTATTAGGAGTTAAAGTGTGGAGCAAGGGTTCCAGTCATGGGAGGATGGGAGGGAAAAAGGGAAACTAGTGGCGAAGGATCGGCACTAGCACAGAGACTGAATACAACGAGGAGGGTGAGCTTGATTAGAGGTCAGGGGCATGAGGAGGACACGTGAAAGAAATGACTGGAACCATTGATACACTGTCTTTTACAGATATAGATAACAGTGGCCTTTCTTACGAAATGAAAGGTTTGTTGTGATATCTAAAGGAGGTAATTGTTTCCAACTGGAGATCCCTGATGGACTTTGAGATAGAGAATTAGAGGCATGTACTCATGTTACTGGGATTTACATATGAGCGTGACAAGAGGTTCGTAATGTTGCCTGTCTCTGAAATAAAGTGTTACAATGCGGAATGTGTGTGCCTGCTCAGGTCTCATTAACATCAGTTTATGGAGACCATAAACTTGAACTTAATGATCCTCTTTCGAGGCCTAGTCTGAAATGCCACTGACAATACTACATTTGGAAATCACACACTGGCTGTGGGTAAAATTTGGGTGGCAGGGAAGGACGACAGGGAGTAGGGGCCCAGGAAGGGGGCCCTCCTGGGGGGAGTACAGATCAGGTGGTACCGGGGGTAGCCACCCTGGAATAGAAGTTCCAGACCTGCCTCCAGGGGTGAGGCCCATATCCCACAGTCCCGGGAGACTGAGGGAACCAGGAGGGGGAGCCCCTCCTGGGGGGAGTACAGATCAGGTGGTACCGGGGGTAGCCACCTTGAAATAGGTAGTTTCTCCGGACCTGTCTCCAGTGGGCTAGAGGCTTACTGTGGGGTAAAGTGCAGCTAATGGGTGCACTTCCCTGCCACGAATTGCGGAACTTGCTTAATTAAGTGAGGGACGCAATACCCCCACAGTAAGATAACGTGGGGTCATGACGCTTGAGCAAAAGTCAGGTGCCCTGTTCGTAGACTAAAATTACTGATAAGGCGAAGATCAGGAATGAGAACTTCCATGGCTAACTAACAGTTTAGGTACAGTTAAAATAGTAGATTGTGGAGTTTTAATATACAGTTCGTAGCAGTCTGAGTTCCACCGTCCTAGAACTTTGATTAGCCATGCAGGGATGCCTGCCGAGGCTGCAGATGTGGCGGCTCCGATGCGGAAGCTGTGGGAGTAAAAGTTGGTGGACGAGAAGCCACATTTCTGTAGAATAGACCGGAGCTCCTTAGTGAGGCTTGAGCGGGTCAGCCATGAGCCAGATTGAGAGAACATAAACAAAGGACGGTTTGCTGGAGGCTGGGCTTGGAGGATGTAATCTTTCATCGCCATCACAGAACAGATTGGTGAAGTGGACTTTGCTATGGTGAGGGTGCATCCTTGACGGAAAGGATCAGTTTTGGACTGTTTTATCTTTACCCGCATAAGGGAAGGTGATTGGATATCCGGGTGGAAGGTTATGTCTTGGGAGGTGAGGTGGACCTCGGGGTTGAAGGGGCCATTACAAGTGAACTCACTAGCACGTAAGAAGGCAAAGAAAGCGAGTGTGAAGGCTGCCCAAAGCATAATATGGTCTAAATTTGTGCTCAGTGCCGGGCGGAGATAGTTGTAGATTGCAGAGAGGATTTGGGTAGTGATAGGGAAGCGATCACGTTTTGTTGAGGGGGCTAAGCGTTTTATACCTGTTAGGACTTTTTGAAGACGGTGCATTTTGTTGATATGGAGGGGGAAGTTGAGCTCACGGTGGAGGTCTTGAACGGCGACCAAATAGAGTTTGACTGTGTCATATGAAACTGTTTTGGCTAAGTGAGAGGCAAAGTAAATAAGGGTCAGTTCCGATGCTGGCAAAAGGGGTTTAGAGGGGCCCACCAATCCGTGCATAAGGTTGAAGGTTAAAAAATGTTTTTGACCTGCCTGGTAGGTTCGCCTTGTGGAGGGGGCGAGAGAGGCATGGAAGTATTGCTGTACGGAGGCTGTCAGATGAGCGTCGCTGATGAAGGGATGACGCAAGGAGTGAGAGAGGCTGTGGGAGCCAGGGCCCGGAAACGGTCCATCTGAAAACGGGAAAGGGAGTCAGCAATAGCATTATCCAGCCCAGGGATGTGGTTTGCATTAATTGTGAAATTGTTAGTCAGGGTAAGGAGAGTGATGCTGCGGACAAGGTCCATTATCCGAGGGGATTTGGAGTGTTTTGAGTTTATGATGGCTACGACTGACTGATTGTCACACCACATCAGGATACGCTTCCCCGACCAAGTGGGGCCCCACAGGACGCATGCCAGGTAGATGGGGAATAACTCCTGCCATTCAATGCTGATGCCCCGTTTTTTGTTAAGCGTGTGTTCTGGTCGCCAGTGACCCTGGAACCATAGCCCGTCTAGGAACCCGCCATAGCCTAAGGACCCGGAGGCATCCGTTAAAAGTTGGAGGTCATGGGGGTGGGAGACTTGGGAATCAAGAAAAATGCTTACCCCATTCCAGTGTTCTAGGAAATCAACCCACATCTTGATGTCCTTGCGGAAACCAGCATTGAGTTTTATGTGCCAGTGAGGAAGCTGGGTACCCCTGGTAAGGTGGATGATACGCTGAAGGAAGGGGCGACCTGGGGTAATCACCCGGCATGCAAATTGGAGAGTGCCTATCAGGGATTGAAGTTCACGGAGGGTGGCTGATTTTTTAAGGGACCACTGAAGGAGGGCCTGTTTGACGCGGGCAAGCTTGTCCTGTGGGAGGCGGGCCTCCATCTTATGGGAGTCTAGGAGGATACCCATGAACTCCAGGGAGGTAGAAGGAGGGAATGTTTTGCCAGGGGCAATGGGGATGTCCAGCTCAGTGAACAGGTAGAGGACATTGCAGTGGGCTGTTGCACAGTGGGTCCGGGGTGGGGCTGCTGCGATGAAAAAATCATCCAGAATGTGAATAACCTTGGGGATGTGGAGCTGGTTATGAATGATCCACTCAAGGGCCGAGGAGAACTGGTCGAAGAGAAAAGGGGCACTACGCAGACCGAAGGGAAGAACCATATCAAAGAAATACAGGCCTTGCCACTTCATCCCTAGCAGTTCCCAATCAGAGGGGTGGACTGGGATGTTACGGAAGGCGGCTTTGATGTCCAGTTTGGACATAAAACAGTTCTGGCCAAGATCTTTAAGTATGGCAATTGCGTTATCTACTTTAATGTACTGGAGAGAATAGTCCTCAGGAGGGATGTGGGCATTGACGCTAGTGAGGCGGTGTTTGGGATAGGATAGGTGGAATATTGTCCGCCATTCTGAGGAATGTTTTTTCGGTATTGCCCCAATCGGGTAAACTTGAAAATTGGGAAAGGGGGGGGGAAAGGAAGGGCCCAGCAGTGTGGCCTAGCGAGACTTCTTTAAACATGTTGCGGTCGATGACAGAAGGGTTTTCCTTAGCAGAGGGCAAATTGGGGAATTCTTGCGGAGCCCGGGGGCCATTATAACCAATTTTAAAACCTTCAGAAAAACCTGTTAGGAGGTGATGCACAAAGGGTTGATCAGGGTGATCGTGGAGATAGGACGCCAGCTTCGGGATATTAATGGGGGTGGGGGGTGAGAGATGGGAAAGGTATTCAGGGGTGGCTGCGGGAGGAATTGCTAGAGCCCGTAGATGATTTAAGGCGGTCCTCTCTGCTGCGAGAGAGTTTGGAGTGGTCCTGGCCAGAGTGGGTGGCACTACATCCTGGCTGGTTGCATCTGTGTTTGTAGGGGCATGGGGAGCGGGCACAGGGGCGACCATTGTTGAAATTGTAGCAGAGGTCTGACCGGGTCGGGAAGTCCTTGGACCTAGGGGACGACAGTGGGCAGGAGTCAGCATGGTGGTCAGAGCTACTACAGGTTCGGCAGCCCGAATTTGGGAGGCCTGTGAATGTGTCTAGGTATAATTGGACGTCCCGTTCCCCCCAGTTGAGGGAAAGGTTGTGGGAGGCACGACGCCGAAACTCGACGTCGTAGACATACCATGCCATCCCGGGGAATTTCCTCGCTGCGTCCCTGATTAACTGCTGGTAGGCAATTAACGCGGTGGCGCGGGAGGGATACATGGAAACCAAGACCGAGGAGAAAATGGCAAAGGCGTCGAGCCATTTTTCAATGGATGTGATTTTGGGCCGTTTGGAGGTGGCAGGGAGAGGAATAGTCAGCCCTTGAGCCCCAACTTGAAGGTGGAGTTGGGAGTTCCTAGCCTCTTCGAGGAGCGAAGAAATGGGGAGGAGGGTTGCAAAGTCCACGTACTCACCGTTCGTGATGGCGGTCGTCGTGGTCTTCGTCAAGTGGCTAGCCAGCGAGGGTTGACGAAAATCCGGATGCAGAGCGGCAACGTTGGCTGGATCCGATGGATTGAAGGTAGGAAAGGCTGGCGGCGGTGTAGCGACGCTCTGTTGTTGTTGTTGGCCGCCATCAGATGGGTTGAAGGCATGGAAAGCTGGCGGCGGAGCAGCGACGCTCTGTTGTTGTGATGGTTGGCCGCCATCTTGGGTGGCACTTGGCGCAGGGGGACTGGGGATCGTTGAGTAGGATCCCGTGTGGGGAGTGGGTGCTAGCCAGTTGTGTTGTTGGTTTGGTTGGCCGCCATCTTGCCGCGCGGCGAGTTTTTCGTCGATTAACGAAGAAATAATCTGAGCTAGCTCCTGTTGTGGTAGGGTATTGGTGGAGGACGTGTCAGCGACGGTAACCCCAGCAGGTGGAGGGTTGTTGAAGTGGGTTTCAAGGCGGGCGATCAGTTGTTGGCGAGTGCCCGTCTGAACAAGGTTATGCTGGGCCAGCAGGAGGCGAAGGGCTTCGGTGGCCATTGATCTGTAGTTGGTCTGTTCGTTGTTTAAGGCATTGGCAGCAGGACCTTGGCGGGTCCGAGAGAGTTTTCGAGGATTACGTCGTCCACGGTTGGGCATGGTTATGGAGTCGTGAGAGATACTTCGTACGGAGCTTCGTACGGTACGCCGCAATAAACTTAGTGGAAACTAGTGGCGAAGGATCGGCACTAGCACAGAGACTGAATACAACGAGGAGGGTGAGCTTGATTAGAGGTCAGGGGCATGAGGAGGACACGTGAAAGAAATGACTGGAACCATTGATACACTGTCTTTTACAGATATAGATAACAGTGGCCTTTCTTACGAAATGAAAGGTTTGTTGTGATATCTAAAGGAGGTAATTGTTTCCAACTGGAGATCCCTGATGGACTTTGAGATAGAGAATTAGAGGCATGTACTCATGTTACTGGGATTTACATATGAGCGTGACAAGAGGTTCGTAATGTTGCCTGTCTCTGAAATAAAGTGTTACAATGCGGAATGTGTGTGCCTGCTCAGGTCTCATTAACATCAGTTTATGGAGACCATAAACTTGAACTTAACCCTATGAATAAAAGTATAAATTGGTTTACTAATTCCACTAAAAATTACGTTAAAATTTCTGCCTTAATGCCAAACCCAATACCAAAATTGCGTTCCTAAAGAATTATTTGGAATATTATTAGATGACATTGAAAATTCATCTATTGTAGGATTACTCGAAATTACGACTTTGCTTTTATCAACATGAATATACGTATTATAGTCACGACCTAATATCCTATGAGTAATTCTCATAGTCATTACACTATTTGTAGTTGCGCTATGTTGAAATACATAATAAAAAGTGAAATCACCTTTGTTATCACCAGTAGTTACAAATGCATATGTATTTGGTGTTCTACCTTCAACATTATCAGAAAAATACAAATCTTTTATTAAAGAAATCTTTGAATCATTACTTAATATATATTTTACTATTAATTCTATAACATTTTTATTTTCATTAATAGTAGGATTTTCTTTTGCTATTTCAGTATTTACTTTTACAATTTCACTATTTACTTTTACAATTTCTCCATCAACATATTTTACCATATTATCTTCTGTTTCATTCAGTTGTTTCACATTAACAGCATCACCGTTTTCATTTCCATCAATTAATCCTTTTATTTGTCGATTACCCATATTAATAGGTGCTTCATAATAGATGATTTTGTTTCTGATGTAATAGAATCTATCCCAAATTCGCGAGTCAACGTCATTCTGATGACCACTTACTCCATAAACGACAACAAAGATGTCGGTTTCTGCATCATAAGTTTCACCACTCTTATACTTTAAAGTTAAATCAATATCTAAATCAATAATCCCAATGTTTCCATATTTATGAAAATTGATAATTGTTCTACTATGATCGGAAAAAGTATTTGTATTATTACGTGAAACATTTAATGTTTCGGATACTGCGTCGACAACCACTTCTTTTCGATCTACTCGATTACCATAATACATTTCAAAAGCTAATGTATACTCACCTAAATCTAACGATTTTAAATCAATAGTTAATCGGGTGCTATAATAACCGATAGCAGAGTCATACTTAATTTTAAATTGATAAGTAGCATGATTGATTTGATAAAAATCTTTGTCGACTTTTCTTACTTTGACAATATCATCATCATCTTCCTTAAATAAATCATCATCCATAACAAAAGAGAATTCATTCTCTTGTCGGTTTGCTTTAATATTCAGTTCTTCAGATTCACTCACTTTATCTGTAATCAAAGTATTAATTACAGCGTTATTATCACTAATTGTCCTATTAACATAGTTAACAGTGGAAGCGTGAAAGCTATCTGATGACTTTGGATCTTTCAAGCGGATAATGCTATGATTAGCCATATCAATGGAGTCTTCCATCGGATCAGGATTTTTTCTATTAAGCGCTGCTGCAGAGACATCATTTATTTCTCTTTTTAGATCTCCTCTCTGTACGTGAAAATATCCAAAGTTAATAACATCATTAGCTTGTGCATTTTGAGCAGCTTGACTTGAGTCATCTTCAACAAAAGGCTTTATATTTCTAATACCATTTCCTCCCATATCAAGATTTCCAGTCATTGATCTGGAACCATTTAAAGGTAAATTCAAATTATCTCCATTGTCAACATAAGTTTTATTGACAGCATCATCACCACTCAAAGGATTTGGTAAACCATAAAGATAACTATTATTCATATTAATTGGACTATTACCATCAGCTACCATTGTTAATCGCCCACAATTCACAATGAGATTGTCGTTCATGTTGAGATCACCTGTCATTGCGCGCGACCCATCTAATTTTAATACATCTGTAGGTAGCTTACTTATTTCTGCTTCAACAAATGCCTTTGAGACTAAATCATTAGTATCAAAAGTATTTACACCATATGGCTCAGTATTTTTTATCCGTTTACCTTTTAAGTCATAGTCATCACCTTTTAATTTTAAAAAGTTTTCATTAACATAAAGTTTATTAACAGCCATTTTGGAATCTTTTAAAGCATTAGGGTAATCAGTGATTGGAACATCATCTTGTGTAACTAAATCTGTTATTTTATTGTCATTCATGTTGAGATTTCCAGTCATAGAGCGTGAACCATCTAATTTGAGATAAAGACTTAAATCAGGTTGTGGTATGGAAGCAATTTGACTTTCAAAATAACTCTTTGTCACAGGTTGCTGCGCCCCAGTTAAAATAGGTAAGCTAAAAATCCTATTTCCATTCATAGAAAGATTACCAGTCATGTTTTGGCTTCCGTTTCGGAGTAATACTTCTGACCTATCTGCTTTTCTAGAAGATAAATCATTAATAGCAATATCCTGTTTAGCGTCTTGATCGTCAACATATTCTTTATTGACAGCGTCTTTAGGGTCAGTAGGATTACCAATATTGATTATCTTTTCATTATTCATATTGATCGGTTCAAAATTTAATATTGTTCCTGAAAAATCAGTACTTTTAACATTAAATAATCTATGATCAAAACTAGTCCTTTGTATTCCTTTGACACATCTACTAAAAAATAGAAATTTAAAATTAGAGTTACTAGAACCATAATATCGAAATTGAATACTAATGTTCACATCTCTTTTAGAACTATTAAATATTATGTAAGCTTTTGCGTAATTGCTAAACCAATCATGACTAAAATCAATTATGTTTGCATTACCAGTGACATTTGTAACTAATAGCCTATCTGAATCACCATCTGTAACTATATTTGTTCCATCATATCCAAATATTTCAAAAACGATAGAATAATTAGGATCTATTTCTAAATTGTTCACTAGTTTAACAGTAGAATAAGCATAACCAGATTGCGTCCCTTCTCGAGGCGCTTCTAATAGTTCAAAATGATCAGTATGCCCAGGAATAGAAACGCCCCCTTTAGTTAATTCTGCTTTATCACCAAAATCTTTATAAAAAGTAAAACTAGGTTGCAAATGATAATTTGTCCTATGATCTGTTGTCATCTCCTTTAATTGTTTTAGAGGTACAGCATCATTATCATCCGTAGCATCTTCTAAATCACTAATCTTATGATTATTCATATTTAAATGACCAGTCATTGAATTTGTTCCATCTCTTTTCAGATAAGATGGGTTATTATCAACATACTCCTTTGTAGCTGCATCATTTTTATCGATAGGAGCAGCTACTTCAGTTAATCGCTTACTATCAATGTCAAAATTACCATCATCAGTTAGACTAAAACCAATTCCAGGTAAACCAGGATCACCTTTTTCACCTTTACCTGTTGCTGCTAATGTTTCAAGTTGTCCATTAGTAACACCCATATATACTAAACTTAAATAAATAATTCTTCTTCTTTATCTCTTAAGTAATCAGAATGTAACATTTTCAGATCTTTAATTAATAATAATATTTCATCCGAAATAGATTCGTTGTATTTTCTTTCAATCATTTTTAAACATTCTAGTTTACTAGTAAGATTCTCTAATGAAAAATTTATGTTATTAAACTCATTATATACTTCTTTTGTTAATCTTCTCGTCGAACGATTTCTATCCATATATTACTAAATTATATATTTTCATTGAAATTTTTTCTCATTGTCTTTTTTGTCTTATCAATGTACGCAAAACTATAAGGTTCGCTAGTCGCACTCTCGAATCGCTTCTTAGGTACATTGACTTCACTGCACATTCTTGCTGTCTCTGAATTACTTGGGCTATCAAAAATACAAAAATGAGAGCAATTCAACCTGATGTCTTTAGGAGTGAGATAATAAGATTGACTTAAATAGATTACACTACAATTTTTATGACGACCACCAATAAAATATTCAATGAGAGGTTTTTGGTTTCGTTCACAAACAAAGTCATCAAAGATGACTATTTTTTGGTTATCATTATCTAGGCTTTCGAGAGGAACGACATCACCATTACTCTCTTCTATGACATCATAACCAACCTCTTCCGAAATGGGTCGAAATGTTTCTAATAGTTGTCTATACTTTGGTTGCTCTAGATTTTTAGAAAACAAGTAAATCTTATCATAGTAGAGTAGATTATAAAGCATATGCATGAGAACGTTAGTTTTACCACAACCGCTTGGTCCACAAATTAACATTCGAAAAGTGTCTGAAGGCATATAAGGTAGCAGTTTTCGGAAATTGCTGTCATTATTACAAGTTGAATCATAATTAGGAATTTTCATCTATATAATATTTATATTTTTTAAATAAATGTCGCATATTAATTCACATAATATAAAAAATATAAATATTATATGAGTCTCTCAAATTGGAAACGATTAGCTCAGAAACGGACTGAGACTGGAAGGATGAAGAATCAGCTTTATGATGAGATCACTGAAGAGAAGATAAAGAGTAAGACCTCTGACCAGCGGATAACAAAATCATTTAGACTTGATGAAATCATAGAGGGTTTAAGGGCACAAAAGCCTAAGAATAGGCCACAAATGAGAATACGTCCTGCCCCAGCACAAGGTAAACCAGATGAAATTGATTATGCACCTGAAGTAGATCCATATGAAGATATGGATGTAGAAGGATTATTAGATCTCCAAGATTATGTAGCGCCACAGGCAGAAAAACAAATAGCTAAGATACCTAAAGGCGCGCCACCAAAATATGAAATGGATCCTAGTTTTTGGGACCCAGGAGATGAATCTTTACCACCAGAATATTCTTTTGTGGAAGGACCTTTAGCAATTGAAGCACCACCTGATGATGAAGATGAAGATTTAGATAGAGGAGATATTAATAGAATTTTAGACCAATCAAATCTTCCTAACTATGATGATGTTGAAAAGAGATTAGCCCAACCAGAAATGACACCAGTTAAACGTAGTAAATATCTCGAGAGTAACATAAAACGAGCAAATTCTGAAATAAGCAGTATTACAAGTAAATTTAAGACAAATACAACTAACAGACTAAAACAAGCCATAAAAAAAGGATTGTCAAAAGATGTAATAGAAAAGCTAGAGCGAGAAAAGGATATGGCTCATAAATTTGCAGATACAAGACTAAAACCTATTCAAGAATATAGAGACTATCTAAAAGTACAGAAAAAGAAAAGTACAAAGGGAAGTGGCGTCAGGGGAGGTGTTAAAAGAGGAAGTGGTATCTATTTCTATAATGATGCTCAAGAATTACTAAAGAAATTAACACTAATTATTGGTGAAATGGAAGCAGGCAATACAAGTGTCAAGATGAGAAATATGGGTCAAACTATCTTAGACACTCTATTACGAACAAAATCAATCAATAAGTCGCAATATCAAAAGTTAGTCAAAAAATATTTTGCTATTTAGCATTATCAAAAAATATTTTGGGGTCTGAAATATATTTCAGGGTTTTGTAAAAAATATTTACATTAGTAAATTATATTTACATTGTTATATGGAGAGAGAAATCTCATTAAGCAGTTTTGCAGTTAAAGATGAACCTGGTAATCGACCTGGTGATTTTACTACAAGGTTTTCTAGAACTTTGGACTATGAACACAGTGATGGGGTTTGGTATATTGGTTTTAATAAAATTATTTCAATGGCTTTTACATGGACAAATATAAATTCTGGTTATAGCAATCAAAAGATAGCTTACAGTAAAGACGGTGGGAAAACATTTACAGATATTGATTTTCCAAAAGGAGTTTGGGATTACATTGATATTGATAATTACATTAAGGAAAAGACTAAAATAGTTAATGGTGATGGTGATGAAGAATTTCCAATCTCTTTAACTTTTGATGATTCAACTTTTAGAGTCTTAGTGACTTTAGACGCTAACTATCGGCTTGACCTAAGTAAATCAAATTTTGGTAAACTAATAGGATTCGATAAGGTGGTCTTAAGCAATGAGAGAAACGTTAGCCCCAAAATACCTAACCTATCAGAAGATACAGATGTCCTAAATATTCATTGTGATTTAGTCTCTGATTCATTAGTAGACGGGAGAGAATCAGATATTGTTTTTAGTTTTGGTGTAGGAACTTTAAAACCTTCTTACAATTTTACCCTTGAACCGCGTCGTGTTATATTTAATCCTATCAATAAAACAAGAGTTTCAAGCGTTCGAATCTATGTAACTGATGGTTTAAGAAGACCAGTCTATTTAAATCATGCTAACACTGCATTTTCATTAATCTTAAAAAAAGTTCCATTTTAATTATATATGAAGTCAAGAGAGTTCAAAAAGATTTATCACCCAAGAACGGGACGATATGTCTACAAACACCGTGGCAATGAAATTATCGTAGATAATCTTATGAAACCACTAAAACGAGTAGCTAGTGCTTTAACTGGACAGGTTTTAAAACCATTTGCTAAAAAAGCAATACAAGCTGGTGTATCTCATGCGGGAGAACGAGTTGGTAAAAAGGCTGCTGATAAAGTTATAGAGCGATCTGGTGAGCTTATCCGAAAAAGGCTGTCCTCAGGATCTAAAAAAGCGACAAAGTCAACAAAGTCAACAAAGTCAAAGCCAGGCAGAGCAAAGCCAAAAACTCAGGATGAAGTTAATACACTGATTAATAATCTTATAGCGCGATCTTAAAGATCTTGAAAAAAAAAATCTGATAAAAAATATATAATGGCATTTAGATCACCAGAGAACGTACAGAGAAACGAACTAGTGCAATTTCGTCTTCAAGATGCTATAAGAGCTCCTGCCAATACTCAAGAGCAAGAAAAGAAAGGATACAAATTTCATGTTACTGATCGTGGTATTATGCTTGATTGGTTTAACGCCTTTTTTGAAGTGCGATTCAGATTAGACCTTAAAGCAAATGGTGGAGACAATGCAGACGCCAGAACAACAATTATTAATGGATCGCATTCATTAATTAAGCATATGGTAATAAAGAGTGCAGGAAAAATCGTCTACGACACTGATAATCTTCATCTTGTAACTTTTGCAAAAAATCTTTTAGAATATTCAGATGATTTTGGGCGTAGTACAGCCAAAAATATGGTATTTGGATACAGATGCCACTTCAGATGATGCCACTTCAGATGATACAAACACTGGTTTGGAAAGTAGGCGTTTATTAACAGCTAACAGAGCTCATGTTAATACAAGTATTCCATTAAATAGGTATTCTTTTTTCGAAGAATTAGAAGGACGATTGTTACCACCAATGGATCTCCAATTTGAAATAGAACTTACACCGGACGCTGAAGTATTATATGGGGCAGTTGATACATTGAGATTAGTAATTGATCGTTTTTATCTATGGGTACCACGACTAGAACCAAAAGATGCTCTTATGACTAAATTCATCAGTGAATACCAAAAACCCAGTAAATGGAAATACCTCAAAGAAATGTACCAAACTTCAGATACTACCAGAAACAGTGGTGATTTCAGAATCTCAGCTAGTATTGATAAAGTAAAGCATGTTTTCCTCTACTTCCAGAGACTTAAGTCAAATGATATGACAGCAAATCCTTATATTTTTGATACTTTTAAACTGAACGCAGCCAATAATAATAGTCATCTTAGCACATGTCGTCTTGAATATGGTAATGGTGTCTTCTATCCAGAACTTGAATATGATACAGAAAGTAAAACAAGAATCTATTATGATTTAATGAATTATTCATGGAAAAGAATGATTATAACACAGGTACTCAGCTCAATGTCACTAATTTTTCAAGTCTTTACCCAATGTTATATTTTGATTTGACTTATCAAGCAGAAGGGGTTAGCCGAGATCCAAAGAGCAACTTAACATAAGATTTCGCCTCTCACAAGCCGCAGCTGCTGATTTTAGAGTGCATGCAATTGTTCTCTATGAAGAAGATGTTGTTGTTGATAAAGTTGGAGATCAATTAGTAATAGTTTAGTTTACATTAGTAAAATATTTTACATTAGTAAAGTTCCTTTACCTTAGTAAAGTTCCTTTACCTTAGTAAATTAATAAATTAATAAATTAAGCCTCTTAGAAAAAATATTTTAATATAATATATATGAGTGTTAAAGCAAGTCAGAACGAAAGTCAGAACGAAATAGTCGATTTTCTCCATATTGACACTTCAAAGATAACTTTTAAAAAACCAAAGCCAAATAATCACAATGGAACACAGATTGGAATATTATACAATGGAAGGACATTATTTGTTAAATATAAAGGATATACTCCGTTCGGTTTAAAAGAAAATTATGATAAAAATGGAGAATATCAAAGTACTAGCATGCAAATTAATTGTGATGGGGAATATCTAGAAAAAGCCAAAGAATTAGACGAATTTTTTATTGATTATTTACATTCTTTAAAGAACAATAAAAAAATACATAGAGAAGCTGTAGCGGGATATGATGAACACGGTCAAGGTGGTTCTTGGAAAAGAATCTGTAAAAAACCGTATAAAATTGTTGATGAAGAAAGAGTATATCTAGAATTCCCATCAAGGATGGAGTTTAATCTATTTTTTAGAAATGATCGAATAGCTACAAGATTTTTTACATGGGATGGGGAAAATTTAGGATATGATTCAGTAAAAATTGGTCAAAAAAGTAAAGTGAAATTTATTGCTTCCTGGTTTTCAATTACAACTGGAACTTTTGGAGCTACTATAAAACCAAAATTAATGCAAGTATCATATCGAGAACAAGAAGATCTTTTCGATAACTTCATCTTAGATGATGATGAAGAAGATATATCTATTGGATCTGATTAATAACACCATAGACTATTCCAAAGTCATAGACTGTGTCAAAGGCACAGAATAAATATTATTTATGAATTTTTTAAAAAGTCCATAAATAATATATAATGACTGAATTACATCAAATTTCTGTCACACTTTCTCAAGGTCAAAAAAGAAAACTATCTAAGGCTTACAGAAACAGAGAAGAAATAAGTTTACGCTTAAATAAAAATGCGTTGAGTGGTTCTGATGTACTTATGGTTCCAATGAATACTGTTAAGAGACTCGCTAAGGCCAAAACAATGGATCGAGGAATGGTAATTACTATATCAAAGTATAATATCAGGCGACAAACTGGTAGTGGTATCTTTAGCTCAATATTGCCAGTATTAAAGAATGTAGCACCAACTATCGGTAAAACACTAGGATTGTCTGCCCTAGCAGGGTTAGCTTCTGAAGGTGCAAGCCAAATAGTTAAGAAAATTAGTGGTGGTCAATTATTTCAAGTACCAAATAAAAATCTATATATGTTGGCTCAAATGGGTGATCTACTGACTAAAGGACAAATAGGAGATTTAGCCCGAGCTCATAAATTAGGAGAAGACTTACTTTTCCGACTTACACAACGACAAGTAGGAAGTGGTATTGGCACGTTACTAGCTAGTATTGGTATTCCAATGATTATTGATGCATTAAAAGGAGGAAGTATAAAAGGTGGAAATCCTAGAATGGGCGGTCCAAGATCAAATGGTGGAGCAGCAGTAATGCCTATGGCTCCACCACCTTTTATTGGCACATGGGGCAGGGGTAGGGGTAGAGGAAAAAAAAAAAAAAAGCCTAAATTCCATAAAGATATCCCAATGAGTAATTTTGATCTTTTAGATTGGTGTAAATACTTGAAGATACCTATCAAGAATGTTTTAAGTAGAGATCAGACTGTACCACATCAGCATAAGTTAGCGCTTTTTATTTATAATTTAGAACCTCATTATATGAGCGGTAGTCATTGGGTTACAACCTATGTTCGTAATGGTACAATAAATTACTTTGACTCTTTTGGTATGCCACCTTTTCAAGAGTTGGTAAACCATGCAAAAGAGAAAAACTTAAATTTATTACACCAAAACCGACAAATACAGAATCTCTATACTACAACCTGTGGCTATTTTTGCTTGTATTTCTTGAATGAAATGCATAAAGGAGTAGATTATTTAGATTTATTGCAAGTTTTTAGCTTTGACACCGAAGAGAATGAAAAATTCATAGAGGACTATTTTGGTAAATTGCTTTGAAGACTTCTCATGTTTTTTAAATCTCGTTTCAAACTATTTCTCAGATTTCTCACTCTTTTAGTTTCTCCAGAACAACATAAAAAGGCAATTTTTCTATAAAGAAGTTTGTAATGTTTATACATCGCTTCTATTCTACGTATTTCATTGTCAATTTCAATTTCTTCCATTATATAATAAAAAAAATAATTATAATATAGATGAAAAGCTATTGTGTAAAACAACGAAAACAGACAGAGTGCGTTCCTGGTTCAGAAAGGGTTGTACAGACAAGAAATGGTCGTACCATGATGCGATGTAAATGCGCAGAATGCGGGATAACAAAAACTAAATTTGTTAAGTCCGGTATGACTGGGAGAGGTAGAAAAGGAAAAGGGCTATTACTGGGTAAAAACAGTCCATTTAAGGGAATTCCCCTCATAGGAGCTATATTATAGATTAATTAAAATCAATAGTTAACTTTGTTAACAATAGATTAATTAAAATCCATAGTTAACTTTTTTAACAATAGATTAACTTTGTTAACAATAGATTAACATATATTTATTATAATATTAATTAATATATGTTATCTTATTGCGTTCGACAAAGAAAAAGGACAGAATGTGTACCTAATTCTGAAACTTTTGTAATTACAAAAAATGGTAGAAATGCAATGCGATGTATTTGTGCTGAATGTGGAATTACAAAATTTCGTTTTATATCACAAGGAGAAATGCAGGGAAGCGGTTTTGATGAACTAATTGTCAAAGGGTTGGCTGCTGGTGCAAAAGGATTGTATAACCTTGGAAAAATTGGTGCTAGTAAAGCAATAAAATCTGATTATGTAAAAGACAAAGTTAAAGGCATTGGTAAAAGGTATTTGAATAGAGCAATTGACTCTCTGGCTGACGATGTCTCTCGAAAAATCAGGGGAAGGGGTAGGGGAAGGGGAGTTGATATTCATAAAGCAATAGGTAAGTTACCTAAACCGAAAGCTGGTTGGACTCTTCCAGGACACAAATATACTGGTCCTTACAATGATTTAGAAAACCAAGTAAAATGGGATCGAAACACAGGCCAAATCTATGAAATCTATGATCAGCCAACAGGTAAGACAGATGCTATAGCCATGCAACACGATGTTGATTACTCAGTATGTGCTGATAAGGGAGGTAATGTAAAATCATGTAAAAATGTGGCTGACAAGAAAATGGTCCAAGCTCTAGATGCAATTCCCTGGAATGAGAGACAGTGGGGCCACTGGTTAGCTAGAAACACTATTAATACAAAGCAAAAACTTGGTTTAGGAGTAAAAAAAAAAACGCTAAAAATTTAGACACATGGGAAGGTCTAGCTAATGAGCTACACAAACCTATAAAACGAAATTTTACCAAGCGAAGAGTCATAGCACATAAGGTAGATGACATTTGGTGTTCTGACTTAGTTGATATGCAAAAGCTTAGCAAATGGAACCGAGGTTATAAATATCTACTAATGGTCTTAGACCTTTTCAGTAAATATGGCTGGATAGTACCTCTAAAGACAAAAACTGGCTTAGAAGTCGCTAAAGCGTTTGAAAGCTTATTTTTCTCTAATAAGCCTAAAATGTTATGGGTAGACAAAGGAAAAGAATATTATAACAAAAATGTGTTGGATCTCTTAGCTAAGGATAAGATAAAGGTCTATTCCACTGAAAATGAAGAGAAATCATCAGTTTGTGAGAGATGGAATAGAACTATCAAAGATAAAATGTATAAGAGATTCACTATGCAAAACAATACAGTCTACGTTGACATACTTCCGAAAATACTCGCCTCTTATAACAACAGCCGACATAGATCAATAGGAATGACACCTTTCCAAGCTAGAAAACCTGAAAACTATGGAAAAGTTTATTTTAATTTATATGGTGATTTAGCGAGAGACGACAAAAAAACCGAATTTAGAGTAGGTGATAGAGTCCGAATAAGCAAATACAAAAGGGTGACCTTTGATAAAGGCTATACTCCTAATTGGACTGAAGAAGTTTTCATCATAGACGAAATTAGATTCACTAATCCTATTACTTATAAGATAAAAGACTTAAATGGTGAAGTGATTAAGGGTTCTTTCTACAGAGAAGAGTTACAAAAGACAGATCAAGAGGTCTATAGAATAGAGAAAATTATCAGAAAGTCAAAAGGAAAAGCATTAGTCAAATGGAAAGGTTACCCAGACGAATTTAACAGTTGGGTGCCAGCTGGAGATTTAAAAAAAGTTTATAATAATTAAAAAAAATTAGAATATTATAAATATTTATATAAATGGAAAAAACAGAAGAACAATTGAAACGAGAAAAATGGAACAAAATTACCAATGAAAGACTGAAAAATACTGAATGGTACTGTGATGTATGTGGAAATGGAAAAAATTACACTTATAGAGGAAAATATATGCATCTAAAGACAAAGAAACATGAGCGTAACATTCTAAAATACACTAATCCAGTTACTGGCACACTAATTGATTTATAGTAAAGGAACTTTACAATAGTAAAGGAATAAATATTATAAAAAGTTAAAATTTAAAAAAAATTATACATATATTATTATTATAGATGGATTTTAAAGTTAAAATTAAACCCAAAATTAAATACAAAAAGATATCTGCCAACACAATACCAACACCATCTGATTGGTATTGTAATATATGCAAGAAAAAATATGCAAAAGGGGGAAAATATCAGCATTTAAAGACAGATTTTCACAAGCTTAATGTAGCAAAAAAAGGTCCGCAAGGTCAGCCACTGCCAGCCCCAACTGCCAACCCACAACCACGAAGATCTATGAATCTAGGAGATTATGTTGAAAATCGACTAATCCGATTAATTGCAGAAAGGAGACTAAGGGACTCATTTCTTGGAGGTACTTTAATAGATGATCCGATAAGTCCCTCAGTCAATTTACCAGAACCATTAAGACCTACTGAATATAGACCAGCTGCCCCAGTACCAAAACCACGTACAAAAAATCTAAAAAAACCAGTGCCTTTCCCGAGGCTAAGAATAATAAGACCTATAAAACCTGTACCTACAAGACTTCAAAAAAAGGTTAAAAATGTGATTGATCAAATCGCTCCATATTATCAGCCTGAAACTATAAGAGAATTCAGAAGAAATTTGAAATTTATCCCTAAAGACATCACTATTACTGAGCGATCCAATGCATTAAGAGGTAATGTTAAATCTTATGATGTACAAATTGTCAATAGAAATGACCCATCAATACAGTTAAGTAGGACTAAAAATGCAATATTTGATCTTTTAATGCGATCATTATCAGATAGAAGGGGTTTTAAATACAATACTACACTAAGGGTACGATTATCAAAGCGTAAAGAGGGTACGATAATTTACCGAGAACCTTATTTTAACGCTGGCCCTTTTACAGTGACCAATAGACTAGATATAGAAGCGAGTATCGATAATGGTATTGAAAGAGTTTTAGAGTTAATAGCTGTTTGGCTCTCTGAAGGTTCTGGTTGGGTATTTGAATCGGTAGAATTACATATCATTAATATTGTCTCTTACTTTCCATTAAGAGGAACATCATATATTCAGCTCCCAGAGGAACTACGTAACTCTATGAAGGGTTTAATCAATCCCAAAAATGAAGACAATAAATGTTTCCTATGGTGTCATATTAGACACCTTAATCCACTTGAAAGAAACCCTCAAAGTATAACTAAGGCAGATAGAGAATATGTCAAACGGTTAGATTACACTGGTGTCACTTTCCCTGTCACTATCAAAGATATTGATAGGATAGAAAAGCAAAATCAGATTAATGTTAATGTTTTTGGTTGGCTGTCAGGCAAGGGCACGGGAGGGAAGGGCATGGCTTATCCTATCAGAATATCAAAAGCTAAATTTCCAGACCATATAGAATTACTATGGATTGGTACTAATGATGAAAAATATGAAAAGAGCCACTATGTGCTTATTAAGAATTTCGATCGATTTATGAGTTCATTCACCAAATATAAAGCTAGGAAATATTTTTGTTTGTCTTGTCTTCATTGTTGCTCTTCCCAGAGAACATTAGAAATGCATCGAGAGGATTGCTTAGCTATTAATGGAACCCAGGCGATAAAAATGCCTCCAAAGGGATCAAAAATTTATTTCCAAAATCATAAGAAAATGTTACCTGTGCCTTTTGTCATTTACGCTGATTTTGAAGCCATTACGGAGCGAATAAATAGTTGTCAACCATCTGATGATAAATCTTACACAAGTACTTATCAGAGTCATAAGGCCTGTGGTTACGGCTATAAATTAGTCTGTAGATATGATGAGAATTATTCAAAGCCAGAAAAGATTTACCGTGGAGAAGATGCTATAGAAAAGTTTATCAGGGAGATGCTATCTGAAGTCTCCCATTGTCAAATAATGGTGAGAGAAGAGTTCAAGAAACCATTAGTTATGACAGACCAAAATGAGAAAGATTATCAAAATGCTACTAAATGTCATATTTGTTCCAGAAAATTCAAGTTTGTAGATGGAGTCATTAATGGAGGCCGTGATGGAGCTAAATTGAAAGTCAGAGATCATTGCCATATAACAGGTCAATATCGTGGTGCTGCTCATAGTGATTGTAATCTAAAATGGGCTATCAGTGCAGATAATTTAAAAATTCCTGTGATCTTTCATAATCTTAAAGGTTATGATTGTCATTTTATCATGCAAAAGATTGGTCATTTAGTAAGACAAGATGTTAATATTGATGTATCCGTCATAGCAATTAATTTTGAGAAATACATTGGTTTTAATATTGGCAAACATTTGACTTTCATTGACAGTTTTTCATTTATGAGTCAGAGTTTAGACCGTTTGAGTAGTAATTTAAGTGATGATGCATTCTTCCATACAAGAGGTGCTTTTCCAAATGATGAAGAATTCAGATTAATCAAGAGAAAAGGTGTTTACCCCTATGATTACATGGATTCATTCGAGCGATTCAGTGAGAAGTCTTTACCAAGGCGAGAAGATTTTTATAGTATTTTGAATGATGTGAATATTTCAGAGAGTGACTACTCACACGCAAAGAGGGTCTGGAACGCCTTCCAAATAAGAGACTTAGGTGATTATCATGATTTATATTTGCGTACAGATGTACTACTCTTGGCTGATGTATTTGAAAATTTCAGGAGGACATGTCTCTCTTATTATGGTTTAGATCCATGCCATTATTTTTCAGCACCTGGGTTATCGTGGGATGCATTACTGAAAATGACTATGGTCAATCTGGACTTGTTTTCAAACCTTGATATGCAATTATTCATTGAAAAAGGAATGAGAGGAGGTATTAGTACAATTACACATAGATATGCAAAGGCAAACAACAAGTATATGAAGGGTTACAATCCAGAGGAAGCGAGTAGTTATTTAATGTATTTGGATGCAAATAATCTTTATGGATGGGCTATGTCACAGTCACTACCAGTCGGAGATTTTAAATGGATAGACCCAGCTGAATATGAGGACCCTGAAGATTTTATCTTAGAAAATTACACAGTTGAAACAAGAAAAGGTGTTATTTTAGAGGTTGATTTAGAATATCCACATGATTTGCATGATTTGCATAATGACTATCCATTAGCACCTGAAAAGATTTTAGTCACTGATGATATGCTATCAAATTATTGTAAAAATTTAAAAGAAAGTGGTAATATTAGCAGTGGTAGAGTAAAGAAGCTAGTACCTAACCTCCTTCCTAAAGAAAAGTATGTCTTACATTACAGAAATTTAAAATTGTATTTATCACTTGGCTTGAAGTTGAAAAAGATCCATAGAGTCTTGGAATTCACACAGCGACCTTGGATGAAAAAATACATTGATTTTAATACTGAAAAGAGAAAAATGGCTAAAAATAGTTTTGAAAAAGACTTCTTTTAATTAATGAATAATTCAGTGTTTGGTAAAACCATGGAAAACCTAAGAAAAAGATCTAATATCAAATTAGAAACTGATCCTGATCATTTATTGAAGCTTACAAGGCAACCAATGTACGTTTCTAGTAAAATATTTGATGAAAATTTAGTAGGAGTACAAATGAAAAAGGAGAGACTAACCTTAGATAAACCATCTTATGTTGGTTTTAGTATCTTAGAGTTAAGTAAAACACTAATGTATGATTTCCATTATAACTATATCAGAAAAAAATACTCAGATGTGAAGTTACTTTTTACTGATACCGACTCTTTAGTTTACCATATAAAAACAGAAGATGTTTACGAAGATTTATTTGCTGATAGACATCTATTTGACAATAGTGACTATCCTGAATCTTCTAAGTTCCATTTTGCTGAAAATAAAAAAGTAATTGGTAAATTCAAAGATGAAGCGTCAGGTGACCCGATCACAGAATTTGTTGGTCTAAAAAGTAAAATGTATTCTTACAAGACAGAAAACAAAGAAAACAAGACTGCTAAGGGTGTGAAAAAGAATGTCATCAAGAGTGAATTATCTCTCTCTGATTATCATGATACCTTATTCAATTGTACTACCATGAGGCATAAGATGAGAACTATAAGGTCAGAGTATCATCAAATATCAAGTTACCAAATTAATAAAGTATCATTATCACCTTTTGATGATAAAAGATATATTTTAGATGATAGCATCTCCAGTTATGCGTATGGGCAACATAAAATAAAAAAATATTAGATTATATATATGCCAATTCCAAATTATAAAAAATTCTTGTCAGACGACCCTCTTGCTGATACTGATAGTAGCGATAGTGATTATGACCCTAATTCAGATGAGGAATCGACGAGCAGCGAAGAAGAAATAAATATATCTCTCTCCACTGTACTTTAAAGAATAAGCTAACTATATATTATAATTATGAATAAAGAAACTATTGGCAATCTACATCGTAAAAAACTTTCAGAAATTGTTCTGAGAGAAAAAAAAAACAGATATAAAAAGAAAAATTGTAAATTTATCCAACAAAAAAGATTATTCTAGAATTGATCAAATTGAGCAAATAAGGTTAGAAAATGAAATAAATGATATCAAAAATCTTCGTACTAGTTATTTATTAAAGAATGCTATTTTACTTTTTTTACATACAGAAAATCAAGCAAAAAATATAAATAAAAATTTTGTTTATGGTGTTGATATCTTAAAGAATAAGAATTATGATAAGATTGATCATAATTCTTATTATAAAAGGTATAAATATAATATCTTTCCTGAAGAACTCCAATACAGTGAAAATAATATAAATGAAGATAACTATTGTTATACATGTGAAAAATTTAAAGTATTTAACATCGATGAAGCAATAAGTACTTGTCTAAGTTGCGGAATAAGCATTAATGTCTCAACAAATCCAGAAAAACCATCTATAAAACCTGCAGAAAATGATTACAAAAGATATACTCATTTTTGTGACTGTTTGGCCAATATCCAAGGCAAAGAAAGTGTTAAAGTGTCAGAAGAGGTTATTAATACTATTATCAGAGAAATCGTTCATGAAAAAATGGAAAATTCTTTGGAAAAGTTAACTGAAGCAGATATTAAAAGATATCTTAAAAAACATCGTAAATTACATTATTATAATCATACCACACAAATTTTGTATCGAATAACAAAAATACCTCCATTACAAATGACTCCTATAATGGAAGAAAAAATGAAGATGAGGTTTTTACAAATAGCCCAATTTCGATATATTAAAATTCAGCCTAAAACAATAGACCTCAGCACGAGGCTCGTGGGAATAAACCCCACAAACTCTGTAGTTATTCCCCACGAGCCTCGTGCTGAGGTCTATTGTTTTAGGCTGAATTTTAATATATCGAAATTGGGCTATTCAAGAGCCATTTGAAATTTTTAAAGGTAAAAATAGAAGCAATTTCTTTTCCTATTCATATATCATCTATAAATTTTGTCAAATACTTGGA
>OZ026596.1:46257102-46272102 GCA_964020085.1 Micromussa lordhowensis
ACTCAACAACAGGTTATAATTATCAAGGCATTAATAAGCAACAGTGTCAATCAGTGCCCGGCTAGCTCAGTCGGTAGAGCATGAGACTCTTAATCTCAGGGTCGTGGGTTCGAGCCCCACGTTGGGCGAGGAGATTAATTTTGTTTCCAAAAACGAGATTTTTATAATCACGGTTTTGCAACATTGATTTTTGTTCTCGTTGTACAAGCCAGCTACTGAACCATATCATTCCCAGGTTTCCGTCATACATAAGTTACCACTAACACGTCTAAGGTGAAGTTAAACCGTGTTACCCTGGGGTTTCGTGCATT
This sequence comes from Micromussa lordhowensis, assembly GCA_964020085.1. Classification (NCBI taxonomy): domain Eukaryota; kingdom Metazoa; phylum Cnidaria; class Anthozoa; order Scleractinia; family Lobophylliidae; genus Micromussa; species Micromussa lordhowensis. The sequence goes on from OZ026596.1 coordinate 46,257,414, forward strand.
CTGAAAATACCGAGAAAGGTTTGTGGTGAAAGATTTATGATGACACAAAATATATAGGCTGTATTAGATGTTGTTCACTTGGAGCTGTATAATATTCTGTTTGTAAACTAACTTCTTATCCTATATAATGGATAAGAATCAGAAATGACAATTTGGATTGATGAGACATAGAAACGAAAATTTAGGATTGCTGTTGTCATTGTCAGTTCAGCTGAATTGCAATGTGATGGCCATTGCCAGTTGCCAGTGAAGCGTTTTGATTGAGGATTGTTGTCTTGACAGTTCATAAATGACAGGCAATAAATTCACACAGATGAATAGGAATTATGTCCCTTATCTCAGTTTGTTCTATACTATGAAATTCCAAACAGGTTTTTGACTTCAGTATTAAAAATGAAAGTCAACGAAACGTTACGATATCCTGTGGATCTAGATGCATTAACACTAGACTAAAATACAAAAATGACGATTCCGTTGATGGAACGAGATTTGCTAGCTGAAACTAATCCTGAAGTTATGTTATGTTAAGTCCTTTTGTTAAGTCCATTGCAAGAAAACAACACGGGAACTTGAATAAAGCAATCTTTTTGTATCACTCAGTTTCGTGATCGAAATCGATTTAACCGGATGTTCTCTCCAATTAGAAGAGCTGGATCTTTCTAACTCCCACCACTATTTCACCAGCATACATTAAAGTATTCTTACCCCTCTCCCCCGCCAAGGGCGGAGGGGTATCTGCTTCCCAAAACCTTTACCATATTGAAGACCAACATCTGCGATTTTCCCAACCCTAATAATGACCTGGCCAAAAATTGGATACCCTTTTTAAGACCTGACCCTTAAATCAATGTCCTCTTTCAGACCTTATGATTAGCTCCCTATTTCAGACCAATGTTAAAGGCAATGTTTGTATGCTGTTGATTACGTAGGATAGCTTCTCCAAAAAAAAACCGTACTCAATAGACGATATTCGTATTCTAGGTATTGGACTGGAACTTGCTTACAATGGAGGCGCATGCGTGGGAATATTGTTAAAACGAGATAAATGTCTTCTGCATTTGAAAAAAGACGAGAATACGAATATGGCCTATTCAAGACCAGAGTGCAAAAAACAGTAGAGAAGAAGTCACAACAGTTTTCCTAGCCCCAAAATACAACAGACGAAGTTTTAACAACGGGCGAATGAAAGTGAAAGTTCCGGAGAATAAGTGTCTCACTGATATTATTAGTTGTTCCACCATTGTAAAATTATAAATTTCCACCAATCAGTGCACGTGCCTCTTGAAGAAGATTTATCAATCTACGATACTTGTTGTCTACTTGTCTCTCAGATCATGAAGAGCAACTTCGTTAATGAGACTGCATAACAACTTGTACATCGTTTGCCCGGCTAGCTCAGTCGGTAGAGCCTGAGACTCTTAATCTCAGGGTCGTGGGTTCGAGCCCCACGTTGGGCGAAGATATCTATTTTCTTTTAAAACTCAGATTTTAAAAAGTCACTGTTGCAACTGTGAATGGTATTTCTGACAATGTAGCTTCGCGGAATAGGTAGAGATAGCTATTTTGCCGGCACGGACCAGAGGCCCGGGTCCGCGTGAGAGGGTTTATGGGTAGCTTTGTGAGATGTATATCGTTTCTTATAATTTTGAATCAGTCTAGGTCAGCACTTACTCGAGCTCCGTAATTTCTTACCAGACGATGGACGAAGCTCACGTCAACCAAGTTATAAAGAAGAACAATGATGTTCTGCTTAAGCAGATGTCCGATTTGATCGCGGCCCAAGTTTCCTCCTTGAAAAGACCCGCCGAAGAGTCTGCTACGATTATCAAGGAGATAAAAAAGATCAAGACAGCCGACACTCGTCCGGTTTTCAAGAAGAAGAGTAACGAGGAGCAGTATAAAGCGGCCGCGAAGGCGCTGGATTCAATGGAAGATGCGAAATACAATCTGGAGAGCGGCAATCTTGAGGCAGCGAAGTCTGCAGTAGATCAAGGTATTACCCTAGTTAAAGAAGGACAGAAGCTTATTTTGCTTGCCGATAAATCTCAATATGGCTGGAAAACTGTGCAAGAATATTTGCAGCACGAATTAGCGGAGGATTCGGACGATGAGAAGAAAATCTATCGCGCTGAGTCGCGTGCAGCCAAGAACTCCGAGAGAACGGCCTTCCAACGGAATGTTTCCCGAAACACGAGCACGGTTTCTCAAGCCCATTCTCCTACGACAGCTTCAGTTCAATCATCGCCAATTCCCACGATTGTGACCAGAGGAGCGACTTTTGGCCAGTTACCCAAAGCATTTGGTTCACAGAGGTCCGCTCCTGGTGCTTGCTTCGCGTGCGGGAAAATTGGTCACTGGAGAGCGAGTTGTCCGCTTAATCAGCAAGCTAACATTGGAGGAGGACAGACGAAGCAATGTCGACTAACCGCTGACTTCGATCAAGGTGTAGTCTATTCTTTTAGCGAGGCGTTTCCGCAGTCTTGTTATTCTTGCGTTCTAATATAAATCGTTACCTTTTCAGGTATTCAATGCTAGCGCTTTGATGCTACTATTCCTTGCTTGGATCAGGATGTTCAGGGAAAGAATTATGAAATGAAATCCGATGGTTCAAAAGTCTCTGTTAGAGGCAGATTGCGCAAATCCCTTAGGCAATGGAAGCAGATTAATGCTCCGCAGTTTGTTTTAGAAACTATCGAATTTGGTTATAAATTACCTGTTTTGACAATGCCGCCGCCGAGAATATTTAGGAACAATAAATCCGCTTTAGAGGAGCGATTTTTTGTGGAAGATGCCAGATCTCCAGGGATTATTAATCCTTTGTCAGTTTCCAAACAAAAATCTGGAAAAAAAAAGATTGATTTTGGATCTTCGGCATATCAACCGTCACCTTTACAAGAGCAAATTCAAGTGTGAAGACCTTTCCGTCGCGAAAGAAGTTCTTAGGCCAGGAGATTTTATGTTTTCCTGTCAAAGCATTGTTTGGCTAGGAACCGTTATTAATACAGCAAATTCTTCCATTGCGGCTACTGATAAGAGGACGAGCCTGGCGAGCGATCTTGATGACCTTTTGCGTGATTGACACGTTGCTGTTCATGTAAAGAGAGTCGCTACTGTAGCGGGGAAAATTATTTCACTGTCGAACTGTGTTGGAAATGTAACGAGATTGATGCCTAGAAATTTATACTCATTAATTAATTCTGCTTCGACGTGGTTTGACCACGTGAAATTGAGCAAAGAGGTTCTAATTGAACTGTCATTCTGGCGAGAGAATCTTTGTAAATGTAATGGTGTTCCTATCTGGCCTGTTAAAGTGAGTCCAACAAGGATAGTTTATTCTGATGCTTCCAGCGTAGGCTGCGGCAGTGTAATCGCCATTGAGGGAAAGGTTTTTCAGCAGAAATGGTCTGCACTAGAAAGCAGTAGAAGCTCCACTTTCAGCCGGGGAACTCAAAGCAGTTTCTTTGTCACTGGATGCTTTTGTCGAGGAATTGAAATTCCGAACAGTATCGTGGTTTACAGATCATCAGAACATAGTGTCTATTGTTAACAAAGGCTCAAAGGTTCCAGAGCTTAATTCCATTTCGCTAGAAATTTTGCAGAAATGTATGTTAAATGGTATCTCTATTGATGTGAATTGGATCCCAAGAGATTTCAACTATGTAGCGGATGAGATTAGTAAGATAATAGATTACGATGACTACACAATTAATGACGATATATTTGCTTTTTTGGATGAATCATGGGGACCCCATACAATTGATCGATTTGCGTGCCACTATAATAAGAAGCTAGCTTTATTTAATTCAAAGTTTTTTCAGCCGGGCACGAGTGGGGTTAATGCTTTCAGCCAAGATTGGGCGTTTGCAAATAATTGGTTATGCCCTCCAACTTATCTCACAGTTAGGGTAGTTAACCATTTGAGATTTGTAGAGCCGCTGGGACGCTTATCGTCCCTTTTTGGAGGTCAGCACACTTTTGGACTATTATTTGCGATGATGGACTTCATTTTAGTAACTTTGTGCCCGACTGGTGTGTTTTGCCGCACATTCCTAATTTATTCATAAGGGGCAAAGCAAAGAATTCTATCTTCGGTAACGGCCAGCTGAAGTTCATCATGTTGGCATTAAGGGATCGATTTTTCTGTCCCTCCTAGGTCGGCTGTACGAGCTAGTTTAACAAACTCTGCACTGTCTGTACGATGTGATGTCGGTTGTTGAGTCTTGGAGGGCTTGAGGCCACGGTTGTGTGTGTTTTTACACGTTTCAGGGATAATATATAGTGAATTCCTCTGAGAGATCTGTGTCATGCTTAGTATTCCCAAGAGGGGAGATTGTGATTGTTGGCTTGAGGCCACTGGAAGTTGTTCCTTTTATGAAACTGGATTTTTGGCTTTATATGCCACAGAGATTTACGTCCTGAGGACTGTCGTATATCAGTATTGCAGTTTATTTATTATAACGCCTAGGGTTTCGCAACTCGGACTCCTTTTAGCGTAACTAAAGTTAAATTTGTTTTCATTCCAATAAATTACAAGAAAGAGAATAGTTTGTCGGGGTTAATTCACTTATTTCTTTCTCTTTTCAGCTTTCTTTGATACAGGTTTCTGGAATGCTTCTATGTTTTCAAGTCCCAATGGCAATATTTCACGCCTCGCGCAAAATTTGAAGTTTACGGCATTGGCCTCGAGAGCGGCAGGCACTGTTGAGGGGTATCAGAGGGCCTTTAATCGTTGGAAATTGTTCGCAACACAGACGTTGCAGGTGCCTTGTTTCCCAGTCTCTCCTACGAATTTAGCGTTATACATTCAGTATTTGCTGGAAGAAACAAGCTCAGCTTCGACAATAAACACTGCTTTCTGTGCTATTAACTGGGCGCACAAATTGGCTGGTCTGGATTCTCCTACCGACCATCCTACCACATCGTTGATAAAGGAAGGCGCCGTTAGAACATGTTCCCAAAAATGTAACAGAAAGGAGCCCTTAGAGCCTGACCACTTAAAAGTTTTAGCCAGTCAAACCAATTTTGAAGATCTTCTTCAGTTGAGAAGCCTCGTTATGTACGTCCTTTCGTTTTGCGGTTTTTTGAGAAGCGTCGAAATTCTCGAGCTGCGTCGTAGCAAAATTCTCTTTAAGAGTGACCACATGGAAATTAGCAAAAAGTAAGACCGATCAGCTGAGGGATGGTGAAATACTGGTAATTGCCAAGACAGAAGGAGATCTGTGCCCGGTTAATTTGATGCAGTTGTATCTTTCCAAAGCGGGAATACCAGATAATTCCACGGAATATGTTTTCAGGCCGATTTCTTCTTCCAAGAGGCACAAGAAGCTTGTTTCCTCAGATAGGCATATCTCCTACTCAACATACAGGGAATCCTTTAAAGCGTCTTTCAAGGGGATTTTTCCTGATATTTCTAAATACAGCACCCGTTCTACTAGATCGGGAGGTGCGACTATTGCGGCTAATTCTGGCGTTAAAGAAAGGGTCTTCCAACGTCATGGAAGATGGAAAACGAAGACGGCTAAGGATTTGTATGTTAAAGATTCAGTCCCTTCAAGATTGAATGTTTCTAAGAACTTAGGTCTGTAACTAAATATTTTGTTACTGTCGCGTTCTTTTTCATCCTCATGCTCAAGCCCAACCTTTGTCTGTCTATTTGTTTGAGGTCCTCGCTGACCTATAGGCCCCTGTATCTACACTGTTGTGTGTGTGTTTCTCTGGGTGGTGTAGGCAAAATATGGTATTTCTGATAATGTAGCTTCGCGGAATAGGTAGAAATAGCTATTTTGCCGGCACGGACCAGAGGCCCGGGTCCGCGTGAGAGGGTTTATGGGTAGCTTTGTGAGATATGTATATCGTTTGTTATAATTTTGAATCAGTCTAGGTCAGCACTTACTCGAGCTCCGTAATTTTATTTTGTTTATTTTGAGTTATTTGTTTTCTAGATATTTTGCGTTCGTAATTTTTTGCGCACCTCAGTCCCCAGAGTTGGCGGCACTGCAGCTGAGTTCAGCAGGTGGGGGTATACGTTCCCTTTTTTCTACGAAGTGGTTTGGGTTTTCGTATCCGGCGGTGCCGTATTAGCTTCTTTGTATAGGTTGATCGTTTGCGACGGCGAGTATGTCAATTAAGCGTATACTGATACATTGATGGCAGTTTTGCAATAAACTGGCTTTGAGGTCCTCGCTGACCTATAGGCCCCTGTATCTACACTGTTGTGTGTGTGTTTCTCTGGGTAGTGTAGGCAAAATTTTTTGTTCTCGTTGTACAAACCAGCTAGACATCAACGTGTCACCCTGAGGTGTCGTGCATTCTGAAAGCCGAGAAAGGTTTGTACTGGAAGATTTATGATGACAAACAATGGACTGCTATTAGATGCTGTCCGTTTGAAACTGTGTAATAATCTGTTTGGAATGCTAAATTCTCAACAGTTTTAATGAATAAGAATAAATGAAAGTTTGGATTGTTTTGATTAGACATGGAAAAGAAACTTTATAATTGCTCTTGTCAGTTCAGTTAATATGCAATGTCAGTGGTCATTGCCAGTGAAGCGTTTTGATTGAGAATTGTTGTCTTGACAGTTCGCAAATGGCAGGCAATAAAATGACACAGATGAATAGGAATTATGTCACTTTTATTAAAAATAGATTTATAGATTCAGGTTGAAATTCCATTATTTTAAACAATTTGAACCTGGTGTGCTAATGTGGCAAGTCATGATTTTTTTCTATACTAAAAAATAACAAGCAGCTATGCCTCAGTTTTAAAAATGAAAATCAACGACAATAGCTTGTTATTATTATAATAGCTTTTCGATATCCTGTGGGTCTATAAGCATTAATCCTCGATGAAATTACAAAAATGAAGGTCCAGTTGATGGAACGAGATTTGCCCTGTGAAACTAATCCTGAAATTATGCTATGTTCACTTGGGTGCCGGCAGACAAGTCCGTAGATGCCTAGGTTGGGCAATGATAACTGCTATTGACAATCAAAGTGATACAAAAGACTTGAAAGCACTAATTATGAAACCCATCCTTGGAATTGCGTTTCTTGAAACGTGCAGATCATGGCATTGAATGTCGATTTGCTTAGATCGAATAGGCAAACTCTATTGAAAAATTGAGTCAGCCAGCTTGACAGCCGTAGGTTAGCTTGCGTTCTCTAACCATCGCTTATGATTCGATTTAACGTGCTTTGATTGCCCATGTCCAAATCTGTTCTTCTTGTCATTTTCAAGGTCCTTCCGATTTGGACGCTTAAATCTCGAGGGAAGTTTACTTCTTATACTATTGTCGCTTTCCTCGCTTGAGTCTTTGTCACTGTCGTCAACGTTATCACTGTCATCATCAACATCTTTCCTGCTGACGCTTAGTTTTGAGTTCATCAGCTTGCTTATACGGACACCATCGTCATTCTCATCATCTTCATCGTCATCTTTTTTCCCGACCCCAAGTTTTGAATTCATTAATTTGCTTAAACGTGATTCATCGCCATCAGCATCATCGTCATCATTATCATTGCTGCTGACGCCAAGCTTTGAGCTCATCAACTTGCTTATTCGACCGGCGTCGTCATCATTGTTATCTTCTTCACTCAGCTGTTCTTCTCCTTCGTCCTCCACCTTAGCGACGTGATGGCGAGCTTAAATTTGAGAGGCATGTCAGAAATGAGGTCTGATTAATATACTACCTTACTTTAAGTAAACCTTCGATATACAGTCGAACCCGTGATCACTTATTAGCATTTCTTAAAATCTCATTGACTCGTTATCCTAATTCTGCTTAGTAGAATTCTACTAGTATACTAATGCAATGCTGAAATCTGATTAGCCAAGCTACTCGTACTCAATCAGCCATAAGAGTGCAAAGGCTTTCTGTCGCTTACGAAATGGTGGAATTTTTTTGGTGCAACGTTTAGATGCAAATTGATAATTAAATTCATGAGAAGAATGACTCACTAACAGTTTCTTGACTTTCAAAACTTAGAATTGTTGAAAAAGCGGTTGGGCGCGCATAAACAATTGCAAATTTCCAATGATAATTCAATCCGTGCGATTTTGGTAAGGCGTGAAGTTTAATAATACGTAAAAAAACTAACTGGAAACGTCATTTGCGTTAATTAACAATTAGGTCGAGATTTCTATGAGGTAATAGTTGATTCGGCCTTCTGCCTCATTAACACATCTCTTAGAAATCCCGAGCTCATAATCTAACTGTTAAATAGTGGGTTGTGGACGTACAGAGTCTGTATTGGTGCCATTTAGATGTCCTTCTTAGAAATTTGCGATGACATCACACATCATGTGCTGCTCAGGTGTTGTACTTAAGCTTTGTAACACGGTTTTGACGTCATATTTTCCCAGTCGTTTATTTTCTCAATAACGCTTTATCCATGTCATTTAAGGGAACACGAGAACAGCGCTTATTGCAAACACATGTCTCTTAAGTTGCTCACGGGCAGGACTAATTTACTTCTTTAAAATGTTTTTACATTTAAATGTTGGCTGTTTAGTAGGCGCCCAGCTAGCTCAGTCGGTAGAGCATGAGACTCTTAATCTCAGGGTCGTGAATTCCAGTTCCACGTTGGGCTTATCGAGTTTACTTTTTTCGTTTTTTCTAAGGAATATTTATGACTACATTAATTTAGAGGAAGTGCCAGTATGTAACGTGAAGTAGCTGTTTCTTTATCTAATTGTTGATATGGTAGATTTCTATTGGTAAAGCTATTCTTACGCCCCCGGGGTACTCCCAGAAGAGTTGGGCGGGGTGTGCTGCCCGCTGACCAGAATGGCTAAAAAACCATACCTTTTGGGACCGTACATACCTATATAGCCGATATGAGGGAGTACCTCCCGTGTGTTACGCTCACCTGTGAAATAATCCTGAATACTGAATTCGCTACCAGAAAAACCAAAACATTCAACTAGGTTTACGGACCTTTGCAGCTATCCATCCTTTTGATTGAAGGAGTTCACGAACATTGCTTTACATGTGTGTTCCACCAAACAGGGTGCTGTTGGATCGTATTTACAAACGGCCCCGCTGCACGGGTCATAGCCACAGATGTACCTAGCAGGGACCTTAAATACTCCTGTAAACAAAAATCCACCAAAGATTGTTGGTCCGATGTATAAACAGTGTCCTATGTAAACCGTACGACCATCTTTTGATTTGAAATTTATCAGATTTGCTTTATCGTGATTAAGAACGGAAAGTGAAAACAACAGCCGGGAACCACATACCAACCAAAGCAGTGATACAAACAAAGCGTTTCTTGCTGTTAAAAAAGTAGATTGGGAAGCACATTTAAGAGCTTATGAACATGCTTAGTCGTGAAACAAAGTCAGATCAGGACTGGGCGCAATGACTGACTCAACAGCAGGTTATAATTAACAATGCGTATCGTCCAGTGCCCGGCTAGCTCAGTCGGTAGAGCATGAGACTCTTAATCTCAGGGTCGTGGGTTCGAGCCCCACGTTGGGCGAACGGAATTATTTTTTTATAGTTCTGAGTCTCAATTCGGTGACCTGTACAGTGGGGTCCATTGCAGTTTATCTAACCTAAAAAAACCTGAGGACGGGTTCTAGGTTTCAAATCTTGTATTAGGTTGTTTTGGTTTATTTAAATATTATCAGAGCAACCGAACATCCCTCCCGTCTTTCCTGCAATTAAATCCAAGTTAATTGGTAAGTATTTCATTGCATGGTTTGTTACCTTTGCACTTTATTGTCTTTCCAAACGCATCAAGAAAGACTTGATGACACCTCGTGTTCACAACACACTTAGCAACCGCGCCTTGAAGACATGTGGTATATTTGCATGGATTAAAACGACAAACCCCCTGAGGGTCCACATTCAGATACAGGTTATCACCTGACGAGTAAATAAATACAGATTCATTAATATAACATCTGCCGTACAAAATGTAACTCACAACTCGGAAAGTCAAATGAACAATTCACGAAGCTTTCAATTCAAACAAATTATCATTGTCGATTTTCTCCTAACAAAGCTGATATTAAGCAGGCAAGTGGCGAGAAGCTATCAACTGACCAGCGGCATAGTAAGGAGAGGTATAATAGGACCATTTCTGTGACAGTTTACCGATATCACTCTTGATTAATTACAAATTAAAGGAGGACGAGCTAAACTTTAATTTTCCATATATTGTGTTGTTATCAGACTAACGTTGGAAACTTGCTAGAGAATAACGTTTAGCATACAAACGTTCGATATTTCAGATGATTTTAGCTAAGAACTGACTGCATATACTTTATAAATCCGTTCAAAATATTTCGTAAGATAACCAGTGCCCGGCTAGCTCAGTCGATAGAGCATAAGGCTCTTAATCTCAAGACCGTGGGTTCGAGCCCCACGTTGGAAAAGGGGAAAGCAACAACTCGGCAATCACCTGTACACTGTGAAACCTTCCTCTCCTCCGAGTCAAAGAACTCTGGTCTGCATTTAAAGTCACTGAGACATGTTGCGTAGGGTAACAATGTGCACTTGGCCACCATGCACGGGTTGTATCCACAAACTGTCTGAGGGTCTATATCCACAATGGAGTCTTGGTCTAAAGTCCATTACACAAGGGGAAGTTAATTGCTTACAACAAGAATCCTCCCCGATAAATTTATGCTTTGTGTCTTGAAAAATTGATGGAAGACAACAATAACTGTTCTCTTTATTTACAATCATCTCAAGTAGAAATTGATAATTAAGTGTTGAATCAGAAGTTTACTTCAACCGGTGCTTTGCGCAGTCGGTAGAACATCAGACCGTAATCTCAGAGTTTGGCTTCGAGCACCACTTTATGTCCAGCTTTAATAACTGTTTTTTTTTTCCTTATTTTTTCTCCCTTACTGATGGAGGAATCCCCGTTAGTGCTATGGTTTGAATTGCGTGTTTTGAAAGCAGCTACTGAGTTCAATTCCAGGTGCTGTTATCGCGGCGTCCCGGTATCATTTTAAAGGTTAGTTTACAACCTCTTACCTCGAATTAGCATAAAATTTCGAATAAACTAAACCACGTATTAGTCGCAATATTCTTAGACGTTCCTGTTAAATAATCTAGAATTCCTCTCATTCACTCTGAAACTAATGTTATTTTCTGAGGCCATAGTGAAAAGTACGACGTAGGTAGAGTTTAGCTCTTTCTCGTGAATGGTGCAGAAGACAAACAGTGACATTGTTACATACCCTGGCAGTGTTTACCGTAACACGGTTTGACTTGTTTCCTCGCTCCTCTACATCTTCTCCCACCGTTTGCTGGTTCGGGGTTGTTACAGTGACACCGTCTTTTCTTCATCCCTTGTCCACACTTCTGAGAGCAGGATGTCCAGTCTGACCATGTCGAGTAACCACCATCGACTGTATTCATCACAAGATAAACGTGATCATTAGCGTGATCATTAGCGTGATCATTAGCGTAATCATTAGAAAAATATCGTTTCGCGTAATAACTATGCGAGCCTATTATTTTTAACCTTGAAGGTGTACAGTGAATTGCTATGGTGTACAAATTACCTTATTAGGGTGGCACAACAGGTGTTGTCAAAACCATATTTTCCTATCCAATAAATGACTTGTCAAATCCAAAACTTGCGTACTCAAAAGTTATCTTTTAAACTGTCGGGAGAGCTCGACCAAAAATCGTGAGAGAAAGTTAGTCCGCCGTAGCAATGAAGAATTTCTTCGAACTGACATCACAATTCTTTGACCCGAATAGCTTCGGTGAATTATGCAAAATTACCTCCTTACCTTTAGTTTTCTAAATGATGCCATTTCAGCAAAAAGTCTACAGTGCAGCTTACCTCTGCACGCTTTGATTTTGCAAAGTTTAAGTTGAAAGCGGGGTCCCTCGCAGTTTTTCCCGCCATTTGCAGGTGCTGGGTTGGTACAATAACGTTCTCGTGACCGTAGTGCTGTTCTTCCACAAGCATTAGGACATGAAGACCATGATGTCCACAGCGTGAAATCACCATCCACTAAAATTACACAGAAAACAAGACACAAGAAACAGTCTCTGTAGTCAACGCTCCTAACGAAACAATCAACATTGAAAATACTATCACTTATATTAAAATCACTTATATTAATAGACAATTTTGACAATAGGTCTAATGGTCGAAACGCTAAAATCAAATGTCCATTGTTGAATGGGTCACCTTGGTTTCAACTATAACTCTTCTATGTAAGCTAAACTGATAAAATTACAGTTTGGGCATGCCAGTGTAATCTTGCCTACCTGGAATATACCCTTCACCTTCCTTGCTTTTCAGAAAGTCACTTATGTTAGCTAACGAGTCTGAAGATGACTGGTTTTGATCACTTGGAACCAAGGTGTTGCCAGCAGTTGTCGGGTTAACCTTGTCTGCATCACTCCAATCATTAAAAGAACCACCGACCTGAGGCTCCTGGTTGGCTGGGTCCTGAAGGCGACTTAGTTCATTTATCTCTTCATTGTCATTGTCATCTAGAGAACCAAGAAGGGAAATTCAATAAACTCAGACTAAGCCATAAAGTTGATAATAAGTAATAACTAAATTCATCGAATGATGAGCCAACTAAATGACTTGACTGACTGACTGACTGACTGACTGACTGATTGACTGACAGGCCGGATGGCCGGCTGCATGGCTGGCTGGCCAGCGGGCTGACTCATTCACTTAACTAACCGGCTGGCTAACTTGATGGACTGACTTTGGAATAACTGACTGACTGACTCATTCACTTAATTGAAAATGACTGACTGACTGACTGGCAGGCTGGCAGGCTGGCTGGCTGACTGACAGACTGACGAACTTGGGAGTGACTGACTGACTGACTCACTGAATGGCTGACTGACTGACTGACTGGCTGACTGACTGACTTACTGACTGACTTGCTGGCTGGCTGGCTGGTTAGCTAACGAACTGACTGACCTGGGAATGACTAACTGTCTGACCTGGGAGTGACTGAATGACTGACTGACTGGCTGACTGACTGACTTACTGACTTGGAAGTGACTGAATGACTGGCTGACTGACTGACTGTCACTCACTCACTGACTTGGGAGTGACTGACTGACTGATCTCCCCTAGTGGAGAGAAATTACTTGCTTAATTCACGAATGTGATGGTCGGTTTTGGTAATTGTCAATGTTGCTCAGTTTAACAATAGACAAAATAATCAATCAAATATTAATTTTCGGTTGACTGCTAACTTAACGCTCTACTAAACTTACGCAAACTTTCAGAAATCACGCTTTTTTCATGGCACATTTATTTACGTTAGTATGTTAGGATACAATTATACTTTAAAGTAAAAAAACCTACCCTTTACTTCTTGCCTCTTGACTATGCCTTTTTCGTCAGGAAGTAAAGACTCTATAATTTCCTTAAAGTTTGGGCCATTTGCTACGATAAGAAGCGAGATAGTAATGAAACGTTTTTTATATAATAGTTTTTCTGAATCTTTAAGTTAAGTAACTGCAAAGAACTACTAAAGTTCTCTCGACCCTCGTGGATTATCCACCAGCTTTTTGTCAGGTTGCCGTAGCAATTTACCGGTAATTTTTTTACACCTGGATGCAGAGATGCTCAGCACCAGAGGAAGTGTCTTGATGCAACTACATTAAAGGACCGAGGCCCACTGCCTGCTGCTCCCGTGCCGCATAAAATATTTAACTTTCATTTGACACGCATAATTCATGTGTCATTATTTCTTTGATTAAGTTGCTCACTTCTTTAAAATATTTCTAAATGTAAATTTTAGCCTTTTAGTAGGCGCCCGGCTAGCTCAGTCGGTAGAGCATGAGACCCTTAATCTCAGGGTCTTGGGTTCGAGCCCCACGTTGGGCGTTTCGTAATACATTATTATTTTTTTCTTTTTTTGCCTGATGTCTTTATTCTTTCCCACTACAATAATGCAACTACTCTCGTTCAACTTATGTGCCCTGCTTGGGCACAACACACAATTATGACACTAAAACAACATTTCAGTGCCACTGATGATTGAATATTTAATTTCCAATCACCGGAGCTCGTGCTCGCCTGCCACTCAACAAATTACTCAAGGAATACTTTACGCCTGCATTAATTTAGAGGAAGTGCTAGCATGTAAACTCAGTCAAGTCGCTGTTTCTTTATCTATTAGTTTACAGATCCTACGTATACCGCGGCAGCATTTTCGTTTGCGGTCCCTTGTATCATTGAATTTCATATTCTAGACCTGATCTATATCAAAAGAGACAACTTGCTACGATACTCAACCCATTCACACGCGTTGTCTTCTTATCTCTCAGTTCATGATCAACTTCGTTAATGTGTATTGTATGACGTGTTTGCCCGGCTAGCTCAGGCAAAAAAAGTTGCTTAATCTCGGGGTCGTAGGTTCAAGCCCCACGTTGGGCGTGTCGAAAGATAATTTTTATTATTTCTTTCTTTTTTACATGATGTCTTTTTTTCCATTGCAATTATAATGCAACTACCCTCGTTCAACAGTATATGGGCACGATTCAGTGCACACTGTCTGAAAATTCAATTTGCAATCACCGAGCTCCAGTGGTCTCCTGCCAATCATCAATTTGCTCAAATGTTTCACGCCTACAATAATTCAGAGGAATTGCTAGCATGTGAAGGCAAGTTGCTGTTTGTTTATCTATTTGTTGATATGGTTAGGTGATGGCTAAATCTCGTGATTCCAGGTAAAT
>OZ026596.1:46274602-46307102 GCA_964020085.1 Micromussa lordhowensis
TTACGATCGACTCCACCACGCAGAATAGGGTGGACAAGCGTTCATCATCTACGATCTGCTCCCTGAGGATGACATTCAGCACCATTCTAACCGTTCTGATCTGTCTTTCCCATATCCCGCCCATGTGGGAGGCTGCCGGGGGATTAAATTCCCTGGTACGCCTCTCCTGGCACAAAATCTCACGAAAGCATTGATGAATGAATCAGCTTCAAGACTGTCAAGCTTTTCTATGTGTATAGCACGCATAGTAAGGCAGGTAAATAAGCAGCCGTAACGTTTCAGTTGGCCCGGGCCCTCTTCACCACAAAAGGGCCGAACCAGTCCACACCAACATAGAAAAATGGGGGGTTGTCTGGCGTTACTCTTTCGGCAGGTAGATCTGCCATCTGCTGAACTTCTGGCTTTCCTTTGAGCCTCTTACACAGTACGCGCTCCTTTAGAACCCATTTCACCAGTGGTCTAGCCCCTACGATCCAACACTTCTGCCTGATGAGGGAGAGTACGTACTCTTTACCAGAATGCCCGCTCTGAAACTCATGGGCTCGTCTCGCAACAAGACTTGAAACGTGTTGATTCTTTGGCAAAATAATGGGATGCTGAGCTTTCTCGGGCAGGGGCGCATTTTTCAGACGGCCTCCTACTCGGAGTATCCCTTCTTCATCCAGAAACGGTTCCAGAATATAGATCGGGCTCTTCTTCACACCAGGCTTTCTTGACTTAAGAGCCTCCACTTCTCCTTTGAAGTGTTTGTGCTGAACAGACTTAATGATAGCTGTTTCTGCAGCTTGTAGCTCTAGAGGGTCTAGAGGATCAGCGATTACTAAAGGTGGCCTTTCCTTACTTCCTGTCTTCGCTCTCAGCCAGTCCCTGCAGCGAAGCAGCCAAGCCACACTCCTTTTCAGACGATGCCAGCAAGAGTAACTCTCTATACAACGGATCATGGGGTCTTCTGATTCTTGTTCTTTATCCACTCTGGACATGCCGTGTTTCCCCCTATCCCCAGCGCCGTGCTGCACATTTGAGACGCAACACTTGACTTGTTTCTTCACTTCCTCATCTTCACAAGCAATTTCTGGCACAGCTGGATTGGTGGGCCAGGCAGTCTCATCTTGCCAAAGGAATTCTGGACCTCGCTTCCAACGATCACTGGAAATCATATCAAACCCGTTCAAACCTCTGGAGACATCATCAGCGGGGTTTTCCTTTGTGCCAACCTTCCTCCACTGTCTTGGCTTTGACCCATCATGAATGACAGACAACCGGCTCGCCACAAAGGTTTGGAACCTCTTGCTGCAACTGTAGATGTACTGAAGAACAATCATACTGTCTGTCCAGAATACGGAGTCTTGAATCTCGAAAGAGAGTTCACGGGACAGCATTCGATCCATTCTCACGGCAATCACAGCAGCAGAAAGTTCAAGCCTTGGTATGGTCCTCTGCCTAATCGGGGCCAATCTGGACTTCCCCAACAACAGAGAGCAGTGAACTTTTCCCTCTGCGTTCACTGCGCGGAGATAAGAAACAGAACCGTAGGCTGACACAGAAGCATCACAGAAATGATGCAGTTCACATTTCACCGGCGTTCGGAAACTGGCAGGCACCAAACAACGCTCAACCTTGAACCGATTCAATAGCGGAAGTTCCTCCAACCAGTTACTCCACCGCACCTGATTCTCTGGGCTCAGTGGATCGTCCCATTCCTTGCCGGACTTACACTCGTGGAAGATCACCTTGGCACGAAGAACAAACGGGCACACTAGTCCCAGAGGGTCGTAAACAGAACTAACTATACTCAGAAGCCCCTTCCGGGTGAACTCTCTCTGCTTACTCTTGATCTGAATGCCGAATTGATCAGTGTCAGTGTTCCAGTGAATCCCTAAGGCCCTCTCAACAGGCAGAGAGCTGCGGTCAAGGTCGAGGTTCTTGACTCACTTCGCTCTCTCTTCTACAGGAATAGCTTCCACTGTACTCTTCGGTCATTACTGACCCACTTTGTCAGTCGAAAGCCCACTAGCCCAAGCAACTTGCATAAGCTATGTACGATGTTGATGGCCTCCTCAGTAGTGCCAACAGACTTAAGGCAATCATCAGCATAAAAATTCTTCAGCACAGCTTGGATCGTCTCTTCAGGGAAATCCTTTCTGTGATCATCGGCCACGCGCCTCAAGGCAAAACTAGCGCAACTCGGACTTCACACTCCTCCAAACAGATGCACGCACATCCTGTAGACTTCTACTTCACCACCAATCTCACCATTCTTCCACCACAGAAAACGCAAGGCATCACGGTGCTTGGGAGATACCCGAACCTGATGAAACATTCCTTCAATGTCTCCCATTACAGCCACTTGCTCTTCCCTAAAGCGTAGTAAGACCCCTATGAGATTGTTTGTAAAGTCAGGGCCTTGCAAAACTTCTTTGTTCAGTGATGTGCCAAAGGTCACTGCACAGTTAAATACAATTCGCAACTTCTCAGGTTTGTTTTCATTGACAACATTGTGGTGGGGAAAGTACCAAGTCTGTCCAGGCACCGCACATATTCCCTTGTCAAGCACTCTCTCTGCATAACCCTTATCAAGAAGTTCTTGAATTCCGCCATTGTACTTGGCGTGTAGCTCGGGGTCTTTCCGGAACCGATGCGCCAACGACTGAAGTCTCCTTTCAGCAACAATTCGATTATCAGGCAAACTAGGGAGCTTGGACTTAAAGGGGATATCCATCTGACAATGTCCCTCAACTACCTCCACCGACCGTTCCCATAATCAACAGCTCTCTTATCTTCGACTGAAAACTGTGGCAAACTGTTTGCCAAGGCTTCACTTGTTTCAATCTTCCAAAACTGCTCCACTTGCGCATCCAGACTCTCATCGGCATGAGCAAGGTTGGAAAGGGCGGACTCTTCAACCAGGCGTTCAAATTCCAAGGGACCATTAAGGGACCACCCCAAGCGAGTCCTGGTGGCGTAAGGCTGTCCTTCTTTCCCCTTTCGCAGCTCTAGGGGCCAAAGAGCTTCAAGGAACGCCTTGGCCTATCAAAATAGAAACGCCTGAATTGTCAACTCGGGGGAGGAGAAGATCTCTGAGATGAGGCCACTTAATGGCGTCGCTAGCTGAGGCTATACAACTCTCCAAGGTTGGTAGATTGGGCAGGGCGTACACCTTTGGCAGCTGAATAACACTGGTTTTCCCCATCCCACTCTTAGCTGCTACTACTTCTAAAGCCACCATTTCCACTTCAGCGTTTTCTCTACTGTTGACAGTAGTTAGGTAAAGATTCGCCTGCTGGCCTTTCACCCCAAGTTGTTCAATCAAGGCCTCAGAGCAAAAGGTCTTAGTACTTCCTGAATCAAGCAAGGCATGCGTGTAGTGATAAACCGTTTGACCCTTGGCTCTCACCTTCACGGGAACTATGGGCAGTGCGAACTTGATCTCCCCTTGTTTTAGTGAACTGCATGCATGGGTGTGGCTTTCAATTTGTTGACTTCTAGTTCCAGGATTAGGATTTGCCTGCTGTTCACCAGGGTTCTCCTTTCCAGACCGTCCAAAGGATTGGTGCAACAATTTAGAGTGCTTCATAGTACATCCCTCAACACCACATACGCCTCAACGCCCACTCTGCACTGCTTCACAACGTGTCTATCATCAAAACAACAGAAGCAGAATTTTTTACCACACACAAAACTTAGCCTTTCCCCAGGTGACATAGCTTTAAACCGGGAACAAACACTCAAGACATGATCCCCCTTACACAGCCGACAAACATGCCGTGTAGCCTTAGCGTTCTTAAACTTGGGATCATTGATGTTTTCTTGACTCTCCGGGTTTTGCTGGTCCTCATGGCATTGCACTCCAAAACTAGATCCTATGGTTCTCCCTGGCCTTCCCGGGCTTCTTCCACTGGAATCCTTAGACTTGCTTTCCGAGACTCCGAACACAGGATCAGTGGCCTCTCGGGCAGCTTCCAAGACAAAATGTGTCAACTTGACAATCAAGGGGTATCTGCCTGTTGCTTCCAAGGTCTTAACAGCTAATCTCCTTCATCGACTCTGAAGCGACTGTGGCAGTCTTTCAACAATCTCGACTATACTCCTGCGAGTGTCAATTTCTTCAAGTTTGCTCATGGCTTCCAAAGTCTCCTTACAACTTCTAAGATCATCCGCCAGTTCCTGAAGGCAGCGCCCTTCACCATGTCTTATAATAGGACCCTCGGTGACATTCTTAACCAACATTTCAGAGATCCTGTAGTCATCTCCAAATCTCTCTTTCAGCAGCGCTCTTGCTCTCGCATATCCCGCTGAAGGACTCATAACGGCACAGCACTTGATGACTTTGAGGGCTTCTCCTTTACAATACTGAAAAAGCCTGTTCAACTTTGCGCTGTCATCTATAGCTGCACTTCCAATGCTATCATCGAAACTACGCATGAACATCCAGAACTCTTATGGGTCCCCCTTCGGCAACTGCATAATGCTAATCATCTGAAGGAGGCGGGGTTCATTGCAGACTGTGGAATTTGGACCGACATGTTGTTCTTTGCCTTGCACAGGGGGCTCCTGACCATTCTCTTCACCATTAGCATATTTAACTTGCTCACCAGTCATCTTCTTCTTTACTTCAACACTGGCTCCTTGAGTTTGTGCACCAGACACTGCATTCTTCAAATTGCCTGACATACACACTGGCCACTCTGCTGCGTTTGGATTTAAAGGCGACTTCTCGACTGAACTTCTCACAGCACTGGTGCGATCACTCAATCCATGCCTCTCCTCAAACATCTGATCACCATTCCCTTCACCATTAGCATATTTAACTTGCTCACCAGTCATCTTCTTCTTTACTTCAACACTGGCTCCTTGAGTTTGTGCACCAGACGCTGCATTCTTCAAATTGCCTGACATACACACTGGCCACTCTTAGACTATCTGCTGCGTTTGGATTTGAAGGCGACTTCTCGAATGAACTTCTCACGGCACTGGTGCGATCACTCAATCCATGTCTCTCCTCAAACATCTGATAAACTCTCTCCTCAGCTTCAACCTCTGAAATCTTAGCTCTTAAGTTCAACTGCTTTTGGTCATGTTGCAATTGTAATTGTTTTTGTTTAAGCTCCAAACCATCTTTCAGGACCTGTGCACGCGCCATCAAAGCCGCTTTTCTAGCCGTGGCCTTTAACCGCGCACTGGACGCTATTGTTGAAGAAGACTTCTTTGTACTCCGAGTTGTCTGACTGATACTATCGTCTGGGTTAAGTTCGTCTTCTAACCGACCACTTGAGAGATTTAACGCACATGACACACTCACACGGTGGTCTGCTAATTTCAACACTTCACTACAATTGTTTTCAGCTTCGACATAGTACAATCGGGCACTTGCAACTTCTTCTGGCATACCAGCCTTTTCCAACCACTGAATTAAATTAACATTTAAGTCAAATAAATCTTCAAGAGCTGTTCTCACCTCTTCCAACTTTTTCTGGACGCGATCAATACTCGCTCCATTGTCCAACAAAGATTTTAACTCATCCCGCTTCCTAGTCAGATTTGACGCGTAGCCGCCATATTGTTTTCTCAAGACCGCCATTTTCTCCAAATTGACAGCATGTCAATCCAAAGTTACATTGCTCCTTCGAGGCCGAACACTGACACAAAGATTCTCCTCAGACATGCTCCTTCGTTCGCCAATTTCCACGGTACATTTCGCTGGCAGAACTCAAACAATGCACGACAAACAGCCAGACCACAAACGTCGATGACAGACTCGGTTTTCAAACTCCAAACACGCAAGATGTAATCCGATCCAGCACACAAGACTACGAACTTCAGCCAGCGAGCTTTTGCATGACAACAACCGAGGACTTTAATCCAGAGTTTCCACTAAATATCTGTACGTTCGATGTTGAAGAAAACCACAAACAAAATTGTACTCTGAAGATGTTTATTCTGTTACACGTCCTTCCGCCGGTCGGTACAGCTGAAAATTACAAAATATAAAAAGCTCGCGACTCGAACCCAAAACAAATATAAAGTTACAAAGGAAAACAATACAAATGAGCGACGACTTACATATTTTTAGGCATCTCCAGGCCTAATCAAGACGTCAACATCGATGAAGTAAAGGCGACGGAACAAGCAAACTTTTCGCCCACACACATAACACAACGCACATCAAAACTGCCGAAAGCATATGGTCGCAAAATCACGTGACCCGCAACAGGGGGTACAGAGGGGCACGGTAAGGCAAACTGTCCCTAACACACTTGATATCAAGACTCCGCAAATTTTCAACACTTGATATATGCACAACGCAACTTTGAACACTTGATATATGCACAACGCAACTTTAAACACTTGATATATGCACAACGCAACTTTAAACACTTGATATATGCACAACGCAACTTTGAACACTTGATATATAGACTCCGCAGCTTTAAGGTGGCTCAATAGGGTTATGCAAGATCACGAAGCGCGCGCCAGTGACCTCAATCGAAACTTGATGTTCTCGTTCTTTTTGCTATTTTCCTAATCAAAGCTACTGAAACATAACAAACAAGGTCCAAAATTTGCTGTTCAACAGTCACCAGTCTGATATCAGCTTAAGTCTCCAATTAAAACTACTCAAACATCGCCGGGTAGAGCCTGGCAAGAAGAAACTTTTAAAATCGCAAAAATTAGGGGTTGTCAAGGTAGTTTTTTCGTTTTTAGCATTTTTGTGTTTTTTTGGCTAAGCGAAAACCTTGTCTTACAAATGTTTCTGATAAATTGAAAGCAAGGAAAGCTAATAAGGAATAACTTCTCTGCCAAATCTTAAGGAATTTCACCGAAGGAAATTCGAGAAATCTGATAAGGATTTTTCTATTTTTTCACCTCAATGGGAATTACGTCATCAGAATAGGAACTCCGCAACTTTAAACACTTAATATATACACAACGCAACTTTAAACACTTGATATATAGACTCCGCAACTTTAAACACTTCATATATACACAACGCAACTTTAAACACTTCATGTATACACAACGCAACATTAAAAACTTGATATATAGACTCCGCAACTTTAAAAACTTGATATATAGACTCCCCAATTTTAAAGACTTTATATATAAACAACGCAACTTTAAACACTTGATATATAGACTCCGCAGCTTTAAGCACTTCATATATACACAACGCAACTTCAAACACTTCATGTATACACAACGCAACATTAAACACTTGATATATAGACTCCGCAACTTTAAAAACTTGATATATAGACTCCGCAACTTTAAACACTTAATATATACACAACGCAACTTTAAACACTTGATATATAGACTCCGCAACTTTAAACACTTGATATATAGACGCCGCAACTAAAAACATTTCATATATAGACTCCACAACTTCAAACACTTGATATATAGACTCCGCAACTTTAAAAACTTGATATATAGACTCCCCAACTTTAAAGACTTTATTTATAAACAACGCAACTTTAAACACTTGATATATAGACTCCGCAGCTTTAAGCACTTCATATATTCACAACGCAACTTCAAACACTTCATGTATACACAACGCAACATTAAACACTTGATATATAGACTCCGCAACTTTAAAAACTTGATATATAGACTCCGCAACTTTAAACATTTCATATATAGACTCCACAACTTCAAACACTTCATATATACACAACGCAACACTAAACACTCGATATATAGACTTTAGTCTCCGCAGCTAAAAACATTTCATATATAGACTCCACAACTTTAAACACTTGATATATAGACTCCGCAACTTTAAACACTTGATATATAGACGCCGCAACTAAAAACATTTCATATATAGACTCCACAACTTCAAACACTTCATATATACACAACGCAACACTAAACACTCGATATATAGACTTTAGTCTCCGCAGCTAAAAACATTTCATATATAGACTCCACAACTTTAAACACTTGATATATAGACTCCGCAACTTTAAACAATTGATATATAGACTCCGCAACTTTAAACACTTTATATATAGACTCCGCAACTTTAAACACTGGATATATAGACTCCGCAACTTTACAACTTCTTGTTTCGTGATCCACTCCTGATATATACACTTCGCAACTTTAAACACTTGAAATATAGACTCCGCAACTTTAACCACAATTGATACATGGAGGTCGCGTGGCCGAGTGGTTTAGGGCGCTGGATTTGAAATATGGAGGTCCCTGGTTCAAATCCTCCACCCTACCACTATCTTGATTTGTTCTCGGTAGTCCCGAGTTCAACTCCTCGACCGCGTTGTGTAAATAGCCAACTGGTCAGCCTCCCACCAGTTGGGATTCTTAGCAATTTATGTTCTATTTGAAATATTTGTTTGTTTATTTATAGTGTCCCCAATTAGCACAACAGTGCTAAACACATACGACACTTAAATAAAGTTATTATTATTATTATTATTATTATTATTATTATTATTATTATATAGACTCCGCAACTTTAAACACTTCATATATAGACTTCGCAACTTTAAACACTTCATATATACACAACGCAACTCTAAACACTTGATCAATGGACTCCGTAACTTTAAACACTTCATATATAGACTCCGTAACTTTACAACTGCTTGTGTGGTGATCCACTCTTGATATATAGACTCTGCAATTTTAACACTTGATATATAGACTCGGCAACTTTAAAAACTTGATGTAAAGACTTCGCACCTTTACAACCTCTTTTTTGGTGATCAACTCTTGATATATAGACTCTGCAACTTTAATCACTTGATATATAGACTCCGCAACTTAACAACTTCTTGTTTCGTGATCCACTCTTGATATATGCACCCCCCGGAATTTTAAACAATTGATAGATAGATTCCGCAACTTTACTACTTTTTTTGGTGATCAACTCTTTTTTTTTCACAATCTTCTGATATTTTATTGTCGCTATCAGAGTTACACTACTTACAACACAAAAAAAAATACACTAATAGAACTACTTACATAGTTTACAACAATTAAAAATTTACAACTACAAGTCCATTACATTACCAACAACAATATGACAATTCAATTACTTATACACTACTTACAATACAAAATGATTTCCGGTGTTACTTACAATAGTACAATTGCAACACTTACCCCACAAAAACAATATGATTATTATTATTATTATTATTATTATTATTATTAATTATTATTATTATTAATATTTGTAGAGTTTATAAAGCACGTAGTTTAACATACTTGTAGACTTAATTAAAAGAAACATTTCCTCAAAAATTCTCCATTTTTTCTTAAACAGATCGATATTATTCGATTTAAAAGAAATAATATACTTTTCGGTTGCATATTTATTTAATAAAATTCTTTCAAAGTTGCTGAAAGATGGTTTCGTTTCAAGTCCACAAGTATGTTTTTCCTAAGATGAGTATATAGTTTTGCAGATCCGTCTCCCCCGTTAAAAAACCTAAAATAATCTCGCGATATTTTAACGAGAGGCAACCGCAACTACTAAGTTTATTTAAAATTTGTTCACAAATCTCATTCCAAAAGGAAGTAGAAAAAGAACAGTCAAAGAGAATATGAGATATTGTCTCAGTGGTCTGATGACAGAAGGAACAGTTGGGGTCAGAAACATAGCCTATCTTGCAAAGTAATTCATTTGTATATAGAATAGAATTTAATACTTTATACTGAAAGGAACATAGATAAGGTTCATTTGCAACTCAGCTCAGTGGCATCACGAATGCCTCCGAAAGTTGCTTATCCTCAATATTAAATTCTTCTCTCAATTTGGTCCATTTATTTGGTTTTTCGTATTTTTGCTCTATAAGAAGATGATAATAATCACGGCACTTGAAGTTTTCTAAATCAAGGATATTCTCGAAGTTGGGCACATGAACACGCAGTCTCAGTGGAACTGATTGCCTTAGACCTGTCCATACTAAGAAGTTGGAGTTGTTCAATCCTGAATCCCTGACGACATTGAAAGACTCAATATTTGTCATCTCATAAAGCAGCTGAGTTGTGTATATGATATTATTATCAAAGAAATGTTTATAGAATACACTTTTGCCGTCAATCCTAATTTCTTTATTGTTCCATAAAATATACTTGCATATATTTTCGGGATCCTTGACTTCTCTTAATTTTGACCACCAATCTAATAGTTCTCGATAGAAGAATGCTGAGATTGTTAATCGGTTGATATCGTAATTGCACTGAATTAGAAATAATCCCCCTTCGTTCACCAAAAGAAGATCAAGATAACACTTCCAGAAACCAACGTAATCAGGGTCGACTATTCGTTTTAACCAGCTTAACCTCAAGGCCTTAACCATATTATCATAATCCAACATTTTAAGGCCACCTTGGTCATAAGGTGCATATGTTGAACGTCGGATAACCTTGTCGTTACCATTCCACAAAAATCGAAAAATCAGACTATTGAATTCTTTTATGACTTCATACGGAGTACATATCACTGAACTAGGATAGATCATTTTCGGAAATAAAAGTGTTTTTATAATATTTACCTTCCCGTAAATCGATAATCCTCTTGTCTTCCATAGCTTTATTGTGTTTTTAATTTTTTTCAACCTCTGTTTGAAGTTTTTTTCTACTAGCATTTGCACGTCATATGTGATATATATTCCTAAAAATTTGACGCACGTTTTACATTTGACCCCTAGTGGTTCATTTTCACAATTCTGAAGTGACCCAATCCACATTGCTTCTGTTTTCGTTTTCGTAATTGTAGAAGATATGAACCCACCGTCTGAAATCTGGTCCAAAATTAAATTTTTCTAAACATTTTTCTAGGAACTCCCATTCTAAACTATCGAAAGCTTTTTCGAAGTCAATAAATAATAAAAGACCAGGTAGTTTATTTACTTTCGTATATTCCATGATGTCCAGAATTGAACGTATGTTTTGTCTGATATTTCTGCCTGGAATATATCCTGATCGATTATGGTGAATTAATCCAGGTAAAAGACGTTTCATTCTTTCGGCGATAACTTTTGAAGCTATCTTCGCATCGACGTTCAGTAGGGAAATTGGCCTCTCAGTTCTTAAGATCACAACGATCTTGGTCTTTTTTCTCAATGAGTGAGATAACCGCCTGTCGTTGTGATGGACTCATTGTTCCTTTAGCAAAAGATTCATTAAAACTTGCAACTAAAAGATCGCCTATAAGATCCCAGAAGGTCTTATAGAATTCTATTGATAGACCATCATTTTTAATTTAAAAAACAAATACATACATACATACTTTATTACCACTTCCCCAAAGAGGATTTTCAGAGGCAATACAGTTGAGATAATAATAATAATTATTAAGATAATAATAATAATTATACCGGGTACCTTGTTTAACGGAAAGGAGTTTAAAACTTTTTTGCATTCCTCTATGCTTATTAAACCTTCACCAAGGTAAGAAGAATTATTTGAAAGTGTTGGAATAGGTAAGTCGTCAAAGTGAAAATTGGGTTTATTTTTTTCCGAACCATCTCGTCTAGATTTATAATGATTTTCATAGAATCATAGAATATGCGCTCTGCTTCTAAGATCTCGAAAGGATCTGTTGAGATAACTCCACTCAGGCGAAGCTTTCGGATATGCTTCCTAACGTGATTTCGTTTTTCTAAATTTAAAAAGTACTTTGAATTCCTTTCACCGTGTTCATGCCACCGCGCACGCGATCTGATGATTATGCCTTCCACCTTTTTTTCATACAGATGTTCCAGTTTTTCCTTC
Organism: Micromussa lordhowensis; assembly: GCA_964020085.1. Classification (NCBI taxonomy): domain Eukaryota; kingdom Metazoa; phylum Cnidaria; class Anthozoa; order Scleractinia; family Lobophylliidae; genus Micromussa; species Micromussa lordhowensis. Next base: position 46,286,354 of record OZ026596.1, read on the forward strand.
AAAACATTTAAAACTGATAAATGTTCTTGTCTGGGGCAGTTTTGTTAGGTTGCTGTAGCCTCTTGAAATTGTCTGTTTAGCTGTTGTTCCTCTAAATTTTGTTGTTTACATTTGTTCATTGAATACCATCTAGAATATTTCTTAATCTTATACTTTACCCAGTCCCATACAGATCGTGGATCACCTAGATCTTGCTTCCCTTCCTGTATCCAAGTAGGTAAGAGAAGATTTAATTCGTTGACGTATTCCTTATCATTTAGGAGGGAGCAATTTAATTTCCAAAAACCAGGAGCTTTTACCTTGTCTTCAACATCTTGCAATTCTATTACTATTGCAGAGTGATCGGTTTTTATGGCTGAAATCATGTCGACGTGACAAACATTATCAGATAGAGAATTTGAAATGAGCCAATAATCCAACCTTGAAAATATTAAAGGATTTGATTGACTCCAAGTATAGCTGCGTTTTGTTGGATTCTTTACTCGCCAAATATCATGCAAATCCAGCTCGGACTGTAGCAGCTCAATTGTGTTAATAACAGCTTGCCTTGGGATTAGATTGCCACCTCTTTTGTCAATAATGGGATTTAAAGGACAGTTTAAGTCTCCTCCCATAATAATGTTTTCGATATCGTCGAAGTTTTTATTCACGACGGTTTGCAGGATTGTGTGGTAAAAGGAAACCAGTTCATTGTCTCGATTAGGGCCATATATATTAACTAAAAGAGTAGGTTCTCCGCTCAGGAGTACTTTTAATATTATAAATCTACCGTTTGTGTCAATGACCGATTCTTCAACAACACAATCAGAGTTATTTCTAATTAGAATTGCGACACCTCATGCATTTTTAGCCCCATGAAAGCAGATTAGCGTAGCACCCCATTCTCTTTGCCAGAAAACTTCATTCCCTTGGGTAGAATGTGTTTCCTGAAGGAAAACAACGTCAGGTTTTTGTTTTCTGAGCCAGGCAAATATTGTCCGTCGTTTGCGATAGTTGCTTATGCCTCTCGTATTTAAAGAAATAAATTTACCTCTCACCATTTGTGATAATTGGATATGTGGAAAAGTCTAAATTTTGATAGAAGATGGATCTTCATATTCCCGGTACTTATTAGACACTCAATAACAATGATCGAAATCGTTAAATAAATTATACTAATACAAGCAATTTTTGCGGAAAGCAAAATATATGGTTTGTAAAGAATTGCTGTTAAAACTCTGGCGTACATAAACAAATTCAGTTTATGCAAGTTTTGCGCAAAATTCGCTCTTGTGCAGCGCTGCACAAGCAATCTCAGCAGACATGAAGACATCGCGCGGGTGTCTTGAGGCGCTGGGCTTCGCAAAAGTTACAAAAAGATCTCATCATTTCACTGTCGCTTTTCAAACGTTACAAACGATAAAGAATTAAGGCTAAGCAACATAAATTTCTCTTCCGTCGATAAAGAGTTTTTCTCTAGTGAAGCGTACTTTTTTACCTTCGTCACAAGCTTTTTTCATAAGTGGAAGTGCTTTCTTGCAGGCGTTAAAGTCACTAGGTGTAAAGTCCTCTACAAATCTTACCCCTCGTAGTATTGCCTTTCCATCAGAACTCCTTGCTACTTGTAATACTCCTCTTTTAAAAGGCCTACTGAAGAGCCTTGCGATGATAGGTCTTGGCTTATCGTTTCGTTTTTTCCCGGTGCGATGGGCATTCTCTATCTCTGCAGTTGCATCCTCGAAGCCAAGAGAGGTGATAAAATCTGTAATTATTGTCATACACTCTTCTCCTTCATCTTCATTAACTCCAAGTACTCGAATATTAAAATCCCTGGAATATCGTTCTAGACGTTCCAATCTTTTCTTAAGTTCATCATTGTTTCTACGAAGCGCTTCTACTTCTTCAGTGTTGGTGCTCACCAGGTTTAGTTGGGATTCCTTTATGTTGTCAACATCGGCCGGCTTCTAGTTGCTGTTGCTTGATCTTCAAGCCGTCTATTTCATCTACTTTGGACATGACACTTTATATTTTTTGCAGCCTTTCGTTAGTGTTTCTTTGAAAGTCCTTTAGGTCATCGCTAAGTTTGGTAATTTGACCTGTGAGGTCAATCAACTCTTCAAGTAATTCGGCGGCGGCCATGTTCGTCTTGCTAAGATTTGAAGCTTTCTTCTTCGAATAATTACGCTGCTTATCGCTTCTTTCAGGTGCTAAGATTTTTCCAGACCGAAGTACTTTTCCTGACATGGAGCATAGTTATGAAAACCAGGATAATTTTGGACAGTAACTGTTAGAACCAAAGAACGTTTTGCGGAGCTCAGCACAGCACGTCTTACTCCATGCTGCTTACTGGTTGACTAGTGATATAGAGACTCAACGCAACTTTAAACACTTGATATATAGACTCCGCAACTTTGAGTAAACATTTGATATACAGACACCGCAACTTTATAGCTTCTTGTTTGACGATCCACTCTTGATATATACACTTCGAAACTTTAAACAATTGATATGTAGAGTCCACAACTTTAACCACTTAATATATAGACTCCGCAACTTTAAACACTTCATATCCAGAGTCCGCAACTTTAAGCACTTCATATATACACAACGCAACTTTAAACACTTGATATATAGACTCCGCAACTTCAAACACTTGATATATAGACTCCGCAACTTTAAACACTTCATATATTCAAAACGCAACTTTAAACTCTTGATATATAGACTCCGCAACTTTCAGTAAACGTTTGATATACAGACACTGCAACTTTAAACACTTGTAATATAGACTCCGCAACTTTAAACACTTGATGTATAGAATCCGCAACTTTAAACACTTGATATATAAACTCCGTAACTTTAAAAACTTGATATAAAGACTCCGCACCTTTACAACTTCTTGTTTGGTGATCCACTCTTGATATATAGACTCTGCAACTTAAAACACTTTATATAAACACTCCGCCACTTTAGAATTTGCTCTTTGGTGATTCCCTCTTGATATATATACTCCGCATCTTTACAACTTCTTGTTTGGTGATCCACTCTTGATATATAGACTCTGAAACTTTAAACACTTAATAAACACTCCGCCACTTTAGAATTTGCTCTTTGTTGATTCCCTCTTGATATATATACTCTGCAACTTTACAACTTCTTGTTTGGTGATCAACTCTTGATATATAGACCCCGCAACTTTAAACACTTGATATATAAACTCCGTAACTTTAAAAACTTGATATATAGACTCCGCAACTTTAAAAACACAATATATAGACTCCGCAACTTGAAACACTTCATATATTCACAACGCAACTTTAAACACTTGATATATAGCCTCCGCAACTTTAAACACTATATATATAGACAACCCAACTTTTAACACTTGATCTATAAAATCCGCAACTTTAAACATTTTATATACAGACTCCGCAACTTTAAACACTTCATATATAGACTCCGCAACTTTAAACACTTGACATATAGACTACACCACTTTAAACACTTTATATAAAGATTCCGCAACTTTAAAACCTTTGATATACAGACTCAGCAACTTTACAGTTTCTTCTTTAGTGATCCTCGCTTGATATATAGACATCCCAACTTTAAAACACTTAATATATAGACTCCGTAACTTTAAACCGCTTGTGTGGTGATCCACTCTTGATATATACACTCCGCAACTTTAAAAACTAGATATATTCACAGCGCAACTTTAAACACTTGATATAAAGACTCCGCAGCGTTAAACATTTGAAATACAGACTCCGCAACTTTAAGCACTTTATATATAGACTCCGCAACTTTGAAAACCTGATATATAAACTCCGCAACTTTAAACACTTCATATATTCACAACGCCAGTTAAAACACTTTGTATATAGCTTCGCAACTTTCAACACTTCATATATTCACAACGCAACTTTAAACACTTGATATATAGACTCCGCAACTTTAAACACTTTATATATACACAACGCAACTTTTAACACTTGATCTATAAATCCGCAACTTTAAACATTTTATATATAGATTCCGCAACTTTAAACACTTCATATATAGACTCCACAACTTTACAACTGCTTGTGTGGTGATCCACTCTTGATATATAGACCCTGCAACTTTAACACTTGATACATAGACTCGCCAACTTTAAACAGTTGATATATAGACTCCGTAACTTTACAACGTCTTGTTTGGTGATCCACTCTTGATATATACACTCCGCAACTTTAAACAATTGATATATAGTCGGCAACTTTATAAGTTCTTGTTTGGCGATCCCCTCTTGATATACAGACTTCGCAACATAACCACTTCATATATAGACTCCGCAACTTTAATCACTTCAGATACACAACGCAACTTTTAACACTTGATATGTAGACTCCGCAACTTAAAACTCTTGATATATAGACTCCGCAACTTTAAACACTTTATATATACAGAACGCAACTTTAAACACTTGATATGTAGACTCCGCAACTTAAAACACTTGATATATAGACAACGCAACTTTAGACACTCTATATATAGACTCCGCAACTTTAAAAACGTGATGTGTAGACTCCGCAACTTTACAACTTCTGGGTTGGTGATCCACTCTTGATAAATACACTCCGCAACTTTAAACAATTCATTTGTAGAGTCCGCAACTTTAACCACTTCATATATATACTCCGCAACCTTAAACACTTCACATATACACAGCGCAACTTTAAACAATAATATATACACTCCGCAACTTTAAAAGCTTGATATATTCACAACACAACTATAAACACTTGATATAAAGACTCCGCAACTTTAAACACTTGATATATGGACTCCGCAACTTTAAAAACTTGATATATAGACTCCGCAACTTTAAACACTTCATATATTCACAACGCAAGTTTAAACATTTCGTATATAGACTTCGCAACTTTAAACACTTCATATATACACAACGCAACTTTAAACACTTCATATATAGGCTTCGGAACTTTAAACACTTCATAAATACACAACGCAACTTTAAACACTTGATCTATAAACTCCGAAACTTTAATCATTTTATATATAGACTCCGCAACTTTACAACTGCTTGGGTGGTGATCCAGTCTTGATACATAGACTCTGCAACTTTAACACTTGATATATCGACTTAAAACTTGATATAAAGACGCCGCACCTTTACAACCTCTTTTTTTGGTAATCCACTCTTGATATATAGACTCTGTAACTTTAAACACTCGATATGTAGACTCCGCAACTTTAAACACTTGATATATACACAACGCCACTTTAAACACTTGATATATAGACTCCGCAACTTTAAACACTTCATATATACACAACGCAACTTTAAACACTGAATATATAGACTTCGCAACTTCCAACACTTTATATATAGACGACGCAACTTTAAACACTTGATACTATACAGACTACGCAACTTTAAACACTTCATATATAGACTCTCCAAGTTTAAACACTTAATATGTAGACTCCTCAACTTTAAACATTTGACATATAGATTTCGCAACTTAACTACTTTTTTTTGGTGGTCCACTCTTGATATATAGACTTCGCAACTTTAGAAACTTGATATATAGACTCCGCAACTTTTAACACTTGATATATACACAACGCAACTTTAAACACTTGATATATTGACTCCGTAATTTTAAACATTTGATATATAAATACCACAACTTTAAACACTTGATATAAAGACTCCGCAACTTTAAACACTTGATATATAGACTCCGCGACTTTATAACTTCTTGTTTGACGATCCACTCTTGATATATACACTCCGAAACTTTAAACACTTGATATATAGACTCCGCAACTTGAAACGCTTCCTATATAGACTCCGCAACTTTAAAAACTTGATATATAGACTCCGCCACTATAAAAACTTGATATATAGACTCCGCAACTTCCAGCACTTGATATATTGACAACGCACTTTTTAAGACTTGATATATAGACTCCGCAACTTTCAACACCTGATATATAGACCACGCAACTTTAAACATTTGATATATAGACTCCGCAACTTTACAACTTCTTGTTTGGTGATCCACACTCGATATATAGAGTCTGCAACTTTAGATATATAGACTCCGCAACTTTAAACACTTGATATATGGACTCTGCAACTTTACAACTGCTCTTTTCTTAATTACTCTTGACATATAGACTCCGCAACTTTAAACACTTGATATATAGACGCCGCATTTTAAAACATTTGATATTTATAGAACGAAACTTTAAACACTTTATATATAGAGAATGCAACTTTACAACTTGTTGTTTGGTGATCCACTCTTGATATATAGACTCCGCACTTTTAAACACTTGATATATAGACTCCGCCATTTTAAACAATTGATATATAGACAACGCAGCTTTAAACACTTGATATATAGACTCCGCAACTTTAAACACTTGATATATAGACAACACAACTTCAAACACTTGATATATAGACTCCGCAACTTTAAACATTTGATATATAGACTTCGCAACTTTACAACTTCTTGTTTGGTGATCCACTCTTGATATATACACTCCGCAAGTTTAAACACTTGAAACAAAGATTCCGCAAATTTAAACACTTGATATGTACACAACGCAACTTTAAACACTTGATATATAGACTCGGCAACTTTAAACACTTAATATGTGGACTCCGCAACTTTAAACATTTGCTTTATAGACTCCGTAACGTTGCATCATCTTCTTGGATGATCCACACTTGATATATAGACTAGACCACTTTAAACACTAGATAGAAAGACTCTTCAAATTTAAACACTTGATATATAGACTCCGCAACTTTAAACACTTGATACATAGACTCCGCAACTTTAAACACTTGACATATAGACTACACCACTTTAAACACTTTATATAAAAATTCCGCAACTTTAAAACCTTTGATATACAGACTCAGCAACTTTACAGTTTCTTCTTTAGTGATCCACGCTTGATATATAGACAACCCAACTTTAAAACACTTAATATATAGACTCCGTAACTTTAAACTTTTGATGTATAGACTGCGTAACTTTAAACACTTGATATAAAGAACTTTCAACTTTGAAACACTTGAGATATAGATTCTGTAACCTTACAACTTCTTCTTTTGTTATCCAATCTTGATGTACAGACAACACAACTTTAAACACTTGATATAGACTCCGCAACTTTAAACTCTTGATATAAAGATCTTGCAATTAAAAAATTGAATTTTTCCGCGGTTTGAAAATTAGCGGGAAAATATTCTCTCGTCGGTATGAACTATCAAGGGACTTTAGGAAGAGTATATTAGGAGTGTTTGTATGCAAATTCATCCTCTTGGTGTTCTCTGGAGGCGACTCGCTCTTATTTTCTGTATTTTCTGTTCCTGCCTTCATGGGTAGCGAACAAGAAGCTGGTGGCTCTCTTTCTCCTGAACTGGCTGCTGTTTCAGATGCTCAGAGGAATGCAATCTTGACGGCTGTTAATGCACAAATTCAAGGTCTCCAGACCAATTTGCTTCAAGCGCAGTCAAATTTAGCCGTTCAAATAGCGTCAGACCTTCAACCTGACACCTACGTGTTTAAGAAGAAAGGAAACGTGCAGCGGTTTAGTTTCAATCGTAAAATGACCAAGACGAGTGGTACAGCACTGAACGCCTTGGAGAGCGGAAACATTCCTAAAGCTAAGGAGGAACTTAACAAAGGTATTTCTTTGATTAATTCTTGACAGAAAATAATCAAGCTAGCTGACAAATCGGAATTCGGTTGGGCCACAGTCCAAGAGTACGTTTCTGATGAATTGGCCGACGACGAGGCCGACGCCTCGAAGATCAAAAAAGCTGAGAAGAGAGCCGCTGTTAAGATTAAAACACTTCAAGAGAAAAAGAGAAAAACCAGTTCTAAAGCTTTCTCGGCTTCTGCGCCTCCATCCTTCAGCGCTTCCAGACCTGGCGGTCCTTTTGGTTCTTTTCCTTCAGCTTCTAGTTATTTTCGCCCTCAAAGTCGATACTCCTATCATTCATTCAGAGCTTTCGACATGTGCTTTAGATGCGGCAAGCGAGGCCACTGGGCCAATTTGTGTAATTCCAGAGATAAAACTTTGTCTTCAGGATCCAAACCTTGACTGTTTTGAACTATGCGAATTTGAACGGGGTGTCGAAGGATCGAGCTCGAGGTTTGTTCAAGGGAAATTATGTGCAAATTTTTCTTTTTGGCAAGATTCCATTCAGGCTTCGGACTTTGTTCTTGACATCATCCGTAATGGCTACAAGATTCTTTTTCGGGAGACTCCCTTGCCATATTCGATTGAAAATAGTTCTTCCGCCCGTCGTCAATATAGCTTTGTAGAGGGGGCGATTTCAGAATTGATGTCTCGTGGTTGTTTAAGAGAAGCTTCAGAGAATCCTCAATTTTGTAATCCGTTACACGTTGCCGTCCAGTCTTCAGGAAAACTACGTCTGATTTTGGATTTATCTCATCTGAATAAATTTGTTGTGAAGAAGTCTGTCAATATGAAGATTTAAGAACTGTTCTTCAGCTGTTTTCACCTGGCATGTTTGTCTTTTCATTTGACCTTAAATCGGCGTATCATCACATTGATATCTGTGAAGAACATATGAAGTTTCTGTCGTTCAAATGGCCTTCAGTCGACGGCGCGATGAAATTTTACGAGTTCAAGGTGTTGCCTTTTGGTCTTACTTCAGCGCCATACGTTTTTACTAAAGTTATGCGCCAGTTAGTTAAGTTCTGGAGGGGTTGCGGCCTTTTGGCCTTGATGTACCTTGATGATGGCATCGGAGGGAATTTATCTCGCGAGAGCGCCAAATATATCAGTGTTCAAGTTCGTAAAGATCTCGTTTCCGCCGGTTTTACATGTAATGATGAAAAATCTAATTGGGAACCTGTGCAAAACTTAGTTTTTCTTGGAACGGTCTTGGACTTTGAAACGGGTTTGATTTCTATTCCTGAAGAACGTATTCTCAAGCTAAAGTGGTCTATTGATTCCTGTCTTCAAGACAACTTTATTTCCGCCAGAGGTCTTTCTTCAATTACTGGTCAGATTATTTCCATGTCGTGCGCTGTCGGTAATGTTACAAGATTGTTGACAAGGAGTTGTTATGCAGCAATCGAGCAGAGAACCCCCTGGGATCAACTTCTGTTCGTGTCCCCCGAGATTCGTAACGAGCTTTCCTTTTGGCAAAGCAACATCGACTCCATTAATGGGAAGCCAATGTCACCAAAACAAAGTCTAGTGCTGTGGGAGTTGTTTATTCTGACGCAAGTGATTCTGGTTTTGGTGATTATTTCGTTCAATGCGGCCAGGATTTAGTGTCAGGCACTTGGTCCGACGAGAAGATGCGAACGAGTTCCACTTTGCGGGAGATCTTGGCTGTAAAATTCGTTCTTTTATCCTTGCTTGATCAGTTGTCGGGATTAACAGTTAAATGGTTCACAGACAATCAGAATGTTCCCCGGATCGTTTCGTCTGGCAGCAGCAAAGGTCACTTACAGTCTGAAGCATTGTCCATCTTTAACATTTGTTGCAGTCGTGGTATTTCAATTGAGATGGAGTGGATTCCAAGAACTCAGAATGATAAGGCTGATTTTCTAAGCCGCATTTGTGATTCCGATGACTGGGGCCTTTCGTGGAACACATTTCAAAACCGATTGATTTAGTTTGGGGTCCGCACTTCATCGATCGCTTTCCTAATTACTTAAATGCAAAGCTTCCTAGATTTAATTCGAGATTTTGGAATCCAGGTTCAGAAGGAACTGATTCATTTGTTATGAACTGGGCAGGAGAGAACAATTTTGTATGTCCACCCGTTTGTCTTATTCCGCGAGTTTTGTTACATATGCGTAATTATTATTCAACAAATTGTAACACTATCCAAATATGGTCATGATGCTCTCGATATCTGTCATCCGTAGGTAACGGATATCCGGCGATATACGTAGCTTCGTACGTGGGAAGAAAAAGTGAAGCGAGAAAATGTCGACAGAGAGAGTTACAAGGATTTAGGCTGTTTATTTATCAATTTGTTGAATAATAAAACAATTATCCTGCTCAATCTCGCGGAATATCGTCTGATTTTAGCCGACTCGGCCTACGGCCTCGTCGGCTAAGTATCAGACGATATTCCGCGCGATTTCGCAGGATAATTGTTAATTGTAAGGCTTCAGGAACTCTTATTGTTCCGTTGTGGCACTCGGCTCCTTTCTGGCCCATGATTTGTGCTGATGGCGTTAATTTTTTTGACTATATCATTAACTGGATGGATATTCCGTCAAGCAAAGAAGCCTTCTCTCCTGGCAGGTGTAACAGCATTTTTGGCAACGAGGACCTAAGTTTTAGAATGCTCACTTTGAGGGTTCGATTTTGACGGTTGTCAACTTATTTTGTCCGTTAGCTATTTTCTGATTTTATTATTGCCTGATTTACTTTCTTGTATATTTTTTTTTTGCATTTCGGTTAGATCAGTTGTTTGTTAATAGGTATTTTGTTACTATTATACACTTTCAATTTTTTGGTTTTTTCCTTTTTTCTTTCTTTGTACTCTTGGGGCCGTGCGGCCTCCAGTGAGCGCACGATCGCAATTTTCGTGTGTATGTTTTTTGTTTCATTTATTTTCTTTTTTTTGCGCACGGGTTCAATATGACCAGGGAATTTAGACGAGAGTTGAATTTTTCCGCGGTTTGAAAATTAGCGGAAAAATATTCTCTCGTCGGTATGAAATATCAAGGGACTTTAGGAAGAGTATATTAGGAGTGTTTGTATGCAAATTCATCCTCTTGGTGTTCTCTGGAGCCGACTCGCTTTTATTTTTATTTTATTTCATTTTATTTGTTTTGTTTTTCCCTTCGTTTTTGACCATGCTTTGTTCTTTTGCTTTGCAGGCATAATAAGTTAGTAATTGTCGGGGCCTTTTTTGCGCCCGTCTATATTGGTGCCCAGAACTCTTAGGTGTGACTTACTCCAAATAGGACCCTTTGTGTTCAAGTTATTCGGGGACGATTTTTTCCTCCCGAGTGGGACCATCTGTGCCCAAAATGTTTAGGGAAGATTTTTCACCCGAATGGGACCATCTGTGCCCAAGATATTTAGGAGTGACTTTTTCACCCGAATGGGACCATCTGTGGCCGATATATTTAAGGATGAGTTTCGTCAAAGTGGGACCATTTGTACCTGGGGCCATCTTTGCCCTGAGATACTTATAGGGGTGCTTGTTTTTCACCCGTGTGGCATGGGTCATATGTGCCCGAGATTTCATGGGGGTGATTTTTTACACGCAGTAGCTTGGGACCATCTGTGCCCGAAACGAAAGATTTTACATGAAGGCAACCATTATTGGGAGAAGTTATTTTGCCAGTTTCCTCCTTGAACTTGTTGTTGTCGTTGTTGTTGCTATAGTTGTCCTCATCTCTCATTGCTGTTCGTTTGCCCTTATTTCTGTATTTTTACTCGATTTGTCGTTTTCTGCTTGCTTGTCTCTCCTTTCTCTCTCTTTTCTCTTTTATTTCCTTTTTCAGATGCGTTCCAGTCGGAGATGGTGCGAATTCTCTGCTGCATTCCCTAATCATCTCCAGCCATTGGTTAGCCGCGTCCAGGAAACAGTGCTTGCTTCAAAAGCGGAAGGCACCGTTCGTACTTATTTGGCTGGTTTTAAGCGCTGGAAGCTTTGGGCTTCGTCTAACTGTCTTTGCCACATGCCTGCCAATTCGTTTCATGTTGCGGCCTACTTACAGTGCCTGATTTCCGAAGCCAATTCTCCTTCCCCTGTACTTAATGCGGTTTACAGTATCGACTGGGCTCTATGCTTAGCTGGTCTGCCGAAGGTCTCTGATCATGCTATTGTTTCTTCCATGGTTAGTGCATCCCAAAGAATTCTAGGAAAATCGAAGGCAAAGAAAGAGCCCATCACCAGCGAAATGCTGAAAGCGCTTGTACTTTGCAAGATTTCAGATAAGTCTCCTTCTTTGTCAGATTTGAGGACAGTAGCCTTATGTCTCTTGGGTTATGCTGGCTTCTTTCGTTTCAGTGAGTTATGCTCCATTAGAGCTTGTGACATTAAATTTTTTCCTACTTATGTGTCTATATTTTTAGATGAAAGTGAAGAATGATCCTCGCAGTGAATTTTCCAATTTAAGCAACTGGAAAGAAGAAGCCTGAAAAAAATCAGGGCTTCAACGGGATTCGAACCCGTGACCTCCGCGATACCGGTGCGATGCTCTACCAACTGAGCTATGAAGCCGGTATCGCGGAGGTCACGGGTTCGAATCCCGTTGAAGCCCTGATTTTTTTCAGGCTTCTTCTTTCCAGTTGCTTAAATTGGAAAATTCACTGCGAGGATCATTCTTCACTTTCATCTATGACCGCAGTTCAAATATATGAATTATTTCATATATACTTACATTATATTTTTAGAATCGTCCAAGACAGATCAATTTCGTGACGGAGCGTGGGTTGCAGTCGCGCGGTCGAATCAAGATACTTGCCCCGTTAAGGCGTTGGAGCAATACATTGCTGCCGCAAAAATTGATCTTGGTGAAGATTTGCCGTTGTTTAGAGCTTTATCGTCTTCTAGATCCACCTCCAAGGTCCGGCGCCAAGGCTTGAGAGGGTTGTCCAATACTCCGACAAATTCACTTAGCATCGGTATTGTATTATGTCCACATAACAATAGATTAACAATACAATACAATTGAGAACGACGCAATACAATAGAATACAATACAATGTGCTAAGTGAATTTGTCAGAGTATTGGACAAGTATGAGGCTTGAGCTACACCAGAGCCCGGGAGATCGTTAAGGACGCTTTTAAGGGCATAACAGACGTTTCCGGTATAAGTCTTCACGGTCTCAGGGCCGGAGGAGCCACCGCTGCCGCCAATGCGGATATTAATGATAGACTTTTTAAAAGACATGGTCGTTGGTTGAGTGAGAATGCCAAAGATGGTTATGTTAAAGACAATTTTCAATCTTTACTGTCCGTCTCGCAATCTTTAGGAATTTGATAAGACCGAGCCCAGCAGGTCGGACAGCACCATCCAATGGAGCTGGGGTTTTTTCCTCTCTGTTACCACAACGAGCGCGGTGAGGTTTTTTCAACCTGTGGATGTTCGTTGGTACTGTCCTTGTGTAGTTTTTTCGTTTTTTCTAGGCCTTGTTATTCTTATTGTCGAAACACCTTGTACGTTTATTGTCAGTCAGTAGAGAGATTAAGTTTGACGTTTACGGCAAACGGCAAACGGCAAACGGCAAAAATGAAACTTTTGCCGTCTGTCTTCAGCTCTCTGTACAGTAGAATCAAAATATTTGTATTTGCAGTGAATAGTAAGAGACACTTTTCTATTTTTCTATCACTTATTTAAGGGTAACATGAAAAGAATAGAAAAACAGAGGAAATATTTACCGTTGGCCGTCTGCAGTAAACGTCAGGCTTAAACTCTCTAATATTACCTCTGTTTTTCTATTCTTTTCATGTTACCCTTAAATAAGTGATAGAAAAATAGAAAAGTGTCTCTTACTATTCACTGCAAATACAAATATTTTGATTCTACTGTACAGAGAGCTGAAGACAGACGGCAAAAGTTTCATTTTTGCCGTTTGCCGTTTGCCGTAAACGTCAAACTTAATCTCTCTAGTTAGCCAATTAATAAACTGTGCGGCCTCCAGTGAGCGCACGATCGCAATTTTCGTGTGTATGTTTTTTGTTTCATTTATTTTCTTTTTTTTTGCGCACGGGTTCAATATGACTAGGGAATTTAGACGAGAGCACTTGATACGTAAACTCCGCAACTTTTTTGGTGATCCACGCTTGATGTATCGACAAGGGAAACTTGAAACACTTGATATATAGACACGGCAACAACAAAAAAAAAACACTTGATATATAGACTCTGCAACTTTATAACGTTTTCTTTGGTGATCCACGCTTGATGTGTAGACAAGGCAACTTTAAACCGATTCCGCAACTTTTAACACTTGATATGAAGATTAGAATACTTAATTGATATATAGACTCGGTAACTTTAGAAAACTTTTGTTTTAGTCATTCACACTTGATATGGAGACGGCGCAACTTCAAACACGCGATAGAAAGACTCTGCAACCGTGGCAACTTTAAACACTTGATATTTAAACTCTTTAACTTTAAAGCTCTTTATATTATGAGAACTTATCTTTAAAAGATTTGATATAAAGACAACACTACCTTACAACTTCTACTTTGGCGATCCACCATTGATATATAGACTTCGCAACTTTTTTAAACACTTGGTATAAAGACAACACTTGATATATAGATCGCAACTTTGTAACTTATTCTTTGGTTATCCACACTTGTTACATGGAGTCTTTGACACTTGATGTAAAGACAACGCAACTTTAAACACTGAAATTTGCATAAAAAATATACATTCTACTCAGTAACTTTAAAAGACTTGATATAAAGTCCCCGCAACTATACAACGTCTTCTTTATTAGACAGACCACTTCACTCCTCATCAACCAATGCTTTAACAGTCCTAAGATGGATGAATCTCGAAGAACGTAGGAAATGTCATCGATGTATATATACATACAATTGTATTAATGGACAATTAGAACATTCTTTGGACATTGTAAGAAAGAGTGACATGCACTCCTACAATACTCGCAACAAAGATACTATAACGCTCTCCAAAATCAAACACAATTGGGGAAAACATCGTTCGCGGTATCACTGTTTTAAAGACTTTAATGGGTTAGAGCAAACTATAAGAAAATCAGCAAATTTGCCAGTTTTTAAGAAGTGTCTTTATTCTACCTTTTATAATTAACTTAATTAAATTTTTATTATTTTGTTTCTAATTTTTAACTTTTTAACTTTTTAATTTAAATTTAAATTTATTATTATTTTTTTGTAGTGCATATACTGTGAATATTGCTGTGAATATTATATATATTCCGACTTTGCTTTATATTCCTAGATTTTAATTGTATTCTAACGTAATATATATCTAATATTAGAAACTCTATGTAAACTACTTTTAGTGATGGAGCCTCCTAATAAAAGATTGTTATTATTATTATTTGGTGATCCACTCTTGATATATAACACTTGATATATAGACCTCGAAACTTTGCAACTTCGTCTTTGGTGATCCTTATATGATACATAAACAACGCCACTTTAAAGCACTTAATATTAAGGCTACTTTTAGAACACTTGATATATAGACCCCGTAACTTAACAACTTTTTCTTCGGTGTTCCAGCCTTGATATGTACATACTTATTAAAAACTGGATCATCGGATAATGTAATTCGAGAGTTTTCATTGGCTTAGCCATCATGGGCTATTTAACAATTATCCTGCGAAATCGCGCGGAATATCGTCTGATACTTAGCCGACGAGGCCGTAGGCCGAGTCGGCTAAAATCAGACGATATTCCGCGAGATTGAGCAGGATAATTGTTTTATTATTCAACAAATTGATAACAAAACAGGCTAAATCCTTGTAAATCTCTCTGTCGGCATTTTCTCACATCAGTTGTGTAAATATGTAATTTTGTTAAACCCACGGAGCACCAACGCAACTTTTAAATACTTGATATGTAGACCTCTAACTTAAAAACTCTTGATAGATGGACCCCGTAACTTTACAACTGCTTTAGTAATACACTCATGATACATGGACAACGCAAGTTAAAGAATCTTTATAAATAGAAATCCAAAAGTTTAAAACACTTTATGTGTTGACTCTACAGTGTTAAAGCACTAGATGTATAGGACATATGCAACTTGAAAACATTTAACTTTAAACAATTTGTAACTCTTTGATTTACACTTGATATATAAAGCTCTCATATCATATCAAACTTGTGGTTGAAAGAGACTTAAAATGTAGTCAAAAAATCTTATCATGATATTTGTTCTGTTTATATTTTTTGATTCTTACCTTTCTGCAATTTTGTTCTTCTTGAAACGTTGCCATTCGGCAATTGAAGGGCGCCTTACTGCAACCTTTTTTGCGTTAACTTTCTACCTACACATATCCAGCTTCTTTTAAACCCTGTGTCGTTAATTTGCATTGTTTCATAATCATTCTATTATTACGTCATATCATGCGCGCGCAAAGTTTTTATCCTCACACGCGCGAATCGTTTGATTTGTTGCAAACTAAATTTAAGCTGTTTGCGTTAGTGATGCTTACACGTTAATGAATTGGAATAAAAACAGTGTTTCTGGGTTGAATATTTGCGGTATTTATTAGGGACTTTAAGATATGGTACGGCTAGGGAGTAGTACAGCGGCAAATCTGTTCACAGACCTCTATTTCTCGTATCTTTATTCTATCGTTAAACGGGCGGATAGAATCGCGAGAGAACTGGACGCCAGCGCGGAACTGGAGACTTGAAATGGTAGGGGGTGGGGGGAGAGAAAAAAAGATCACATCCCTGCTCCCACCCCCCTCGCTTCGCTCGCCTTTCTTTTGCGTGCGTGAAAAATAATACGGAAGCTGTGAATAGTCTCTCTACACCGCAAGTCCGCTATTCACGGACGTCCTGTCACTCTGCGCATGCTCAGAGTCAAGTCTGAGAATACGAAACGAATTCTCTGCGCATGTTCAGAAAATAGACCAATTTCGATCAATCTCGTTCCCAGAGGTCGCGTTCCCCTAGTCCCTTGCGGGAGTGAAACGAGAACCTCTGGGATAATCCATTTCAGCGCAACTTTTGATTGGTCGAAAACTGAGCATGAGCAGTAGTTTCAATAGCTCACAATGGCGGACAAGACGCCGATAAAGGCAGCGTCAAGTCATCATCATCTTTGTAGGTAACACTGCTAAGACATCCTTTTTGTCTACACAGATTGCCTTTATGGCTTCAAGTTGCTCCTTTTTTAAAATTCCAGCTCTGGCCTTCCGAGTTTTCCTAAAGAAAACCTAATAGCTTCGCGGAACATAGCCCCTGTGATCTGCGGTTTCTGAGCCATTTCGGCAGCCATTTTCCAAAATGAGTTCACACCTGCGCAGTTGAGCCGATAACACGATTTCTGTTGCGCTGAAATGGATTATCCCAGAGGTTCTCGTTTCACGCCCGCAAGGGACTAGGGGAACGCGACCTCTGGGAGTCCATACATTTCTTTGCAAATTTTGAAGTTTTTGAATGGCTCTGTCTTGTTCAATATTGGCCCAATTAACACGAAACTTAAGGATTTTGTAAAGCTCAGTGGGCTCTTTCTGAATATATGGGTTTTGTGTTGTTAATCCCATAAATTTAATCCCACAATACACGGACTTGTACCCAGGCCTCCACCGTATGAAATCCGGCAATAGTTAGTGGAGTCCACTAACTATGCTCACATGAAGTATATACCTTATTATCAAAAACTAGATCATTGGATAATGCCATTCAAGAGTTTTCATTGGCTTAGCCATCATGGGTTATGAGCCATTATACCATGCTCCACAAATCTGGTTAGCGTACGCTTGATAGTTTAGGGCATTTTCATTCCTGTTTAGTTTAGTTTAATACACGAGAATAAGCAAGGCTGATTACACAGTATAGGGATATATTTTCCAATATTTCGGAAGGCACGGCCTTCCTTCCTCAGGGTGTAACAGAGAATGACTCTAGTTTAAAACGTTACAAATTTAAAATATGGGAAATAAGATATAACTAGTGAAAAGATAAATGTAACAAAAGTTTGATAGACAGGGCTAAGTAATAAATAACGATGAAAAAAGTAACGTAAAAATTTGAAAATTTGAAATTTGAAAATATGGTAAAACTTTATAGCCTGAAAAGTAGCAATGAGCAGCTATAAATAGTACAGGTGACCTAAACATAGAAAGCTGATACAAAAGAAACGTACTAAGTTTCATCTTTCTTATTGAGACCATGAGGTTCAAGGGTTTGACCTCTTTCAATGAGATATGCTTCTCTTGCTTTACGTACACCGTCACGATTAGATTTAACGAGTTCTAGGGGAATAAGTTGCATGTCAGTAGCGTTATGATTGTTACATAAAAAATGTTCGGATACCGTGGTGGGCTTAGAGCTGTTAGTTCGTTTGTCAACGGGTAATCAGATATTTGCAAAGTTTTTAAAAAGCTTTACTAGTACTAATAAAAAGATAACTTGCAAAAAACTTTAACAGTGAAAATGTAATGAACTGTAATGATATAAACTATTTTTTATACTAGTAAATGAAAATCTGGCGAAAAGCAAATTGACTTTTTCGCCCGATTTGTTTACTAGTGTATTAAGACTAATTTTTATACTAGTAAATGAAAATCTGGCGAAAAGCAAATTGACTTTTTCGCCCGATTTGTTTACTAGTATATTAAGACTAATTCTTATACTAGTAAATGAAAATCTGGCGAAAAGCAAATTGACTTTTTCGCCCGATTTGTTTACTAGTATATTAAGACTAATTCTTATACTAGTAAATGAAAATCTGGCGAAAAGCAAATTGACTTTTTCGCCCGATTTGTTTACTAGTATATTAAGACTAATTCTTATACTAGTAAATGAAAATCTGGCGAAAAGCAAATTGACTTTTTCGCCCGATTTGTTTACTAGTATGTTAAGACTAATTTTTATACTACTAAATGAAAATCTGGCGAGGAAGAAATTGACTTTTTCGCCCGATTTGTTTACTAGTATATTTAAACTATTTTTTTATACTAGTAAATGAAAATCTGGCGAAAAGGAAATTGACTTTTTCGCCCGATTTGTTTACTAGTATATTAAGACTAATTTTTATACTAGTAAATGAAAATCTGGCGAGGAAGAAATTGACTTTTTCGCCCGATTTGTTTACTAGTATATGAAAACTAATTTTTATACTGGTAAATGAAAATCTGGCGAAAAGGAAATTGACTTTTTCGCCCGATTTGTTGACTGTTGATCTGTACAGCGTTCATCTTCTGTCGCGTGTTGACATTGTTATTCGTTATATCGAGGTAGATTTTACGTTGGGGCTTTCTTTTATGTTCGTTATATCAAGGTTCTATTTCATACATTTTACTGTAACTTTGGCCGGGACGTAGAATATCGTTCGTTATATCGTTGACTTCGTTAAATAGAGGTTCGTTAAATCGAGGTTCCATTGTACTATATAGCAAGTATATTCAATACTAGTAAAGGCCAAACAAAAGGATTTTTTTCTTCCAATAGCGAATTTAGGCCAATTCAGGCATAAATTTATATGAATGTGCTTTAATTTCGATAAATTGAAAGTAATTTACTTATTAAATGAAAAGTTCGAAGAAAGTTGAAATATTTGAATATTAGGAGCCACTAATTGGTAAATCGGGGGCGGAGTTACATTGTTTGAGTGAACGAAATGCAACGAAAATACAAATGAAAAACGAAACTCGGACACACTGAGCTGCGGATGCGCTGGGAATGAGTTCTGTGACGATGACAGAGAAATTTTTAACTCTTGATATTGTAATTATCTTAAATGCTTAGTGAATCATGCATCTTATTTGTGTATATAATATTTGGTACATTTATTTTGACACTCACCTTGGGCCTTGAAATAGTCACAGTATCAACTTGCCCATAACCTGAAGTAAATGTACACCCCGAGTAATCAGTATCATGCCCATCTTAACAAGTGTCAGTGAAGTGTTATCCACGTCGGGGCTGCGAAGGTTTAACGCGCAAAATGGTTATCTCGCTTCACCAGATAAGAGAATGACGGCCGTGATTAGTCTGTGTAATATTACCGCTTTCTTTTGGAAAAAGTTCTGAGATAGTCGGTATGTTGCTTTTTACAAGAATATACTTATTCATCATTATCGATAACAACATTAACTAGAGCCCTTCAAAATGCCTTGAAATCAGTCTGAACTAGTTGACTAATTTTAAGACAAGAAAAATTATCAAGTCATAAATAGGTTAGGGAAAGTGGCAGATCTTGGTCAGAAAATAGAGCAAGGGTTTTGGAAAGCTGGCCGCAGACCCCACCCAATTTTTCTGGGGGTACCCCCAGGCTCTTCCCTGACTAGGAGGGGTATTTTGAAATTGACTGGAAGATTGTTCTCTCATCAGTCAAAAATATATCTCAGTAGCGATCAGCTAAGTACATTTAAAGTCAAGATGCTTGCAAGATGACAGATTTTTTTCTTACAAAAAAAGTCTTACTTATTTACTGGTAGTTTATACGACCACTATAGAGGACAAATATATCGAGTGAAATATACAGCTATGCCCGGTCTTCAGCTCCTTCCCCGTGAAAGCCTAAACATTGATACAAAGAAATAAACGGAGTACATGTACTTACACGTGAAGTGTTCATTCAGACTATCAACAGTTGGTATTAAGTCCCACGACTCACCACGCACAAATAGCGACCTTTCGAAATCCATTACTTCCCTTACATGCTTCGTTGACCTTTTTTGGTTAATTTTATCAACGACTTAGAGAGAGAGGGACACACGACGTACTACAACCAAATTTTACCAGTAAGGTTGTGACCTTTAATCGTCCGAGACTGGACGGTCAGCCTACTATCGTGATTGACAAGTGCTGTCAGTTGCGGCAAAAAGCGCTAAAAGTGAACATAGAGACCACACGCGCACACACACACAGATAGATAGAGGGAGAGAGAATGAGTTCGTCATTCGCACCTTAAACAAATACGCACATGATGCAAAACAATGAATAAAGCTAAGTAATAAAAAACGTAACGTTGGCAATGTTTAATGTAGCGAGAAAAAGTAAAAAGAGCGGCTTTATGTATTTATCTGGCAGAC
>OZ026596.1:46312102-46329602 GCA_964020085.1 Micromussa lordhowensis
CCATGAATTTTACAAGAGACCTTTACGAGTGAACTCTTTCAAGTGAAACCTTTATCCCAGCTGCCTTCTAGATTTAGTGAGTTGTCTATGGAGTTTGAAGTGCTTAGAGGATCATCTATAACTGCCAAAACAGATGCTGTTGAACACTTTAACATTGCGAACAACTGCACCTGAAATGCAGTGGAGTTTTTCCAAAAAAACACAACAGTCTTCTTGAAGATGCAAGGGATGCCATGTTAAAGCTTAGTTGCTTTATAAAAGAATAAATGAAAAACGAAACGAGTACTTCAAGCAGTATTCTTTCTTTTAACTTTCGCTAATGTATTGATTTTATTGAGTTTATCTTGCCTTGTTTTTATCGTGAGCTCTACAATTACTGTCATTGCATATGTAGTTGTTGAGCACTTCATGTCAATTTCAACATTTGGTGATTGTGATATCTTAGACAAAGCAATTCACTTAAATGGAAATGTATACAAAGTTTTGGCTGTAACAAGCTGAACTGAAGTGGATCTCATCACATGTGCAAAGTGAGAAAATACAAGTGTCCTCTTACCTTGTTTTTGCTCTTACTGTGAAACTAATGGGCCAAATAATTTCCATTTTATCTGTAAAATACTTCTGCAGTCGATACCCCTCACCCAAAGCATTTCTACAAAGCTAAACAGCCACAAGAAAAAATGGAGTTTCCAGTGGTTTTGTTGTTAGGCACTGGCAGACTATCACCAGATATATTTATTTAGATTATTTCCATAAAAGAAGCCCGAGTACACACAGTTATGTGTCTAGTTTATTTTATTTTTATTTTTTCACTAACCCAGGTATGTGGAAGAACATGTTCAGAAGACAGGTGTTGCTATAGAGACCCAGGGGTTCACTTTCGTCACAAGTGGGAGGAAACGAGAATCCTTAACAGTGAGACAATCATATTTTATTACATGTATTAATACAAAAATAGCAAGATCTGATGGATAAGGGAGCATCTCCAAATTCTTATCGGCAACTTGGGTTTCCGATGTCAATATCGGCATGTTCCGATTCCGATATCGTTTGCATGCAACTCAACAATTTCCGATAAAAAGCCGATGAAATCGGAAGTCAATCGGATAATTCAAATTCTTTTATATATCGGCAACTTGGTTTCCGATGTCAATATCGGCATGTTCCAATTCCGATATCTTTTGCATGCAACTCAAGAATTTCCGTCTGAAAGACGGTGAAATCTGAAGTCAATGGGATAATCGAATGATGGGCAGAACATTTCAACACGCGGTATCTACACAATTAGCTTTATTTTCGTTCTTTTTGCTTGCGTGCCCGACTAAGAAAAACACTAATAATATTATCAACGGCTGCGAACAGACTACTTTGTTGTGATTTATCTCCATTTTAACATGATACAAAATAAACCTCTCGAACCATTTCCATCACTTGCAAACTACGATGTATTATTGACTCTAATGAACTTACCGTTGTTCAATTTGCTTCACTAGTTTTTCTTGTTTAGATCATTGCGATGTAATCTTTGAACCGGCGGAACGCTTCTGCGGTAGCAACATTGGTTCGATCAAAAACGATACTCGTGCTCAAGTCACGTGGTTTTGGCCCACGTACGGATGCAGTGGAACCACGATATAATGAAGGGTCAAGGGACTCGCTGGCACAATTTGTTCACCGATTGCTGTATGTTACAAAATTAAATTGCCTACGATCAAAACTCGTTGTATCTTGTTCTTGCCAGTCGCACGCTTTCGCGTGTCTTCATGACTTATGGCTGCCCTTTGTCAAGAGGAATTAACTCCTTTGAAATTCAAGCTTGACATGTATTTAGTATCGGCGCCAAAGGCGGGCTGTACGAAAATAATATTTCCTTGGTACTGTGAATACACTTTATTCTTACAATTTATTCTTACAAGCGAAAAGTGAATGCTACTTTTAATATCATTTCAATAAAAGCTATTGTTTCAGTAAATTTGTATGTGTCCAGCTATTATTCAGCTATTGCCTTCATAAGAACCTTTTCCTTTGTACTCGGCTCAGTTCACTGCAATTTGAAGAGAAAAAGTACGAACTGAGAAGAAGCGAATTTTATTTCAACTGAAGAAAGCAACCTTGGAAGAGGTAAGTTATTTCATCAGTTTAAGCGTGAAGGTGTAAAATTTATTTTCACTTTCGGTTCGGAACATTCTTCTTTGTATCATATGGCATTTCACCGTAGTGCTGGGCTTATTGTAGTTGTTATTGTGATTGATATTTAGGGTTTGCTAGTAAGAGTACATATGGATCAGTCTATGTTACAAGAGGAGTCTGATGACACTTGGATGTTTTCTGGATCAAGTAATGAGGATGAAGATGGTCTCAGTGGTATGAGTCAGTTATTCCTTTCATTCTTAAAGGGGCTAGGTCACGCAATTTTAGACAATTTCATCACTGAGCAAATTAGTCATAGAATTAACTGAAATATGAAAATAACAGCTTAAATCTGTAGATGAACTTAAAAGAAACACAGAAAAACCAGAAAGGGACATTGGTGGGCAAAATTGGAGAAGATTGAAGCGGATTGCATTCGGGTTATTTTGAAAAACGTCGGCCCACTGTTTTTCAAAACTTTGTCCATTTGTATGAGAGTGCCATTTATAATGCTCGAAAATTATCCTTGTTCGTTTTGAAGTCGTACTTTTGCCAATAAAAGATTGTTGCCCTGCCAATTTGAAGTTTAGAGCTTATAATTAATGGAAATAAACAGAGTTGCTCTAAAGTTATCTAAAGTACCGTGACCTAGCCCCTATGATTTTCATGTGAATTTACAAGCCAGTTTTATCAATGTTGAAAAAAAAATCTTGAAAAAAAATATCCTGATATAAAATTGAACATTCGATGTAAATTTGTATATCAATAATTTGTCATTCCCTCTCAGGCTTTTCCGGGCATTTTAAAACTAATGTAACAATTGTGCCTTAGTTCTAATGTTGACCTTTCTCAAGCTCAACGTTCATGTAAAGAGCTACGTTGTTATCAGAAAAAAGAGTGTACTGGCAAGGAACCCTCTCCGCCTTCGTTCCAAGCTGTACCGTTTATCTGCAAGGAAAATATATTAATGTGTCGGTTTTTGTTTATGCAGTTTATATCTCAACTTTCTCATTCCTTTTCCTTTCTCTGGTAGATGATGCATGGATGTTTTCGTCACCTTCGAGTTCTGAAGATGAGGGCACAGAATCTCCAATTCTCGGTATGTATATCTCAAATACCATGAAGGGTCATGAAGAGTGGTTTTATACACAATTCCTTTGGCTTAAGTCGCGAACCGTTTTCAAACTTTTGCAATCATCCTCTGCTTGGCTCGTCAACAGTCTTGGCAACTGTATGAAGAAGCAACACTGACCTTCATTCAGTTGCCGTGACTGTTGACAATCTGCACAGTCCCTTTTGAGGTTATTTTTGAAATAAAGTTGTTGAGAATTTTGGGGCACAGATACTGGAGATCCGGGGTGGAAGCATAATAATTATTATGTGAATGTTTTTTTGGGACAAGTTTTGCAGATATTCAGTTAACAGTTAATGATTTTTTTTTTATCTACAGGCACCAAGAGAAAAGTGGGAAGACCATCTGTCGTTGACTGTCACCCAGAGATCGTGGAAATTGTCAACGATTTTATCACTCAGCACTCTTCATCCGCTCACGATCGAAGAAGAGATGATGCGCAATATAGCCATGGCGTTACTCTTTCAGCTATTCGGAGTCATGTACTTAGAGAAATCCCATCGCTGAAAGAAATTTCAGTCCACACAATACACCGTCTTCTTTTGCCGCCAAATAAGAATCGGAAGGCAGCCAAGCGTTACAAAAGCTTAATTGATGCCAAGCGACCTCCTAAGAGAAATGATCTCACATGCAAAACACATCCCGATTTCCACTACACATCCGCTCAAGTAAATATAGTTGGAGAACTCGCGGAAATGTTTTCCGATGAAACAATTGCCATTTCTGCTGATGACAAAAACAAGGTCAATGTAGGAACGTTGGCTGTTAGCAGGCATTTTTCGATAAATAATATATTTGCAACAGACGACCAACCCAACTACCCTGATCATGATTTTCCATATGCAAATGCGAAACTTGTTCCAGCCGGGTATTTATTACTAAAATCAAGGAAGCGGCGTTCTCGGAGTCAATCTTCACCTCGAACAAAAGAGTGGGTCCACGCTAAAAGCAAGAAACGCTCCAGTTCTGCACCGCCAAATCACTTTTCACGTGAGCGTAACTTAAGGGGCAAAATGTTTATAGATGCATTGGGCAGAGACCGAATAAGATGGCCAAGATCGGGAGCACTCAATGTTTGTCTACATGCATGCATGTTCCATAGCAGCACAAGCGCCATGCATGTCAATAACCTAAAAGAAATTTTGCAACCCACTGTCCTGAGGGAAAACAAAAAAGCAGTCACGATAATTTGTGATGGGGGCCCAGATTGGACTCCTAAGTCTACCCCAAATCTAGTGAATTTTGGTCGGCTGTGGCGAGATTTAAACCTTGACATTTTAATCCTCACTTCATATGCCCCAGGACACAGCCGTCTCAATCCCATTGAACGCAGTTGGGCCCCTCTATCTAGGTGGCTCACTGGTGTAACACTCCCAATTGCCTTAGAAGGGGAAGCCTCTCCCTGGGTGGAATTTGCGGGTTTAAGTCAGGATGAAATTCTTAAAAGGAAAGCAGAGGTCTTGGATGAGGCATGCTCCATTTGCAGCAAATATTGGGAAGGCAAATCAATCGACTCTTTTCCTGTTCGTGTAAAATGCATCAAGTCCCTGGGGAGAGGACAAACTAATGACCATGAAGTCCTGAAAACCATGGCAAAAAGCAGTGCCCAAAAGTTAAGGAATGATCCTCAACTGACAAATTGTCGGTCAGAGTATCAGTTTTTCGTGAGGCATCTGACGAGAAAAACTTATCAAATTGAATTTGTTAAGTGTACTCGTTTGGATTGCAATCACTGCTCAAAACAGAGTATACAAGCCGTTAATTTTTTTGGTTTTTTGCAAGAACACGGTGGAATGGTACCAACCCCCAAACCAAGTAAAGTATATAGTGGACACTATGATACCCTTTTGCAAATTGCAAAGATGTACCCTCATCTGGATTTTGAAGAGTATCTCCCCAGTTTGAAGGGGAAAAGCCAAGATTCCTGTCGAGGAACTACATGTCGTTATGTCTTCAACTCTAAAGCAGATGAAAAACGCCATAATCTGTTAATGAATCACAAAAAAAAGTAGAGTTGCTTATTTGTCCTGCCGCTTTATTGTAATAAAAATAACAACGTAAATACATACAACAATTGTGGTAGTAGGTTCACAACAAGAGTAATCAGCTTCAATTTGTAAGGTCAGTTGTAGTAATTCTCGATTACAATGGCATATTTATCATCAATGAAGTTTGTCACACTTATAATAAATTCCTTTGTCAGATTGAGCTTTGTCAAGACATTTACTGACTTACGATCATTAACATCATTGCCACTTCGAAGAACATGGGTGCATCGAATGCTTTCATAAAAAAACCCTGATACATTTTACTTTATAGGAAGGGATTTACCTTGGACAGTTTTCCTACATTTCATATTTATTGCCTCTCGAAGTTCTCCTGTATTATTGAGTCTTGCAAATGCCTGAGGATGTTTTTTTTGTGCAGATTTCATTATTTTGTTTAGTCTAGCGGGAGAAAGTGCATTCTTAAAGAATTCAACTCCCCGATACTTTCTTGTCCCCCCTTCAACGCTCGATTGAGCCAACTCTTCCCGTGAATAAGCATTGCCCACCATGTCACGGACGTCTTTAAGCAATAATTTATTTTCATTTAAAACAACGTCTTCTGCTGTCAGTGTTGAAGTCTTGGGTTCTTCCCCTAAAACGTCATCAACATTAATGGGTTTTTTTGAAGGGAATAGAGACTGTAGCATTTTGGCACTCTTTGCCTTTCCGCAAGTTGATGTCTCCTGTCCATTAGCAGTGCTGGGCAGGATCACCTTTGTCGCTTTAGTGTCTACAGTATTAGTGGTCACGCTAACACTAGAATTGCTACTACTGGCATTACTATTACATCCTAGAGGAGAAATTCCTTTCTTTTTTGCTTTTTCATTAAGCAGACGAGAAATACTGCTGAGGCGATCTAAAATCGCCTGTTGGTTCGCTAGTATAATCTCTTGTTGCATTTCTATTCGATTAAGGTCACTTTTCCTTACAAAATTATCCAGCATGTCTGATTCGGGATCAAAGATTTCTGCCTCTTGTAAGTCATCTAAACTACTGACAGAATCAATTCCCTCAAAGTGGTCGTTATTGTGCATACTGGTACCACTTATGTCGTTCGGGGTCATTTCGGTATGGCAGGGGCTATCCTTAATTTCTATGGAATTATCGGAGTAACCTTTCTGTAATGCTTCAGTCGGATTTATTTGATCCATACAACCAGTGCCACCAGCGGGCTTCGGATCACTGGGGGTGTCAGTTTCCCTTTGGTCCTCTTTTAACACTACCTTTGGAAAGAAAAGGAGGAATTTTCAAATTCATTACATACATGAAAATGCTTTTTAATACGAATTCCACAAGGGGCATCTCAATTCTCATTTACAATAAAATAGGTCCAATTATTTAAGCGCGCCGAGCTCATGTGACGCCATGTATCGCGTGCGAGAAAGCGGAAGAGTAAATTCGAGCTCCACTTATACCGGTTGTTTATCGACTTTTTTTGTCATATTATTTTAAAACGAAAAACTGTAGTAAGCCATCTTAAATGATTTGAAATCCAAGTGTTTAAGTTCATCTTTCGTATCGTTCCAAATGCTAACTGCACTATAATGAAAACTGCGTTGACCGGAATTTGTCTTTTGCACAGCGGGATGTGTAATCAATATGAATTACATGAATATATCTCTACTCTGAATGAAGCCAGGAAATTGGCGTGCTTTTTAATAGAAAGTGTTTTTTTACAA
Organism: Micromussa lordhowensis; assembly: GCA_964020085.1. NCBI lineage: Eukaryota > Metazoa > Cnidaria > Anthozoa > Scleractinia > Lobophylliidae > Micromussa > Micromussa lordhowensis. The sequence goes on from OZ026596.1 coordinate 46,319,092, forward strand.
GAACGTACGATAACGTACGAGGTTGAGATTGACTAACATTTTAAGAACGTACTAAGAACATACCCGGGCAGGGGGGCAGTCGTTTTAATAACATCCTAAAAACGTTTCAACATGTTTTCAGGTTTAAATCGCTAAAGAAATAGGAAAGTACAGCCTCAGCCCCAAATAAGAAAAAATGAGTGTACTGAGAAGACTTTAAATTACAGTAGCAGCAGCCGTCACTATAACATCCTGACAAGCACTATCCAACGGATAATTACTGAAAATGGATGTGAAAATGGCTGTACTTACCAGTTCTGGGTCCTTCTTCTTTTTTTTACGCTGTGAAGAGGCCTTATCGTTGTCTGTTTTTTTGGCTGCCTTGTTTGGCTGCAGCTTCCTTTTCCTTGGTGCAGGCTCTTGCTCATACTCCTGCTTATGGTCTGACTCTGACTCTGACTCTGACTCAAACAGGGTAGAATTCGCCGGGTCTTTCAGGAATCTTACTTCGAGTCTGCGGAGTTCCGAGCTATCGTCTAGGATAATAAAAATAAAGAAGGTTACCAAAATGAGTTGCACTAACCTTTCCAATTTTTTTTCCATTTTGTTACCAACTAAGTATCAAGAAATGCACATTTACGCAAGAAAAACATACATACCATTGACTCCGATAATTTCAGCCTCCAATGTTACACCTCCGTAGTCCAGCTCAACTTTGCTGCCCTTACTAACATTATCGCCGCTAATTACTTTGACGATTTTCTTCATCGCAACAATACTGGTAGTGCGATCGGACTTAAAATAGAACAGTCCATTCTTGGGAACTTTAAGGCATGCACGTAAAGACATTATGACTACTGTTGCCAAGGTTCAGTCAATGTGATGAGGCTTTTATATTCTTCTTCGCACCATACTTCCGAAGTCAATAACGGAACATTGCGTGATCGAAACGACATTACTGAAAACCCAGCTGTAAAACTGTCTGCCTGAAACACTGAGACACTTTTTTGGCTGTATAAACCAGCGACAACAATATAATAATTTGTCTTTTTTGTGTATTTAAACTTTCCATTAATTGGAGATTATCTACAAATAACCATTATTTTCTTTTCGTGTATATCTCCCGGTTCATGTATATCCGGTATTTCTATGTAGTTGTTTCGTGACTTACTGGCAGGAGTGAACAACAAGTAGATCGTGCATTTGCACTTAAACCTGTAATTTTTTTCTCACACTCCGACCAAAACTCAGCTTACAACAAGGTTTTAATTTGTACATCATGCAGCACAATTTCTGTTTTATTTCCTCGACACGCACAAGGAACTAGGGTCAGCTTCTTATATGAACGCTCTTCCAAAGACTAAGAAATTTAATAACTAGGCAATTATTAAACTCAGTAATCATGGGGAAATATTCACCGCCGAGTACTTAACTATAAGGTAGAAAATGGACTTTTTTTGAAACTTGCATCAAAAGATTGACACTGTTTATGTTATCAAAGACAACGAAGAGTTGCGGTTTAATACACATGCTTTCCGGCCGAGGTTTCCCAGTAAGGGTATTAAACAGTGGGTTGGGTTCGGTCCAACGCGGGTTTCCGGTCATGTTATATGTTCCTGTTACATTGCAAATTATCGGCGAACTGACGTTGTAAGACTTGTTTATTCTCCGACGCGTTTCGCCTAACTATTGAGGACTTCTTCAGGGAGTTTTACAAACATGCATAAAACTCCTGAAGACTATTTCGATAACCACCTTTTTTTTTGGGGGGGGGGGGCGGCGGTAGGGGGTGGGACTGGTAATTACCCCAAAAAATCCTGCATAAGCGCCAAAAAAAATATCGTGCAAAGCCAGTCACGCAAAAGGAACATATGGAACAAATCGAAAAAGGAAACCCTAAACAAAAACACGTAACATTGCATGCCTTTTACTGATCAGTAAGGTGATAACTGCAACTAACTTGCGTGTTGTTCAAAGGCTACAACGGCACGGAAGTTAGAGTGTTGCGTGTTAATTTTCGAGAACTATAAACACATAGCGAACGAAGAACCCGTCTAGTGGCAGCTGAAAACATAAGCGTCTGACATGAACACCGGCAAGAGACATGACGATTCTTCCTCTGAAGACGAAAACATTTTGCGCCCAATTGACGAGGCTCTTGAAGCTTTAAAGCACCTCAAGAAAGGACTTGATAAGATGGAATCTGCTTTGTGTCTCTATGAGACTGAGTATGAGCCCATGGGAGATCCATACGACAATCGGGAACACCCGTTTAAACAACAGTTTGGAAATACCTATCAAGGTAAGTAAAAAAGTTCGTACATTAGCAATTAGTTTTTTGTACTGCTTTGACGGGCAAATATTGAACTTCTAATTTCTTGCCAATATGCCAAATTACAGGACTAGATGAGAGTAGTTATAAAAAGAAAACGAAAGTACCGGTGTATCGTGTGTGTTTGGGTGGACTCCTCTTATATTCCCATCTGGTTACATGTACTTTTGGAGAATTCTAAACCCCGGTAACATAAAAGGCATTAGGGTAAAAATCATGGAATACGAGTCTGTTATTTCGGCTTTTCCAATCATTTCAATACCTCGCATTTACAATGTACCATCGAATTTACCAGGACCTGAGCTATCTTAATAAAACGTTATTTTTTTCCCTAGTTCTCAAGATATCTATACATTCTTTGGAACAGATGATAAAAAAAAATGATTTCTTGGATCATCGGTTCTTCAAGTGACATGGCATACACGTCATTAGGATTTTTGTTCTTAATGCAGTTATACAGATTAAATCTGTTTAGTTCCATTTTTTTGTTTTATGATGCAGTTTTGGTATGTATGATTGCTTCTAAACGGACTAAACATTAGAATAGCAAAAACAGACTCACAAGTCTATTGAATTGTCTCGAATACTCATTAAGCAGATTCTTTGACTGAGCTGCTGTAAATGTAACAATCGAAATAAAAGGACTTTTAGGACAAAATGCATCTTTGTCGTTTTTCCAGTGAAATAATTTAATTGTACATGTTGTAATATAGCCACAATGTAGCCTCTTCTCATGGCTCCCTGCTGCATGCCAGGAGTGCCCAAAAGCTAGACTGCAACACAGTCATTTTTCTTCCCTATTTCGGAGGGCACGAAGCGCCGTAAGGGTGATCCACGCGCGCGCGAGCCTCCCTCGCCGTTAACACTCGCTCCAGACCTTTCGTTCGAACACCGTCCGCAGCGCACGCGTTCGCAAAAAATACGACTGTTTTGCAGTCTACCCAAAAGCAGCCTGGGAGCGATAAAAGGTGGCTGTATATTGCAACACAGCCTTTCTTTGTAACTTCACAGCTCAATCAGATTTTACTGTACGGCTATTTAATAACATAACTCCTGGCCGTGAAACAAAGAGAGCGAAATGCGAGCGAAGCGTGAGCCTGCTCGATAGCCAGTATTCCAGCGAATATTCGAATCACTCTGTCGTCGTGTGTTTACGATAACGGCATGCGTGGATATATATAATATTCCTGTTTCCAGCTAAGAATACTGTGTGGTAACAAATATATATTCTTATACTCAAATTAACTTTTATGCTTTAACATTAGCAGTAAAAGCGAAAATGTTTAGCATTAAGTTTGTCCGTAAAATTTAATTTGTTCATACAATTTGTTCATACAAAGATGTTGATTTAAGCAAGCTCTTAAAAGTGAAGGCGTCGAATCCCGGCGTCGAAACGCAGACTAGTTGTGGTTGTCTACTAAAAACATGCAACCTTCGCTTTTTCCCTGTACATAACAAAGCGGTCGAAACAGAATATCTTCCTCACATGTAGTCGCACATCCCATGCACAGCTTTCTCAAAATGCTGGTTACATTTGTCACAGAAGTCTTATCCTTGCATGACGGATAATTTTCAAAACAGAGCCGAAAATAAATGCATGACTCATCGCTCGTCGAAAAGTTCCGGTGCAAAAACTAAACCACATTGTTTTTAGATTTTTTCACGAACGAGTAATGCTATTGATTTTAGAAATCTTGAACAAGCGAGTTAAAATTTATCAAGAATAACTTTATTGTTACGCTGACATCGCTAGACTCCGTGGTGCCCAAAAGATTTGAAAGTTTTCACAAGAAAAGCAAATAAATATTTAAATAAATATTTGCCAGGTAATTTTATGTGAAAAGAGTCACATTTTTGTAATTTTATAAAATCACTTTTCAAACTCGCAGGAACATGGCTTGAGAGACTGAATTATAAATTCGTGAATTTCACAGCTACGATCTTTGATTTCTCTTATCAGTTGCGGTAGATATCAACCAGATCACAAGTTTCCGAAAGCGGATGACCTTCTGATTGATTGGCATCATCTTACAAGTATATTGGAAGCATCGGAAAATTTGGAGATGCTGCCCGCTAGCTACAAAGACTAGGATCGAGAATGATTTCGTTATATGAATAGTTTGCGTCGATAGAGAGCACTTGTAAATTCAAGTGCTATTTAATAGTTATTCAGAAGAACAACAATACACAAACGCTCCTCGTGCAGACTATCAAAAATGTGCGTGTTGCATTGCTGAAAATCGGATTTTGCAATTCGCTTTATGTTAAACAATTTTTTTCCTTTCCAAGGAACATGGGTTGAGCATGTCTCTCTATATAAAATCATCTGAACTAAAAATATTATCACTGAAGACCGAGAGACTGAATTATGAATTTGTGAGTTTCATCGCAACTCTTTGATTTCTCGTCAGTTGTATTTAGATCACAAGTTTCCGAAAGGGTTCCGATATCTTCTTTCGGGTCAATTTCCGATAGTGGTGGATGACCTTCCGAATTTAATCGGCATAATCCTACAAGTATTCCGATATCATATCCGAAGCATCGGAAATTTTGCCTTCCGAAATTTGGAGATGCTCCCTAACTTACAGTATTAAGTGCTTTTCACTTTGGCTTTTAGTCTGTTGATTTGTCATACCTGTTTGTCTTTGTTAAAGAATTGGTTCATGCTTAAAGCATGTGTATATCGAGTTATGGATGCACTTGGGAAGTTTCGAGAGCACAAAAAAAGCGCAAGAGTTGCTCTTGGCTATTGCCTCAAGCAACTCTATCTTCTTGAGTGCTCTCCAAACTTCCCAAGGGCATCCATAACTCGATATACGCACAGCTTAAACCATAAGCCAATTCTTTTATAACACAGCGAAAGAACTTGGGCGCTAAAACATGTTTTATTTGTGATTGACAACAAAGTTGTCACAACGCACGGTGAAGGAAACAAAGGTCATTAGGATCCTAACACGTCACAATCAGCTGAGCAACAGTTGAACGAAAATGCTTAACCTGGATTCTAAAATTGTCAATATTATTTATTTGAAAAAAAAACATTTTCCTCAATACTTAATTTTTACTTGCTTGTACCCAGAATTCTAACCTTTTCAGAAAAAATTTAGTTATTCACAAATGAGTACATGTATGTAACTGAAAGAACAGCTTTTGGTCCATTTTGTTAAAGAGAAGTCAGATCTTATTATGCATATAGAATAGTTGAAAGTTTGCTTTTTAAATCATTACTATAATATTATTGTCTTCAATTAATAGGGAAATGCTACATTGCATCTTTATCCGCATTTCAAATCTTTACAAGATCTTAAAGGTAAGTTCAATCCAGTGACAGTGAAGAATTTTAAAGTAATAAAAGTCAATATTTATTAGAAGTATTTTAATTCCAAACTTTGAACAGCTTGATATTGATGTATCAAGTGAGCTCATAACAAGCCTCTTGCTTATCAGCGGTAGATCAAAGTTAGTGTAATTTTTTACATTTAGTAGTTGCATTATATTTTTGCAGGTGTTGTGGATTACTTGACCACTGAAATCTCAACATCAAAGCAAAAGAAGTTCAGCCTGGTGACATTTGTTGACACACCTGGACTTGTCGATGGGGACATGAAGTATGCATTTGACGTGGATGAATCCATTCTGTGGCTAGGTCAGTTAATCTGTGAAAATTTACATTGATTATATGATTTTCACTGTTGGTTGAGAGAAGCACTGTCTTCCACCTTTAGCAAGCAGCTTTTTTTAGTAAAATGGTTAGCATTTTGCTTCTGTGGGGCTATCATTAATTTTCAAGTCACCTGTTGCCTTGATATTCAAACCCTCAACAAAGTTTTTGTAATTAAATAAACAATGAACAAGCGCGATAGTTCACTTGTAGCAGCTGTAACAGGTGTTATGGGTGGCGGCCCTTAATGGCAGCCTGCTTCGTAACATATTGACTCCCGATATATATGTAAACATACCCTCAAAGGTATAAAAGAATGAAAATAACTAAATAACTTTATTAATGTGCCAAGCTTCTAGCATGCAACTGTAATTTGGAGTGTTGATTTTTGAAAAGAGAGCAAAACTGGAAAATATGAAGGAAAGCAGGGGGAACCATGTGAACCATGTGTGTATATGTTCCACCCTCTACCCCACTGGGATATGAGACTGAGGATCCACATGTTCACAGTGCTGATTGTATATTCAACATGGTGCAAGATGTTCACTCTTGTCTTTGTAGGAAATCTGGCTGATCTCATCTTTGTGTTCTTTGATCCAATTGGACAAGCACTTTGCAAAAGGACGTTAAATTTAGTTGGTAAGCTAACTGTTTAGATTCATCATTAGAGTGCTTGTTTTAATCAAAGTAATGGGGAGTGTTGTGGGAGGACGCATATTTGTGTTCCCATCATTTACTTATAACAGTTCCAGAGTAGTCCACATTTGACTATGTGGGCTTGGTTATCACTTGATTATCACGTCTTTTACAAGAGAATCAACTGTACATGTACGTGTCATATCTGCACCATACATATTCATGTAATATCATGTAGAAATGCCTCACAAACCTATTTGTGGTTCCATGTAGAAAAGCTGAATGAGAAGCAAGGTGATCGTATCAGGTTTTTCCTAAGTAAAGCAGACACAGCAGGGCAGGAGAGTGACAGACAGGTATGTACAAGAACACTGTAACAACAGTGACAGACAGGTAGAGTGACAGACAATAGAGTGTGTGACAGACAGGAGAGTGACAGACAATGGAGAGTGTGTGACAGACAGAAGAATGACAGACAATACAGAGTGTGTGACAGACAGGTATGTACAGGAACACTGTAACAACTTACAGTAACTCAATTCTTAGTTAACTACATGTATTTACATTCGTCTTGGGCCTCTGGCCACAAGTAACAAAGAAAGCATGTGATCGGGAGCTAGATGTTGTTTCCAAACATTGGTTGATAATAATTCCTCTCACCATAAAGTTTTACCAAAAATATTCCTCACCGTCTCACACAAAACTTACATGTAACAGTCATATAAATTTTGTATGCCCTTGAAACATAAAAAGACAGGAAATGTTAACTATTGAAAGTCTTTTAAATTTATTGCTTCTATTATTCCTTTTTCTTCTCTCAACTCATGAAAGTAAATGCAATGTACACATACTCACACATCTTGTTATGGAGTTAATTGACTTTAAATTTATGGTGCAGGCACTGCACACATGTTATTGTTTAGTACTTGAATGTTTAGTTCAAAAATGATACAAACTTCTTGGAAGGATTGCATGGTGGACAATAATCATTATTGTTGCAATTTTTCTTCTGAAAGACTGAAAGGGTTTTACTCTATCATTTTAAGTTGCTTTCTTTCTCTTGAGTAGAAGGTGTTGATGCAAATAACTCAAGAGCTTTGTAAAAGGCCTGGACTCAACAAAGCAGGATTTGAAATGCCAACTATTTACATCCCTACACTGTTGGACAAGGTAACATAGATACATCATGTACTACCACGACTTTTAACACAATAGCCTGGATAGCAAGGTAACATAGATACATCGTGTACTACCACGACTTTTAACACAATAGCCTGGATAGCAAGGTAACATAGATACATCATGTACTACCACGACTTTTAACACAATACCCTGGATAGCAATCATTTCCTTTCCAGAGAAATAGCAGGCACTGAGGAGCAAGGAAAAATTGGGAGAAGCTTATTACTCACCTCTCATGTCACCCACCTCCCTCAAATAAGCACACCACCGTATGAAAGTTGAAACAAAAACCCATTCCATAAAATTCAATCACAACAAATGTATGGCAGCTTTGCCCAAAATGAAGAAAAAATTGATAATTACATAAAATTTAGTATTCCCTTACTTTAATTAATGCAGATAGAAAAAAAAACTATGAAATAAGCACTCCAATCCTTCAGTGAAGATGCTAAGTACACAGCATTTCATATATATATTACTAGCATCTTCATATATTATATGAACAATGGCACGGTTTTTGTGTGGAATCATAAAATGCACGTTGGTTACCTCAACTGGTTTCCTTGCATTGTTTTTAATGTTGTATCTTTGCAGCCAGCAAGATGTGCAAACCAAATTGAAGAAGTTTGTAAAGAAATTGAGAAGACAATTAACCAGACAATACAAAACACACTTAACACACTTGAAAAGGACTGTGAGAAAATTGCTGACTTGGTGGATAAAAAACTGACGATTGATACGTATGTATAAATAATTTTTTCTATGTTAAGGCCTTTTCTCACTCGTTTAGCAATAAATCAGGATCAAAGTTTTCTCTATTGCTTGTCAAAATTGCTATGTTTGCCACACAATAATTTGCCGCATTTGGGAGAGGTTGTAAATTGTTCATTTTCATGACCTGTGCTATGAACACCACAGACAGGGACACACTGTGGGCACAGTTATTGCAAGGTGTTTGTTGAATTCCTCTCCTTTGTCTCAATACAAGTCTTGATTCTCAAGGACCCCCCAAGGGAAACATTGGGGTCGAGGGGAAAAACTGACTGAACCCTCTGGGGCCAATTGTTAAGTGTTTTGTTATACCGTCCAACTCAAAAATAGAAAAGAACAGCAAAAAATTGTTTGCTTGACGCCAGTTGGCTCACAAATTTGCTGTGGTTTCAAGGAGCACAACCTGATCATGTGAGTCGAAAGTTCAAGTTGTTGTTTCCCTAAATAGTTAGCGAGTTTTGTTCGCCTTAGGGATTAAGTGATTTTTTATCCACAACACATGACACAATCTCCTCCAATCAGAAACCGTATTTGAGTTGGGAGGTATAACAATGTTTGTTGTTTATTTCTTACAGGGAGGCATGCTCATACAATCTCAAGGCCAGAGTAAAGGGCATGTTTTTTGGTTTCTTGGGTCTTCTTCTTCCTGTTGTTCTTTTGATCAATTTCTTAGCAAGCAGCAGTGCAAGAGGAACTTTGAATGGTCTTGTTGGAAAAGAAGTAGCGGAAAAACTTCATATGTATACTGTAAGTACTACAGCCTCAAACCCTTCAGTTTGTTGTGTTGTACTGTAAAGGTTTCAGTCGTCCTATCTAAGGAATATTGAAGAAGTTATTTATTTTTTGACCCTGTGCTAAGATGAAGACAAAGTTAAGGTTTGGTAATGAAAGTCAATATTTCTAGATTTGGACCATATAAGCTTTCTCAATTAAACACTAGTTTTGTATCCAACAAAAACCTGTTGACTGCTGGTAATGAGGTGGAGTAGGCTTATGTTAATGTCATATACAAATACAAAGAATTTTAAGTGATCTGTAATGAAATCTTGTCAGGGTAATGATGTGTGTAATGTCTGTCATGTCTGCAGGCTCCAGTGGAGAAAATGTGGCTGTCAATCCCAGCGGAGTATCATAACCACGCCCTTGTAGGGATGCTGGTGTTTTCGTTTCTGTTGTTAATTGTTGCTAAGCTTTTCTCGAGGTAAGCAATAGCTTCTTCCCGCTTTCAACTACTCCTTGACTCTTGAATTCGCAAACCGCAATCTTACAGACTTAACCGACATTGTTACAGAAGAAGGAAGACCATGCCAAAATTTTGTTTGTATTGTTTTTCATAGTTTCAGTTTACTCGGCTTACATAATTCATTATTCATATATTCCCTATAGTGTAATGAGAAGCTGAAAGAAAGCAGAGAAGAATGGTTCTAACTTGTGAACTTTGTACTTCAGACTAAAACCAACCCTGTCGCGGAAGCAGAAAAAGACGCTTCTTGAGCAGAGGTCGTATGTCCAGGGACATGTCAAAGGTCACAAGGTGAGACAACTCGTCAGTTTATTGACTCCTTCGTGGGTCTCTATGTTGAGAGAGTTGAGTTGAGTTAATCTCCTTATCTAGAATAACGCGACACAGAATAACACTCCTGCCTTCCGTCCTTTGATTTCTGATGACGTCGTAGTGAATCCGTTGACCAGTGCATAAAGCTTTCGCCGTCGCTTGTGTGCCAAAATCAATAGTAATGAAGTTTCTTTTTTCATAAAACTTTTAGATAGGGTTTGTGTGTTTTTTAAACTTTACTTTTCATAATTCATTTTCTGAGTTCAGTGGGTCACAGCCACTTTGATTAGCAGCGTTAAGGTAATGTGCATTGGAAATTTATGATAATCATAAAGTTCTGAGATTATAAGTCGCGTTATCATTCATTGTTTTCAATTGTTACTCAACATTTACCG
>OZ026596.1:46334602-46337102 GCA_964020085.1 Micromussa lordhowensis
CCAGAGTAAAAGAGATCATCTTTAACGGTAACGATAGTTTTCCACGAGGAAAATTTTAGCTTTACAGGCCTGCTGTTAAACCAAGTAGAGTAATGAATACAGACTTGATTGAGATCTACTCTCTGTGTAGAGTTTAAAATTTATATCTCGAAACCTTCAGAAGAAATTACTAACTAAATCAGAAAAAGGAGTCACTACCCTCGAGCTGAGATTATAGGACTCTCTGTTTTAGTAAAATACTCGATAACTTTTATTACCCTCTATTTCTATAATTCGTTTTACTAAAAACATTGAGTGCGTGAGTGCGAGAAAAGCCAAAATTTAAGAACAGGATAAAAAGGAGATACCTAAACAGAAACTTAAGTAGGAAAAAATTTTTCCATTTTCTGTGAAATTACAAATATACGTGTAGAGAATGAATCCGGCACTAGAAAAATAGAAATTTCCATACACGAAAAAGATAACAAGCACCACTTCGATGCGTCATTTCAATTTTTTTCGGGTTCTGTGTTCTCTCTTTGAATTAAGTGCGTTCGTTGATGATGCTAATTATGAAGAACTCGACTACAATCAAACAAGAACCCAACAATTGACTTAAACTTCCCTCTATATAATCACGTCAAAGAGTTACAATTAATCCTCAAGTGAACAAAGGAAATAAGGCAAACATTGTTATTAACCTTGTACATAAAGTCAGCATATCAGTGGGAAGATTCAATCTACTCTAAAAGGGTTCAATAATAGGTAAACAATCGTTTTAGGAGTTGAAAAATAAGAGAATATACTGTTAACAAAATCATCATCATTATCATGATCATTATTCAGTATAATTAAAAGTATCCTTAACTGAGCTGAAATCTACTGACTTATCTGGCGAGATACGCCGTTTTGAACCAAAACGGTGCCGTAGTCGCTTAAGGACGTTCGCGCGAAATGTTCTACTCGATAGATTTTCTCCAAACTTCTACTGTGGACAGATAATGAATTACTTGTTTTAGAAATGAAAACAAATTGGGGGGCACGGACTTCGTTTCAGAGATAAAGCATGTGGAAAACTACCCTGATTTTGAAAAATTGGCACGCATAAATCAGCATGTCTCCAGGGTTTTTAGCTAAATATCAAAGATGAATCAACGGAGATAAACTATCCTAATAATAGTTTTATATAAGTGAATCCATTGCGTTAATAATTACAAATGTTGCCAACGTTTTCACAAAACTTAACCCTTCAAGGGGCAACCCGCCGGACAGATAAACGAAGAGCTAAAAAGAACGGAATTCGATGGTGCATTTTACAAAAAAAATCAAACTTCTAATCGATAGATTTTCGTCATTTTTTCACTAAACATAGAAAATCGGCAGAGAACATGATTCATCAAATGAAAAATAGGGGTCACGGAACCGCGTCCAAGATCGTTAAAACCAGGCAAAGCTATAGCAATGGCCACCTGCCCTAGCATCATTTTATTATTTAGTGCGCACGCTCGATGCATGACGTAGCGTGTGAATTTGCGTGCGCAGTAAGGATGCGCAGAAACAATTAGCGCGAACGTCCTTAGATTGTACTTTCTTCTTATTATTATATTACAGTAATGCACTTTTATAATAAACACGTTTTTTTTTCAGCAAGCTTAGAAGCCTGCCGTTCGCCCGGCTCCTGTTTAACCACTTACTTGAGAACTATCATTTACGCGTAGCGCCTCGTTGGCTATCTACCAACTCATATCCAACAAGCAGGAGTGGAAAAATTAAAACGCCCCCAAAATATAGAAAACCAAAATAAAAATATAAAGTCCCCCAAAATCACTCGTACGATATTTGTAGAGCATGGTACAATGCCTCATAACCCATGATGGCTAAACCAATGAAATCTATCGAATTGCATAATCTAATGATCTAGTTTTTAATAATATTTATTATTATAAATTTCACATGTAGACGAGAACAGACCTCAATTGGACGATTCTGAAATGACGGCTACTGAAATCATCGACAAGATCAACGAAGGTTTGTACAGACTTCACTTCCTCACTGCTGAAAAGATTACGGTACTTTCTCCATGAACACTGGGCCCCAGACAAACACAGAGTTCGAATTTAAATAAACGTTCCTGCCATTTAAAAGGCGTCTTATACCACTGACCCTTTGAAATGTTCTAGACTTTTTTAAAGCTACTCTGATATCTGTTCTTACGACAAAATACTGTTCCAGATTCCCCTTCTGACACGCAGATGGTATTTAAGGCGGGGGTAAACGTGAATTTAAGTGAAATTTTGGTAAGTTTAAAGAGAGGTTGAAAGGGAAAAAAAGGGTTATGGAACACCACCAGACAGTTGCCTGACCGCACAATGGCACCCCAGGTTGTTGGGCAACTGTTTGGAGTGTATCTACCAATTTTTAATTTCAAACTCTAATTTTAAAACAACAACAAATCTTCAAAATTTGCTATTTCCATCAATTTTACTAATCCTTTGAGAAAAACTATTTCTCTCCAAATATA
>OZ026596.1:46342102-46372102 GCA_964020085.1 Micromussa lordhowensis
CTACCTTGACTTTTCCTTTTTTGAGAACAACACATCAGACCGGGACAGAATACTTCAACTATAAATCCATCATCTTCTCTAAATTCTTCCATTCTTTCTGCTTTTTACGGAGATTTCTATTTGAAGTGGGGCCGCATCTGTATGGCCCTGTATCAAATTTAAACAAAGCAATCACAAGCAAGAGAAATGGCACACGGACTGAACGCTTAACACATTTTACCGGTGATCTCCCCTTCAGAATTACGTCTGCAATTTCAAAGAAAAACTTCCTCTTTATTAAAATAGGCAATGTTCGAAGTATTTTGACATCAAGCACTGAAACAATGTTCATTTGCCGGTTATAGGTCCTTACGATTGTGAATTTGAAGCCGGTGGACTGTGCCACTGGGAAGTGTGTAGTGGACAGTCCTATCCAACGTGGTACCGTGAAACAGGATCAACACCAAGTTCAGGGACTGGGCCCAAGAACGATCACACTTCTGGTTCAGGTGCGGAAATATCAACTTGCATTGTTCTTTTTAACACAGTGAGTTGAGATGACTTCAGCAAACAAAAAAAATCAAGATGTATTGGACTCTTTTAATGCCAAGGTGTTTTGAACAGACTGTTAAACCGTCAACCTTCCCATCAGAAATACAGTTGAACGTCCATTGATTAAATCCTGCTATTTGACCATTCAAATGAAAGCTGTTGAGTAGAACTATTGACCAGGATTTTCATTTGCTATTGTTTCAACTTGCTTTTAATGTTTTTGAATAATTGTAATGCGATTACAGACTCCTTGAAATTAAGAATGTTAACCTTCTTTCAACAAAAATGCTAAAGAATTTGCTGTAATTTGCTGTCACAGCCACAAATCGTCTGTCATGGCTTTCTTTTTTCTCCTTCTGTAGGGTACTACTTATATTTCGAGGCGTCGTCACCTGCCCAGCAAGGACAAACCGCGTGCTTTTCCAGTCAGGAATTTCCAGCGGGATCTTGTCATCGTCTGACATTCTGGTACCACATGCTCGGTAGTGGAATAGGAAAACTTAGCGTCCTAATAAAATCTAGCGGTGGCACTGAAAACGTGTGGAGAGAGTCTGGTGAGCAGGGAGACAAATGGATCCAAGCAGGTGTTGATATAAAGAGTGATTTACCGTACAAGGTATTACTGATTGTTTCTCCTGGTTGCTTAACTTAATAACTACTTATTAACCCATGGATTAACCTAGAGTGAAGTATTTACGACAAAATCTCAAACCAAGACCTTAGCCGTATTGACCGAGAACAAACCCAGATAGCGGTATGGTGGATCATTTGAACCAGGGACCTCCAGATTTCCAATCCAGCGCCCTAAACTACTCGGCCACGCCGCATCCACCCACACTGATAAACCTTGTTTCTTTATGTTAACATAGTAAATCTGCAGATTTTATCGTAGGTTATCGGTAAAACTTCCAATTATTACACACAATCTTAGCTCCGAAATGTTGTAAATATATTAGTGCGGTGAAGCTGGAGCCGTTAAACTTTTCCTTCCTTAACAAGCAAGCAGGCCGCGTTTAAGAACTTATATTCGAGTTTTGAAGTCTGACAAAATAGCTTTTTCTATTTTTTTAGTTATAAATTTCTGTCAGCAGATTCTAATTAAACCACTAGGTTCTTACACGTGGATTTTCTTTCAGGTATATTTTGAGGGTCAATGCGGCGGAAACTTCAGAGGCGATATTGCTATTGATGATATAGCATTCAAGGATTGTCCAGGCACAGTACCCCCGTCAACAATGCCTCCATCAACAATGCCCCCGTCAACAATTCCCCCATCAACAATGCCCCCGACAACAATTCCCCCATCAACAATGCCCCCGACAACAATTCCCCCATCAACAATGCCCCCGACAACAATTCCCCCATCAACAATACCCCCGACAACGCTACCCCCATCAACATTACCCCCGTCAACAATGCCCCCGACAACATTAGCTCCAACCAAGCCCTCAGGTAACAATTTTGCCTTTTTATGTAATTAAAATGTAATTTATTTTATTATTTATTCGTATTTCTTTTGCATACATGTTCATATTTTGATCGAACTTTCTTAGTTCTTAGTCGCAACGTGTTTAAATAAAGTGTTGATTGTGTTGATTTTCCTGCCAAAGAGAGCAAAACTACAAAACTAAATCATATTATGCGGCATAGAAAGCAAGGCTCAAAGTCCGGTTATAACTATGCAGTTTATTCTTATTTATTGTTATTATTATTATTATTATTATTATTATTATTATTTACTTCTCCTTTGTCAGTATTTTAATGCAAATTTTCCATTTCTTTCATAACTTGGTTATTCTTCTTTTCTCGGAAATTGTAATTTTTATGATTAAATGGTAATAAGACTTCGTGTCGTCCAATTCTGTCTGTAATCATACTCGTGATAAACAAATCGGACTCCCGCTGCGCGGTCGTCTGATTTTGTTATCACTCGTATGATTACAGACCGAATTGGACTCCACTCAGTCCTATTACCATTACTTATGATCTACGTCTTCACATTTGCATTATAATCTTTTATATTCATCGTTCACGCGATTGAACAGAGACTCCATTCAGCTGTAGTAAGTACGTATTTTCCGTTGTTGTTCTGTTCAGTTCTAGATTCCTGTAACTTTGATGGTGAAACCTTGTGTGACTGGACTAACAACCCAAGCAATCCAGAGCTGCCAGATGGAGACCGCTATGACTGGAAGCTTCAAAAAGGCTCTACTCCAAGCAAAAAGACCGGGCCATCTGGTGATCACTCAGCTAATGGCCAAGGTAAAATAAACTGTTAATGATGATTAGCATCATCATCGTCGTCGTTATTACTGACTGCGTGGTGAGACCGAATTTCTATAGTGTGATACTCCGTGTAGGAGTGTTACCACTCCCCCTGGATGTGATTGCTTCGTTTCATTTAGTCAGACAACCTTTCGGTAGTGTGATTAACAAACGCATCTGCTCCCCAAAACAGGAGGTTACATTTACTTGGACAGCTCAACCTCACATGCACAAGGATCCAAAGCGCTGCTGACCAGTAAAGTGTTTCCAGGCAGTTCTACCATTTGTCTTCAGTTCTGGTATCATATGTTCGGAAGAAGAGGAATGGGAAAATTTCGTGTGTTCATCCAAAAACGTACGCGTAGATGGGAAAAATTTAAGAAGTCTGGAAACAGAGGAAACAGGTGGAACTACAAGCAGATTACATTAAACATGAAGAAAAACAAAACACCGTTTAAGGTAAGGAGTGAACCTATCGTGAGACTTTAGTAAAAGTGTTGTAAGCTAAAAATAAAGATTTGGGTGGTTGGTTGTACACGGGACGGCTGAGGTTCACCTAAAAAGACAGTTTGTACGTATTATCCGACGAGACCGGCTGAAGCTTATCTTGCAATTTATGAGTTCCCAAGCGGTCAGTGTAAAACACATGAACAGAGGGGGTGAGTTTCTACAGAAACTGTGGTGCTGCGTCGGTGGGAAGTATAATAAGATAATTTGGTTTTATCAACTGGATTGATAATGTGAATTAGCCAACGGAAGCTGACGTTTCGAGCGTTAGCCCTTCGTCTCAGCGAATCCTGTGTAAAACACAGACTGCGGACTGCAGACTGCGGACCGGGAGTAAAATGCAGACGACTGTTACTCGGGCCGGGAGCGAAGAAGGACGGCTGTTTTCGCAGGCTAACCAGGGGCAAAATGGAGACTGTAGACTTTTTAATTGAATCGTGTTATCGTTTTCATCATTGAGAGCTAACCGTGAACAGGCTAACCGGAGCGTTATTTGGGCTAACCTTACTGCTATTCAGGCTAACCAGAGCGCTATTCAGGCTAACCTGAGCGTTATTCAGGCTAACCAGAGCGTTATTTGGGCTAACCTGAGCGTTATTTGGGCTGACCTGAGTGATATTCAGGCTAACCTGAGCGTTATTTGGGCTAACCTGAACGTTATTCAGCCTAACCTGAGCGTTATTTGGGCTGACCTGAGTGATATTCAGGCTAACCTGAGCGTTATTCAGGCTAACCTGAGCGTTATTTGGGCTAACCTAAGCGTTATTTGGCCGGCTGACCTGAGTGATATTCAGGCTAACCTGAGCGTTATTTGGGCTAACCTGAACGTTATTCAGCCTAACCTGAGCGTTATTTGGGCTGACCTGAGTGATACTCAGGCTAAACTGAGCGTTATTCAGGCTAACCTGAGCGTTATTTGGGCTAACCTAAGCGTTATTTGGGCTGACCTGAGTGATATTTAGGCTAACCACAGTGATGTTCAGTCTAACCTGAGTGATATCCAAGCTAACCTGAGTGATATTCAGGCTAACTGGAATTCCGAGTATTCCTCCGATTAGCCTGAATAACCCGAGAATGGCCCTGCTTACGGTTATAATTAGTCTGTTGTGTGCAGTCTGCACCCCCCCCCCCCCCCCCCTTCGGTCTGCAGTATGCAGTCTGTGACGTTTACACTTACTGATTTCCAAATTAACTGAGTGTTTTAGCAGTGGGAGCTGCTATTTATTATAATTATGCAGCTTTTCAGCATGATAAACTTTAAAGACATGATTGATCATCGCAGTTATACACACAACTTAAGCTGAGGTCACGGGTTCGAATCCCGTTCAGGCCTGAATTTTTTCAGGCTTTAATTTCACAACTGCTTAAGTCGTGTGTATAACTGCGATGATCAATCATGTCTTCATATCTTTCTCCGTAGTTCAAATATATGATCTTACATATATTCATTAGCATGATAAACTTTGCAAATTTACAATTTGTTCTGTTGATATACCGGCAGATTGTATTTGAGGGCGAACGAGGGAAGACTGGGTTGAGCGACATGGCAGTGGATGACGTCAAAGTCGTGAGTGGAGTTTGCAAGTGATGCTGAGAATTGTAGCAAGGATCCCAAGTGACAGAGTAAAGTTCCCAGCATCGCGTGACATATAATATGTAGTGAAACGTAAATAGAAAATAAACGAAATCTTTAATTTCACAAAAACGCTCCATAGCTATGTGTTGTTTGTGTCCGCCGCCGGCCACTTGAAGCAAACAAACATCACGTCCCGAATAATGAAAAAAAAAGGGAACAAAGCTGTAAGCTTGCGGATGCACTGTGCCGGAAAACCTCATTCGCAGGGCCGTTTCCGCTCCGCCTCCATTCTGCCTTGTCTTCCTCCTTCCTTACTACGTCATCCAGGTCCATAATCTTGATCCAAAAGCTCTTTGTCCACGATTCTTGTCCAAGTGTTCTTCGGCCTATCGTCCCCTAATTCCTACATAATATTGCCTAAATTAGAGCTACATGGCAATCATTTCTGGTCTCAAGCTTCAGCGGACAATTTCTGTAAAGGCCAATGAAAGAGGAAGGAGTCGAAGAATTAAAACGCCATTGCACTAATTTAAAATTAGTGCTCTAAAATATTTCCTATTTTATCTATCCCAAGCCCGGGAGCTTCTACTTTTTTGCAAATTAAGATGTTTGTCGTTCGGTAACATGGTCAAAACTGAATTTATTAACCCGATGCAAGAAATAAATACATACTATCGGATACGTGCGTGACAATGCTGTACAATGCAATTAAAGTGCAAGTGCATGTGATTAAGTGCCAGGGTGCAAGTGAATGTGCAAATGATTATCACATAGTATAACACCTTTCCCCTTTTGGAAGATGAAATTCTTAACGGAGTGTCCATTGTGTTCATTGTTAAGTGTCCAAAAGAAAGTCACTTAAGTGATTTAAGAATCACGGTGATCAAAGTGTTCAGTTCATAATAAAGTCTTTAAATCTTGAAGGAAGTCTACGTTCTCTTGTTGAACGGCGATGTAGTGGCGGTGTCGGTTCTTGTTCCACTGGCTGATCCGTTCCCTCTATTGGCTCACTTTCAGATGGTAGGGATGCTGTTTCAAATCGGTCCAGTCTTCCATCATAATTGTCGACTGGTTCTGCCTCTGCCTCTCTGATTTGTGCGTGGTTTCGCCGGACTGGCCCCATTGCTGTGCTCACAAGGCAGGACCTTGGGGCGGGTCTTCCAATTACCTCCCCATAGATCCAGGGTTGATGTTTGTTCGTAGGCCTAGGTTTCACGTACACTCTTTCTCCTTTTGAGAACTCAGTAAGCGGCGCTGACACCCTCTTGTCGTATTGAGCCTTAGATCTCCATCTCCTTTCCGCGATGTTTTCTTGTACTACACTTGGGTACACTATCTGCGGAACAAGTTGACGCGGAGCTGTGGGGATGATGTCCCGTAATCTTCTAGACATAAGGCGTTGTGCTGGCGAGTAATAGTATCCCCGCTGAGGCGTGTTTCGGTATGCTAGGAGGGCCAGATAGGGGTCCTCATGGCGAGACCTTTTCAGAATGTTCTTTGCAATTTTAACCGCTGACTCCGCCTTTCCGTTTCCTCGGCTGTGGTATGGTGATGATTTACGTACGATAAAACCGTATTCTTGAGCAAAACGTGAATATTCATGGCTTTCAAACTGTGGGCCGTTATCGGTTATGCACTCGTCTGGAATTCCATGCCGAGCAAATTGCCTTTTCATAGCTCGAATAACTGTGTTGGCTGACGTGTTCCCGCTGAGGGGGTCTAGTTCAAAGAAGTCACTGTAATGATCGACCATAACGAGGTAGTTGCTTCCATCCAGCTGAAAAAGGTCGGCACTTATTTTGGACCACGGTCTAGTGGGTATATCATGAGATCTCATTGGTTCTTGCGGTCGCTCTCTTAGGTACTGGGCACAAAGTCCACATGATAAACATTTCTCCCGGATTGCTGCTTGCATTCCTGGCCAGAACAGAGACTCGCGCGCTCGCCTTATACTGCTGTCAGCTCCCTGGTGTGCTTTGTGTATTTTCTGTAACATCTCGTCTCGTAGAACGGCTGGGACAATTACTTGATGGGACCTGTATAGAACACCATCATAAACTGAAATTTCATCTCTGAAATTCCAGTATAGCCTAAGAGGCTCTGGGGTTTCCTTTCTTTCTGAAGGCCACCCATTCATTATTACCATGTGCAGGGGTGCTAGAACTGGGTCTTTGGTGGTTTTTCGTCTTATTCGTTTCAGTGTGTCGGGTGTAACTTGGTTTGGCTCAAGATCCATTTCAGCTATTTCCAGGCGGAACACTTCACATTCCTGCTTGGCAGTGGAGGAGGGATGGCCATTGACGGCTGCACGAGATAAAGTGTTCGCAACGTAAAGTTCCTTTCCTTTCTTGTATCGGACAGTGAACTGATATCTTTGCAACTTCAGCATCATTCTTGGCAGTCTGCGGGGGGCTTTGCTGAGAGGCTTCTTGAATATTGTCTCTAGCGGCTGGTGATCTGTATGTACCGTTGTGTCGTGTTTTCCGTATAGGTACTGGTGCCACTTATCCATGCAAGAGACGATTGCGAGGCACTCTTTCTCAATTTGGGCGTAGTTTTTCTCCGTGCTGTTGAGGGTATGAGATGTAAAACAAACAGGTTGATCATTCTGCAGCAATACTCCACCGATAGCATCTTCAGATGCATCCACTTGTAGCGTCACAGGAAGGGCTGCGTCATAGTAGCGTAATGCAGTTGCTGAGGCGATGAGTTTCTTTGCCGAGTTGAATGCACTTTCATGCTTGTTTGACCACAGGAATGCATAGTCCTCCCTGGTCAAGTCCCTCAATGGAAGAACTGTTTCTGACAAGTTATGGCAGAACTTGCTTAAGTATTGGCACATTCCAAGAAAACGCTGTACTCCAGACTTGTCAGTGTGCGCTGGCATCTCTGTAATCGCGGCTACTTTAGCTGGATCGGGCTCTACACCTCTGTCAGTGAGCTTGTGCCCCATGAAGGTGACAGAGGGAGGTTTAAACTGCAATTTTTTTTCCCGAAAGTCGCAGGCCATGGTTGTTACACTTTTCTAACAGGCTTGTGAGATTTCTGTCGTGATCGATGTCAGCTTCCTCTCTAGAATCTACGCATCCAAAAACGCAGATGTCGTCGGCAATGTTTATTACCCCGTGTAAGCAGTCTAAGAATTCATGCTGACGCCGTTGATACTCCTCCGGTCCCGAGGCGATCCCAAATGGCATGCGAGTGTAACAGTAGCGACCGTTTGGGCCCTGGAACGGGGTCATGGGCTCCTGGTAGAGAGGACTCTTCATCCATCACGATGGTGTGGAAAGCCTCAGATACATCAACAATGGTAAACACTTTAGCCTTAGTTAGTCGTGGAAGCTTTTCTTCAATCGTCGGTATTGTGTACTTGGGTCTTCTGATGGCCTTGTTAATGGTTTGACTTGGATCAATGCATAATCGAAGTTTTCAGTTAGGTTTAATTCTCTTTCACCAGGATGTTTGAGAGCCAATCTGTAGGCTGTGTGACCGGCCTTATGATGCCTTCATCACAGAGTCTCTTTAACTCGTCATTTACTTTGTCCAACTTTGCCACAGGAACTCGACGCGTTGGGGCGTGTACTGGAGTGACATTAGGATCAAGCTCGATGTGCAGGGGAGTTCCAAGAGGATTTCCGCGGCCTGGCTTAAATACATTTGAGTAGTGGTGTAGCACGTCTTCCTTTGTCAGTTTTCCTAGTGGTGGAGGTGACTGCATATTGCGCAGAATCTCCTCTTCGACTGCGTTTGTTTCATCAGCATACATCTTCAAGTAATCTAGAGCTTGAGCATCTCTTCCGCTGAGAAGTGGCGGTTTCTGATCAGGCACGTTGACCACAAGAAAATCTATGGTGTGAATCTTGCCCCTTCTATCACAACATAAGGTTACTTGGCCTTCAGGGCGGATAGTTTCGCTTCCATACGTGTTAATCTTGCTTCTGCTCCGCGAAATCTTAACGTCAGGAAACAACTCGCTTAGTAGACTGGCTGGAATCATGTTGCATGTGGATGCCGAGTCGATTTGTGCTTTCACGACTTTTGTTTTTCTTCCATGTACGAGATGTAGATGAGCAAAGAATTTCCTTGCCGGCTGTGAGGGTATCTCGCAATCCGCCACAAACGCCACTTCACCGTTGTCTTCATCAACAAAATTTAATTGCTGCTGGTGTCCTTGTCGTCTTGCTCCACCTCTACAAACGCGCGCGAAATGACCAGGGATCCCACACTTTCCGCATCTTTTGCCAAACGCTGGGCAGTGCTGTTGGCGGGGCTGTTGATTTGCCGCCACACCAGAAACACTGTATTGATTGCTGTGCTGGCTTCTGAGTTTGCCGCTGTTTTGTAAATGTTGATTTACTCGTAAAATTCACCTGTTCCTGCTGTGTGTCCCTGGCAGTTTCGCGAACACAGTCGCTTCGAACGTTTTGGCCACTTCGACAACTTCTCTTAGCGTAACTTTCGTTTGTGCCATGTCTCTGTGTCTGTGTCCTTTTCCGATTAGTTTCACTCGAAGCGGATCAGACGTTAGGCCAACGATAAACTGGTCCCTCATAAGCTCGTCAGCGAAGCCTTCATATTCACACTGTGCTGCTTGATTCCGTACACGCGTCTCCCAGGAGGCGATCGATTCGTTTTCGTTTTGCAGAAGGCGAAGAAACTTTTGTCGTTCCCCTGACACTGCGATGCTATCGCCGTAGTATTCTCTTAGTGCAGCGACAACACAATGGTGTTTCTTCTGATTGGCTTCGTCTAAGCCTAAACTGTATTTATAGACCGTTCTCGCTGCTGGAGATAAGGATGCCCGGAGACATGCCATAGCTTTTTCAGGTTTAGTCCATTTCTGTGCGTCAGTTTCTTTCGATGGATCAAACCAACTTTGCATGACGCAGTAATCTGTCAAATCTTCGATGTACGTTTCCAAGTCATGTTTGTCATCTCCTGTTTGCTTGAACTCGGGAAAAGGGGTGTTCGAAGCCATCGCCGTAGGCTGAAGAATCGTTGAGTCGGTAACTGCGCTAGAGCCTTTACATTGATGTAAAGTATATATGAAATAATTCATATATTTTGAACTGCGGTTATAGATGAAAGTGAAGAATGATCATCGCAGTGAATTTTCCAATTTAAGCAATTGGAAAGAAGAAGCCTGAAAAAAATCAGGGCTTCAACGGGATTCGAACCCGTGACCTCCGCGATACCGGTGCGATGCTCTACCAACTGAGCTATGAAGCCACACATTGGGAGCGAGGTCAATTTGTTAAAATTCACTGCGATGATCATTCTTCACTTTCAGCCTTTACATTATTGCAAAATAAACTACGTCGCTGCCACCATGTTTGTCGTTCGGTAACATGGTCAAAACTGAATTTATTAAGCCGATGCAAGAAATAAATACATACTATCGGATACGTGCGTGACAATGCTGTATAATGCAATTAAAGTGCAAGTGCATGTGATTAAATACCAGGGTACAAGTGAATGTGCAAATGATTATCACATAGTATAACAAAGAGAGTAAACTCTTGGTACACTACTCACTTTGGTTCCATAATCAGTTAATAATAATAATAATAATAATAATAATAATAACAATAACAATAATAATAATAATAACTTTATTTTACTGTCAAACTTCTAGCTAGCCTGTAATAGTTGTGATTCTCACAAGATCATAAACTGCTTGGGCATACCAAGGAGTATAAAAAAGCTTTATGCCTCAGTGAGTATCTTTATTTATCCACGGTACAAAATTCGTCAGCTAAAAATTTCTAAAACTAATATAATATAATATAATAACGAATACATATACGTATGTATTATATATTAATAAAAAGCTGCTTTCCACGAATGCCGTGCCTTACAGTACTCCTTTGAGTAATCGCTTGAATTGCCCAAGGGACTCTGCTTCCCTTAAATTACAAGGAAGACTGTTCCAGAGAATGGCGCCACTATAGGTGAAGCTATTTTTATAATAGTTTGTGCGCGGTAATGGAACATTAAGTTTATACTCAGAGTCTCTTAGGTTATAAGCGATTTCTCGCCTTTCAAATTTAGAGGTAAGATAACTTGGAGCCAACCCGTGCAGAGACTTGTAAACCATCGTAGCTCTTTGAATTTGCTGTTTTTCCACCCTAGAAGTTTAAACAGGTGACCAGCATCAACGTCATAGTTTGAGTAGGTCAAAACACGGGCTGCTCTATTTTGTAGCTTTTGTGTCTTATTCCGTAAAGTTAACCCACAGTTTCCCCAAACAATATTGCAATAGTCAAAGTGTGGCTGTATCAAAGCTTGATATATTAGATGTAAGGTCGACTGAGGGACAAGGTGCCTTATTCGTTTTATGGCCCCCCGCAATACCAGAAGCGACTTTCTTAGTTATTTTCTCGATATGGCCACTCCAATCAAGCCTATCATCGATGATCACTCCAAGTGATTTTGCGGTAGTAACCTGGCTAATTTGAAAATCATTTATTGCAAATGTTGGGGACTCTGTGAGAGTATTTAACCTCTGCCTAGATCCGATAAGTATAAATTCGGTTTTAGTCATATTTAGAGTGAGTTTGTTTGCTCTTAGCCAATTGTGAACATTTTCTAAATCTTGATTCAGACGCAGCTGAATATTGTCTGCATCATCACCCGCATAAGTAAGATGGGTGTCATCAGCATACATCCTCGGTTCACAACTTGATAAACAGTTTGGAAGATCGTTAATGTATAACAGAAATAGTAGTGGCCCCAAAATCGTCCCCTGGGGGACACCACAACTTAATGAACAACTTGCAGAGAGTGATCCGTTGATTGAGCACAGCATCATCACGAGGTCTTATGTAATATGACAAAATATCAAAAAATATTACGTAACATTCAATCAATGAAAGGTATCACTAACCGGGCTAACAAGCCCTCATAATGTATAACAAAACAGTTCCAACCTTCTATCTTACTGAACATCAGTAGCCAGTGCATCCTCTTTTCCATAGACATGATCTTTCTTTTGGAGACTTCTGTTCTTTCGTTCTTTTAGGCCATTCCTCCGAAATAGAACCCAACATAAGATTTATTTCAAACTTCGTCCATTTATTAAGTATAGCAATGATACTCTAATATTGAAATAAAAAGGGGTCACCATGCTCGCTTAAGAGATATGATGGGCCAGTTTAACTCCATTTATGCCTAGTCACGCGCGTTATTTCATCAGTTAAGTTACATAAAGAATCTTGATAGGTAGAAACTCTCGGGCACTTGGAACAATGTAATATATAATTTATGGAAAAATCGCCAATTCTAAATGACCCTGATTCAAGACGTTTTTCCCGTAGTCGTTTTCGAGGTCATAATTTGCATCCTCGAGTGACGGTTAACCGTTTTATGCACTCTTTTAGCTACATTTTTTCCTTCCAAACATTTTTTTCTTAATTTTTTTAACTTAAAGAGGATAATTTTTACGCCAAATTATGTAATAAAATAATAGAAATATAGGTCACCATACTCGTTTGAGAGAAACAAGCATTTATTTCTCTATCGAGCATAGCTTGAGGGAAATCTCTTACCTTGTGTACGTGCAAGTGCTCATGTACCCGCACTCATGACGCTAAAATCTTTCGCAGTAGAGATGCGCAATACAATACTGACACCTTAAAACCCAGAATGAGACTAGACTTGACTTTTGTTTATGTTTTGCATGATCTTGTTAGCTGTTTTGACAACTTCCAAGCCTTTTTGATGCCGTTGAAATCCTTCTGATGCCGTGCCTTATTTGATTCTTTGTACCCTAAGCTAGCCCGCATGAGCCTTGTCTATCAGCGCTGACGACGAATGGGGGGTGGACACTAAAACCGCGCACTTCGTTCTTGTGGATTTCGGGACTCAATCTCAATTTGTATTTAGAAAGTCAGTTTTCCTCAAGTCGTGTGTACGTCATCCATGAGCGCGCGCGCTAAGTCATAAAATAAACAAATGATAAGGCAGATGGCCATTGCTAGAGCTTTGACTGGATTTGACGATCTTGGACGTTCCGTGACCCCAATGTTTCTTTCGATGGATCATTTTCTCTACTGATTTTCTACGTTTAGGGAAAAAATGAAAAACATCTATCGACTAGAAGTTTAAATTTTTGGCAAAATGCAGCATAGAGGACTGCGTCAAGGACCGCGCAAATCAACTTTTCCCGCGTGCTTGTGCTACCCATAGTACCACAGCAACGAGTTTTCACCAAAACGAGGCTTTAAAACGTCATGAGGAATCAGGAAGGTGTGTGTTTTTCTCAGATCAGGGTTTTGCAGGGTGCAATGCTTGCGGCTAAAAACATTTATCAGGACAACGACAACCTTGGCAATATGTAGGAACTGATAGAACACTTAATTATGGGTCTTAGAGAGTCGAAACTGTGCTTCCTAGCCTACGAGGAAGCGACCAAGAGAGGTACGTTTTCAGGTCATGAAGACCTGTTTGCCAGGTCAAAGTAAGTTTCGTTGTTTATTACAGCTGATTTTCGTTTTGTTTGCTTGAAACTTGTTTAGTTACAGACGATGAAATGCAACGCCTGAGACTGGCGTTCAAACGCTGTTCTGGTGTGAGTGGATTTATGCTTCAACCGGTCTTTGCCCGTGAAGTGCTTGGTGATGGTGTTCCGAGCAAAGTCGCTGAGGTAAGGGATAGCTCATCCTAAGCGTACGTAATGCAGTTCCTTTAGTTAGTCTCTTTACTTTACATCTTTGATCGCAATAAACATTCTCTTTTGTGTTGTAGCAAATTTACACAGCATTTGGTGGTACAAACAAGGGTATAACGTTTCGAGATTTGCTTTGTGGTCTTGTACTGCTGACTCGAGGCACACGTGAAGAAAAGATAAAATGTAAGTTTGGTATATGTTTGAGACCGACAGAGCTTGAATAAGTCATGATTCGTTTTGTTATGTGTGATAATCTAGTACCAACAATATGTTTGTAACCTTTTGTCCTGTTTTGCGTCCTTCTTTGCAGTTATTTTCAATATTTATTCCACCGACGGAGCGTTCGTGTACAAAGATAACATGGAGAGTTTAATTTTGGCGTGCGATGGAGGCAATATTCCTCAAGCGGTTATAGAGTGCTTTTCTCAGGTAATCCTTGCTTCTTTTGGCAATTTTTAATGTGTGATACGTGACGTTATTTGTTTTCGTTCTTGGGTGAAAACTTAAAAGTGTTTCATCAGGACGTTTACAGATAATTGAAACGCACTGAAAAGAGTACGATGTCTGAAATTCAAACTTGTACAACTGTATTGTAAGTTCGTTCCAGCTCTTACATACTGTGCATACATGTTTTATTTGATAAGTAGGTTTGATACGATATGTTTAGCTAAGAATTCGTCACATTACATCGCTAAATTGCAGTTTTATAAGAAGCCATGTCCCCAAGTCCGGTTCAACCGAAAAATATTGTTTGGATTATGTAAACTATCAGGATACGAGACGTATTACGATCGGTTTAAATAATTTCTAAATGGTGACTTGTTAATCCTTGATCCTATGAAAATATGTTTTAAGGTTTAATTGTATGTCAAGCTTGTTTGGTGGGCAAAGTATACTTCAAACAGTATTTCTCTGAAGTTGTTTTAATTTTACTTGCAGAATCATATTCTGTAGTTAAGGTGCAAAGGATAGTTTCTTAGATTGACATATCACATGGCATGTGAATATGCCAAATGATAAGGAGTTCTGAAAGCGACAAATTGTTTGTTCCCTATCCATGTCTAATTTATTGTCCAGAACTGCATCTCTGAAAATGTTTTTATTTGCAACTATTTTAATCAGTGTTTTGTCTAGTATTCAAACTCCATTTGTTTTCCAGGAAGTAATACATTATTCTCATCCAAATAGCCCTTCTGTTCTGTGTGCAACAGTCATAGCTTATGGCCTCTCAAAGAGAATTTTTTGACTTGTGTACAAGAAGTCAAATTACCGTTACCTTAAAATATTAGCAAGCAGATGTTTCTGGAAAGATTTAAGAGCAAACCTGCTTTCTTCAAAATCAGCTAGATTACTACTGTTGCTATGGAAGTATCTGTGGCTTGGAAGTTAATAAGAAATAAAACTATATACAGTGGAATCCCGATTTCTCGACCCCTAATGTTTTTAACCTCCCAATGACTAAAACCAAAAGTCGTTCCCTCTCCACAATCGAACACTGTAATTTTACCCCCGATTTCTCGAACTCTCAGATTTTTTGAACCAATTTTCATTTCCCTTGGAGGTTTGAACAATAGGGATTCCACTGTAGTCGTAAGACATCAATGGGATGTGGCATAACAGAAATTAAAGGTTGTCCTGCAACTAATGACATAAAATTATGTCATTTCTATAGTCTGTAAGAGTCTAGCCAATGGAAACCTGTGGAGAAGTGTCATTGATTTGTATTTTACAATAACAGTGGGTGAATTAGGGAAGAATTATGTACACACATGACGGGTCATAATTTTGCATCAAATACCATAAAAGGCATTTCAGAATATGCTGGTTGCTTTTATTTGGACAGTTCTTGACAGTTACTCAAATTTTCTGTCAATTGTCCTGTGTTACAGGTTATATAATTTTTTTGGTCTATACAGTCATCAACATCAGGTCTTGACCAATAAGCACACAGTTACTTATATAATTACATTGGTCAGGTGTTATGGTATTCAAATTCACCAACTACACATCAACTTACCTTACCGAAGGGTTATTTGATACAAAGTTTGTTTATAATAATTAGTTTGTGAATTGCTTTTTAGTGTGATCGACTGCCATTTGAAGATTTTTCCAGTTGGTTGTTGAAGAATCCTGATGTGACCACGCTTACCAGGTGGTTGCTTATTGTCAGTAATGGCTGCAGTATTCAGTTGACGGATAGCAGCGAGACACCAACATTTTACCAGACACTTTCTAGTGTAACCCATTGTAAGTGATGTGTCACAGAGCATGCAATCAGTATAGATTAATATCTCTGACTGGATTGTAAGTTATCTTTAATCCTAAAATTACATGTGGCTGAAGCTGCTATGGTTCATTATTCAATATTTAAAGGGAATGAACAGAATATGCTAGTGTTTTTGAGTTATTTTTAGCTCGGATAATGATGTAGTCATTATTCGAGATATAGGTACGGGTAGAACAGGGCACTCGTTCCTTCTGTCCGTCCTTCTATCAATACCTGTTAACTTTTTCTACATCAGGCCTGGGTTGTTAAAAAGGTGGATAATGCTATCCACAGGATAAATCACTATCCAGCGGATAGCATGGTTTGTTTTGTTCGCACTTATCCACTGGATAGCAATTT
This sequence comes from Micromussa lordhowensis, assembly GCA_964020085.1. Lineage (NCBI taxonomy): Eukaryota > Metazoa > Cnidaria > Anthozoa > Scleractinia > Lobophylliidae > Micromussa > Micromussa lordhowensis. The sequence continues at coordinate 46,358,276 of OZ026596.1, forward strand.
ATCCGGTGGATAGCGTTATCCGGCCTTTGAACAACTGGGGCCTGCTGACCAGTGTATAAATTATAGTGATTATAAGGGATAGACTTCAAGGTTCATCATCCTCAATTTGATTGTAAGGGAAAGTCTGCCTTTTATTGTCAGTACTATAACAGACTCCATGATGCTTAGCTGTCTGGCTGGGAACAGTTCCATGTTGTTCTAATAAACAAAGTCACTGATCGACTGTTTAAAAATGTAATGTAAGCTCTATATCACTATTCCTAAGGTGAAACAAATTCTATTTTTGGTGCTGTACATCATAACCAAACAAACTTGTTGGATGAACCTTATCATCACTGTTAGGAGTCCACTGAGTACTGCTACCTCCAGGGGCTTTTAATTCACAAAAAAATAACTCTTGTACACCTTGCATGCCTATGTTCTCTTTAGTAGTTAATCCTTTCAATCTTGAGCTAAAAATGTTGAGGATTGCCTTTTATCAGTAAGGGTTGGAAGCACGAAAATGTATGCATGTACACAAGGATCAACTTGTGCTTCTCAATGGGATTTGCTGCACTTAAAGAACTCTCGTGCCTTCAACTTTGTTTTGTAGTGTAAAGTGGGTGTTATGGTTTTCTTTTGACTGTTAATTTTCCCTACTTGTGTTACTGATCTTTTTGACAGTTTATATCTAGACATTTCAGAGACTGTGAGAAGCTAATTGTTCTTGGAACTGGTGATAAATGTGTTGTGTAATGTAAATTCTTGCTATTGTAGTACAAGAGACAGATATCATGGAATTAGAGAAGAGGTATTGGACCTTGAAGTCTGCAACAAAAACTGGCAAATTTGATTTGGAAACGTTCACTCCATTAGTGTCGCCACCAATTCCACAGTGTTTATGTCAAGGTAAGCAATAAATAAATCTTAACTACAACTTTTCCTATGATAATGCCATGTAGTTGTTTAAATGTCAAGTGGCTAGGGGTGAGGATTAAATAAAGCTGGCCTTCTTTCACAGATGATGCATCTTGAAACCTTTTCAAGCTGGTTGTTAAACCGTCTCAATTTTGGCCTATATTGACTTGTTCCTTTTTGGTTCATTGTTACCTGTGTGGTCCTTTTGTACATTAGTACACCATATTCAATTGGATTGAGAGTAATTTTGTGTATTATAAATTCACTAAATATTCAACTTTACTGGTGTGTAGGGTGAAGAAGTAAAAGAAAACACTTGTTTGGTGTTTTAATTTCAATATGTCTTTCCATCTTAGGGCTTTTCAACGCTTTTGATGAAAATCAAGACGGTCACATTGATTTTCGTGAGTTAGCATGTGGTATCTCTAAGTGCTGTAGAGGACCTAATGCCGAAAGGCAAATGTGTAAGTAACTAATTAAACAACTGTTAACTTATTTAGTAAATTATTTTATGGTTCAGAAACTTCAGCAGAGGTTGGGATGAGGATTTGTTATTCTAATTATGTTAGTGTGTTTCCCAACAGTACCCAGGGACACAAATGAGATGGGAATGAAAAATGTAATATTTAGTTCATACCATGTTTGTGCTATGTTTTGCAAAAAAGCATCTTGGGTCCCTCAGCTTCATAATTAAGTAACTGCATGCCTCTAGCTCCTTTAATTGCTCAAGAAAACTTGCTATTGTGAAAAAAGATTAAATTTAGGCAAATTACAATAGTAAGGGGTTGGGATTTTACAGTACTTGTGATTGTGGGGAAAGTGCTTGTTATGCAAGGTGAAATGTCAAAACTGTAGTTAGAGTTTGACAGGAGGACATAAAATTATCATTAGTTTAGAATACTGGAATTTAGCATGATAGTACAGCTCTCTTTGACCAAAGGTTCATCATAAAAGCTGGCTCCTAAGTTTTCAAATTTGGTTGCCAGCACAAGTATTTTAGTCACCAAAAATGTTTCGGCCCTTTGGGCCGTTTCTATATTTCCATGAAAAAGACGCTGAAATGGTGATTTGCTTGTTTTTCACTTATAAGGGAGCAGTTTATCACTTTTCTATATCAAGAGGGAAAACGGCTAACTGAAATTATTTTATTTATAAAAAAGCTTCCATGTTGCAAGCTTTGATTTATTTTTTTCCCAAACTGGCATTAGAGAAACTGTAAACACATTTGACATCATGCACAGGCTTTTCATGTTCATTGATGCATAGCGACTGCACAGGTTTTTTGAAGTGAATTAGTAAATCTCTTTGGGAACCATGGGAACATCAAACAGATATCTTTAAAATTTTACATGTCAGACTAACCCGCTACGGATTTCTTTAATTGACAAAGTATTTTTTGATCAATAAATCTTTTCTGTGATGCACACACAAATTTTGGACAAAGTACGTCCTTGATCAATAAATCTGATCTGTGATGCACACACAGTTTTTTGACAAAGTTCGTCCTTGGGACACAAGAAAAAAAGTTCCAAAAAGTTTAGTAAATAGGCAAAAGACCCCTGAAAAGTAAAAAGAACCCAACTCTTTGGAACTGGGAGCCCTAACAGTGCTCCAAGCTCAGGTTTTTCAGAAGTCGCCTTTTTTCAGAAGTCGCCTTTCAGAAGTCACCCACTTTCTTTTCTAAGATTAAAGCTCAGGCCTTTAGGCTAAGGTTGTTTTTGTTTAACTTGGTAACTTATTTTTTCTTTCATATTTTCTTAAACTTAATTCCATGTGTCTCAGTTACTCAACCGGCCTTGCACTTTTGTGTCCTACGAAAGGCTTATGCATATGTATGCACAATTTGTGGGTAAACACGGACTCCTCTTTGTACTTTCCTCATATGGAAAGTCATGTTGTTATAAGGGAAGGGCCAAGAATGATTGGCTGACATATTCTTGAATAAGTGCATGAAAGTCCGTCTTGGAAATTGGTGTGATTATTGAAATACACTACACGTATATCTGGACAATATGTACATAGAAATGTGTGTTGCCTATTTTAGCACAAGCTTTTCATGTGTGCAAGTTTTATTTTAACCTATATGTTTTATTTTGTTCTCTGAGGAATGGTTTCAGCATATGATATGTAAAGCACATATGATCATTCACATAAAAATAGTGGAATAAAAGTTTCAAGAATTATATTATTATTATCATGTTATTTTGTTTCTTGGATGACATTTGTTTTGCATTTTCAGTTTGCTTTAGGGTATTTGATTCTGATGGAGATGGTTTCCTATCAAGAAGTGAAATTGAGGTTATGTGTAAAGCTCTCATTGAAATCAGAAAAGAAAATGCTGGAGAAAAGGTAACGAAACCAAACTGGCTGTTGACAAAATGCGATGGTGACAATTGAGAGTTTGACAACAAGGATTTAGACAGAGAAAATAAAATTGTCAAGTTAGAGTTTTCATAATGACTGATTCTCCTCTCGGGTCAAGTAGACAGAAGTACAAATGAGCATGTGTTCTTTTGGAGTGGAAGGGGGAAACTTCTTGAATGGGGATATTATGTAACATGAAATGTAAGGCAGGAATCAGGGTAATCATACTTTTCCTTTTGTGTAGTTATCATTTATTATTTTTGTGCGATTGCAGGATACAAGTGCAATTTGGGACAAGGATGTTTCATTAATGGCAACTGAAATCTTGAGTGACTGTGGCAAGGAGGAGGTAGAATACCCTTTTGTTGAGTAAAGCTGAAAATAGATCCTTTAGCAACCAATATGCTTTTAAAGATTTTCAAGGTGTTCATGTATTATTACTCATGTTAATTTGCTTATTTGGTGATACCTTCAGAGTTTTACATGCAATGTCAATGGAGAGGTAGTTATTCAGGCTGGTTGAACTGTATGATTATTAGTGCAGAGTGCAGTATTGGGATGGTTTGTTAAATAGTACTAATTGTTCCTCTTTCATTTCTTCATTTGACAACAACCTTCTTCCATTTATATCCAGTGGTGAAAAAAAAAACAAGAACATCTTCTGTGTGTTTTCGAGAACAAGGATGGTATTTTACATACCTTCGCGAAAAAAAACAAAAGTATCAATTTACAAACGTTGGCGTGAAAAGTGAAATTGTCGCGTTGGCTACTTCATCATATTATTGTTCATTTAAAATGAACGAAAATTAACATAAAACACCAGACTATAATTTGAAAGCTGTCTTGACAGAAAGTAATTGTAAGTTATTTGTGGACATAGAATTAAAATACCCACATGAAACATACACGCTGCTAAGATTATGTCTTATCAAGGTTTCTGTCCATTCATTTTTTTGATGCCCTAGGCACCAAGGTAATTACAAACTGAGTGAACTGAGCAGGGTTGAGGACCTGTGTGGCTACTGTGCCAGGGCTATACATTGCACTCTGCACTATCTGAGATTGTCTCACTAGTTTTTTCTTCATCTTCAGGATGGTCAGATTGTTTTAGAAGAGTATAAAGAATGGGCTTCAACACGCAGATTTTCTCATTTGTTTCCTAAGTTGTTGGTGCAGGTTAGTTGAAAAGCTAAGGCATGTACAACAGATATAGAGGATATCACATGGCCATGCAGAGAAACAAAGTGTTTCTTTGAGTGCTGAAAAATAGTTCATATTTCACTTTTTTCGTTTCTACTTGTTTGGTTTGGTTTGAAAAATATCTTGACCTATATTCTTGTTTTGCTGTCATGGCCTGGCTAGCCATAGGCCTCCTCCTTATGCAGTTTCTGAGAAACCAAAGGTGAAATTTCCAGTTCTCAGGTGGCTAGATAGAGGTGAATGGGATCAGAGCCACCTTAAGGTGGCTCGAAACAGTTTCCAGCACTTTCCAAGCCGTAGACTTTGATGGGTCATTATAACTACTCTATATCGGTTGGTGCCAAAATCATGGTATCAAAAAAAACTGCCCAGTCATTGGTGAACAGGTTGCTCTCAAATTTGTGGCACAATAGGTTACCATAGCAACAATATGACCTGCTAAAAACACCCTTAATTTTAGCTTTGAGCGCTAAGCATGATAAGATGCATCTTTTTGCAAAGTTTAAAAAAAATTCTGTGGAGCGGGTTCAGAACCACCTCGTGGCTCTGGACCCACTCCAGAATTTTTTAAACTTTGCAAAGAGTTGCACCTTATCAGGTTTATCATAATTTGATGATAAAAAATAGGGGTCACTGAGCTCGTTTTTGAGTTATAAGTGCTCAACTTAACAGGGGTCGAAATGTCGCCTGTCTACCTGTTGATTTCAGGTAATTTCAGAAAGTGACAGGTAAAAAATATTGATGCCTGTCCCCGGCGACAGGTAAGAAAACCTTAGTAATACAGAATTTATTGATTGGAATAATATTTTCATCCATTTTTCCACCCGAAGTCGTTCTCACTCATGCAGCTCTCGCACAGTATTTACCAGACTTTACTCAATAAATGCAAGATGACGCAATCTTTGTAGTGCACATGACAAAGACGGCAAGTGTGTCTTCTCCCGCGTTTCTTTGCCCATCAAGCGCGAGTTCGCAATATGGATCGTTTTCTGACCTGTAAGTCATTGCTTTCTATCAGTTTATTATTAATGATTGTACAACTCCAGTTGAGTTTCAAAAAGTGAAAATAAAATAATATTAAAATAATATTGTTCAAGTTGGATGTTGGTGAGGACCGGTAAAAATACATTCTGCCTGTCACTAGACACAGGTAAACAGTCTGGAACATTTCGACCCCTGACTTAAGGTTGTTGTTAGCAGATCATATCGTTGCATGGTAACCTGTTATTTAAAATCGATGATTGCAACTAGTTAACCAATGATTGGGAATTTGTATGATACCATTATTGTAGCAACACTTGTTAAACAGTGGCGGTATTCAACCGTCAAAGCATAGCTGTCATAACTGGAAACTGTTGCCAGCCTCCTTAAATGAAGAAATTTAAGGGGGCTCTAAGCCCGATTTGTAGAATGTTTTTACACAAAAACATGAATGAAAAGTAAAAGCTTCACTAAGTTGTTTTTAAGTCATTTGGATCAAAATGTTTAGTGTTTGACTCCTTCTGACATTGCCATGGCAACAGAATGTGACATTAGACCTTTCATTCTGTTCATCATTAAATTCTTGAGTAATTTCTGCTAAACATTTTTAGCCCTTTGATCAATCTAAGTTTGCTACAACAGAAATATACCAGAGACAGAAAGATGTAGCGTAATGCAAACCACCTTACTGAACATAATAATTATTGAAACAAACATTGCTAAACAGATCATGCCCCAGTTGTTCAAAGGCTGGATAACGCTATCCACCGGATAAATCGCTATCCAGCAGATAAGTGTTAATAAAACAAACCACATTATCCACTGTGGTACTTTTTAGGTCTGTCACATTGTCCTGGGTCTAAAGCCAATCACTAGGGAAGTTGAACTTCAAGTTTTAAGGTAAGGCAAAACTGTAGAGATCACTGAGCGATTGCTGTTTCAAGAGCAAAAGCTTCTCTTATCTGTGCACCTCCCTTACACTGTAACCAGTTGTACTTGTATATTATTCTGCAATGATGGAGAGACCATGTTGTACCTGGAAGGAAGAAGCATTTTTTAAACCATGTTGATTTTATATGAAGACTGAAGTGAAAGTTGGGGAGTGGAAGTGGTTCAGGGGGAATTCTCGGCCTTCGCATGATCATGTTGTTATTTGTTCAGAGGTTGGCTTGAGCGCGAGTACCAACATGAACTCAAACCAGGCAGTATCTGGTATCTGGTTGCTATATCTTGGTGGCGAATCTGGAAAGAGTATGTCAGTTACCAGGTTTGTTATCATCTTTTGTTAACTAAGAGGGGTTAATTAAGTGGAAGCTGTAGCAAAATAATAGAATCCAACACGAAACTGAAAACACAGTAAGGGCACTACCATAACCAAAGTAGGAGCTGGTCATAACACATCAACTCTGGCCTAAAACTGACTTTTAATTACTTAAATGTTATATGAAATTAAGGTCAAAGTTTGTCTTTGAAATTCTGATAATGAACAATTTCGTGAGAATTGTGTATTAACATCCAATGATCCAGTTTTTAATAATTGTATTTACACCATGCCAGCAAATACTGCCAATTAGAGTACAGGAAAGCCATTGTATACTCGGTGGTATTACACCCGGCCTTCCCATAGTTCACTGCATGTGTGTCACAGTGATTATGTTGGCCACTTGTTTCTGTGGCATGGTAAAAAATAGGTTTGCAGCACTTTCTTGTGGCATACCATTGAATATTGGTATGCACACAGGCCTGCATGTATAGGCAAGTATGCATACCGAGGATGTACAAGTGACTTGTGGGATATTCCATTATAAGGCCACTCAAACATGCTGCATATAGATCGTTTTCACATGATGTCACCGCTTTCTAAAATCCAAAACGAAAGAGCCATCATAGTTTTTATCCTCATGAGGCATAAGAGACGATATATTTGTTTGCAATTTTACAGCTCCATAGCGTGCTTCGTTTGGAAACCAGAGCATTTTGAATTTCAGAGTTATGGCGGTGCATGACATAAAGCTACGATCGTATTTGTCGAAAAAGATTTGCCTATCTCATGATTTGTAGCCTTTTTAGAAGTTAGAGCACTGGGAAAAGTGCTCATGTAAATGCTTGTTTGTTAAGTACAGATGGTCAGTCGCCTAGATAGCCAATGTAAGTTCCAGATGTTTACACTATTTTCCGGCCGCCATGTTGGTGCACATCTGATGTGCACCAACATGGCGTTTCCATACTGAGCTCTGTAAATTTCTGCGAAACATTTCGACGAATATCTGCGGTTTGGGACAACGCGCAGACCTAAAACTTGGAGAAGTGCCTTCTTTATTTAGTTCCAATAAGATAACAATTTCTTGACTTTATCCACTGAATGGTGTTCGATTTATTTTTTTTATTGCGTGACAGTGAAAACGATCTATGGGATGGCCCTGTGTTTGATCTTTGATCTTTGTGTTTAATAGCCTTACATCAGAAGATCATCGACTGGTAATTTGCGGAAGAATGGTACACTGCCAGCGAGACTGAATCAAGTACATCATGTATCCTCTGCCAACCAAGGACAAGCTTGGAGCAGTGATTCAAGTTTAAAAACAAGATCCCTGGGACGACGTGAATCCCATCCTATATACAACCATTCTGGTAACAAATCAGTAAGTCCATCTGGTGCAATGAATGGTCACTGTTCACCGGAAGTGGCATGCAGTACTCAAGTGCCTGGTCCTGTTGATAATGTACCCCTTGTAGAACCCGAGACAAGGAAGGTGAGCCAGAGATCATACTAGCAGCTTTGATATTTATTTTCTTATTAGAAAATAACCCAAAGCAAATGCGCACGCTGATTGGTTAAAAACCGTGTTTCTATAACTCGATAGAAACACAGAACTAGCACGAGCTGTTGACGTAATGATGGTGGAACAAAGAGAATTTGCATTTTGATGATCGAAGTAAACAAGTTGTTTTTCTTTTTCTTCATCGCGGTATTTTCTAAAAGAAATAGAAAACATGTTCTCCGTGTTCCTATCGAGTTATAGAAACACTCGTGAAAGTTTGGGAGAACTCGAAAAAGCTGTGGAAACACTCGCCTGGGGCTCGTGTTCCCACATCAATTAATTATAATGCAGTGTGGTAGAAGTAGTGACAAATTGTTTCTGGTTTATTTAAAAGACCAACCTATGATTTTTGCCATTTCAAGCAATCTGCTGTCTTACTCTGTATTATCATGGGCTTTTATATGAAGCAGTTATCAGTGTTCATTCCTTGACAGTTTTTCTGCTAAAAACAAATCATTGGAAACCTCATGCAGGGATGGAAGGAAATTACACTGATTATTATATTTGTACTGATATTTGGACTGAATGATTTATTGCCCTACAGATTAGAGTGGTTTTCAATTCAGTGTAATTTGCCAATGTCAATTGAAAACTGCTCTAGTCTATTTTAAAAGGCATCTGAGCTCAGTGTGGGTTCATTTCGCACTTCAGGTGATGATCTTAACTGGGGAAGGAGGAAAGCTGAAACGGAACATTCCTTTGTGCAGAGGAAGGGACTTTGAGATCATACCCGAGCCTGTGTGGAGAGCTCTTCAGCAGTGGTATGGAGGAGGACCAGCTCTTCCAAGAACGGTAACATTACAGCTGTTATCAGAAACTTGATGTTTACCATTTGTTTTTCCAGTAACCATGCATAATTCCAGGGTGACATCAGACTGGTCAAAGTCTACAGGGTTGTTGCTTTAAGCGCTGATTCCGGTGAAATTCGCCGCCTGAGAAAGAGGTAATCGCTGGCTGGATTTTGGCAGGCGATCACTCGTTAAAGGACAACAAACGGGTTTTAGCTTACGCACATACAATCATTCGATATCTGAACCATACAAAATCTTGTTTTGAGTGCTTGTTTAGCAATGATTTTCCCTTTTCATGTACTGCATCCACCATCTTGTAAACATGAAGCTTGGTAGTCCCACATTCAAGGTGTTGCAAAAGATTGGGGACAAAAATTTTGTTCCAGTGCTCTCCTGAACAATGGTGACCGGCTTAATGAAAATATTTTAAGAAATAATACAACGTTTTTGAAATACATGTTTCAACAGAAACTTCTGTCATCTTAAGTTTAAGTTAACAAAGTTATGAGTTGAATATATAGTGTGAAGAATATGCTAATAGACTCTAGAACGAAACATGACTATGTAAAATATCATATCTGTGCAATTTGCTAACACCGCACATTCCAACTCAACATTGCACCTCTGACACTTTTTCCTTTGTCCAGGATATTCAAGGTTTAACTATGCATGGAAAATTTGTGATTTCGTTTGATATAGAGAGTCTCTTTACTAACATACCTCTTGAAGAATGTATTGACCTGGTGGTGAAGTACATTTCTGACAGCAGTCCTGACCTTAAGTTAAGCAATACCAAGCTTAAGAGTCTTTTTTTCCGTAGCCACCGCTCAGACCCATTTTTTATTTAAGGGTTCCTTCTATGATCAGATAGATGGCGTAGCTATGGGCTCTCCCCTCGCTCCTTTTCTTGCTAATTTATTTATGGGTCATCATTAAAAGTTATGGTTGGAAAATTTCCAGGACTCCGAGATATTGTTTTATTGGTGTTATGTTGATGATACATTTTGTTTATTTCATTTGGAGAATCGAGCACTACTATTTTTTAACTATATTAACTCTAGGCACCCTAACATCAGATTCACTATGGAAAAGGAAGAAGATCACAAAATTCCTGTCTTAGATGTTTTGGTCAACAGTGACACTCATTTTCCCGTCACTAGTGTTTACCGTAAGAAAACCTTCACGGGCCTTTTGACTAATTACTTTAGTTTTACATCAAATTCCTACAAACTGGGTCTCATTCGCACGCTTGTTGATAGAGCCTACAAGATCAACAACACTTGGTTGGGTTTTCATGAGGACATCATGAATCTTCCCAATATCCTTCAAAAGAATATTTTTCCAGTTTATCTAACTGAAAGCATTATTAATCGCTACCTCACATTTACTCGTCAGGACTGTAATCCCCCTTCTTATGTCTCTGACGCTACACGCTATTATCACTCAAAGAAAAGTTCGCCATTTTGCTAAGCGTTATTGCAATAGCATTGATATTAAGTTAGTTTTCTCATCCTTTAAAATCGGTAATATGTTTGGTGTGAAAGATCCTATCCCTTGTGGGCTCCGTGCAGGTGTGGTATACAAGTGTTGTGTGTGGGCTGTAATGCCTGCTATGTCGGCGAAGCCACCCGGCATTTGGCTTCCATGCGCGTATGTGAGCACATGTTCAGTGATAGGACCTCTCACATTTTTAAACACTTAGAAAATTCTGTTAATTTAAATAAAAAAGTCTACTAGCATATTGTTCACACTATATATTCAACTCGTAACTTTGTTAACTTAAACTGAGGATGACAGAAGTTTCTGTTGAAACATGTATTTCAAAAACATTGTGTTATTTCTTAAAATATTGACATGTCTGCCTTTGCCAAGACCTTTTGCTTACTGAAAATCTTAGCCAGGAGACTATTTTTTTAGCTACAACCCTGACTCTATCTGATGCGTCAAAAAGTTGTTCTTGTAAATTTTAGCTGGACTATTTTGTGAAAAATGAAAGGTATTAGGTTTTGACATGTTTAGTCTATGTAGAACATTCAACGTGGAACTTTTTACAACAGAGTCAATTCCTGCAATTTTCTGCTATTAACAATTTCACGCCTAGCCTTTGTACAAAATTAACAAGATATTGACTTTTTTGGCCAACAAACTGATGAGTTGTTTGTTTGGTCAACAGGTCATTATTCCTACTAATGGTGATCCAACTCCAGAGTTAGAGTTGTATCCAATCAGCCTGAGACTGTTTCGTCATGCTCCTCCCCCCACACGAGGTGGAATCACAACTTGGACTGGGGTAGGATTTGGACTGAGTACATTTGGTTTTGGGACCAATTCTCTTACTACTCCTCATGCCCCTCCCAAGAGGTACCTGGCTTATGTGGCATCGTTTAGTCGAATGAACACCATACAGCAGGTTGGTCTGCACTGAGTTCTTTTGAAGATGTTATGTAATAGAATCCTGGTAGCTCTAGCAGCAAAAATCTCTCAATGTACATGTAGCATTGCAGTTCACACTGAAGCAAATCCAGGGCAAATTGCTTTAGTTGGAGTTCGTAATAAGTCCCTTGAAGAAACATTTTTCTAAAGATGTGTGACAATTTTCTAAATGTTTCATGCCTTTTTCATTGGCTTACTACATTTTTAGGTTTACGAGTATCTTTGTGCAAGACTCAGAATTCGAATGGAAGATTTGAGACTCTGGAGTATGGAGGATGAGGTATGCACAGTGGAAATATTGATTGACTAATTAAGCATTTAATTAATCATGTGCCAGTCTTGTGGTACAACGTGATAGTGCACAAGTGAGAGGATAAAATGCTAAAAAGATCTTCACAGTTTGTATCAAAGCAGTTGCAAAGATTAAGATATAATTTACTCTTGCTGACATGGAAATCATTGTTGAAGTATATAACCACTGAGCTGGAAGATAAGGGTTCTTAATTTGCAGTACACAGTAAAGTGGAAGATACAATGGGCGACAAAAATGTTGAGACACTTGACAGTAAAATTCGATTTTCGGGTGTCTTGGATACCTTTCCACCCCTTTCCCCCGAACAATGTTGATTTTTATATTTCTTAGACTCCAGACCACAGCGCCTACATAGCATTGAATTGGGGTGGGGGTGGGGGTGGGGGTATCAGGGAATTAACGCAAGATGCAAATAAAATAGAACAATAAGTGCTTAAATGTCAAAATACATCATATTTAGTGCAGAATGCACTATTGGGATGGTTTTGGGGGCTGCCTTCCACTAAGGCACTATCAAACTATGGCACTAAGGTGTAAACTTTAAAGTTTGTTTAATCAATTTCTTTCAGTTAATTAATTACCATTGCGGCAACAGAGTTAGGGTGGGTTAGGCACCTGTGTGCACTATGTAAAACGTATGAAAGATCTAATTTACTTGAATAGATATGATAGAACAAACCTACCATTCTTCTCCAACTGGATGGCCTTGTTTGATTATTCTAAGGCACACTGAAGTAAATGATTCTCTCTCACATTGGACAACTTGAAAATGGCTACCCCTGTTTGAAATTGCCCTATAATGCATTGCACGCCCTTGAGTATTGAGCACATCATGGATGCCTATGGATTGTATCTCTTCTATTTGATTTTATGATCTAGTGACTAAAAATTTACATTTGGCGACTTTTTTACCACTTTGTCACCAAATGGCGATTTTAATTTCGAGGCCCACATCTGAATGTTGTTTTCCAGCTCTTTGTAACTTTACATGTGATCTTTTCCACAGAATAAACTGAAGCTTTTAGAGGAGGATAATTCATCACTGGAAAAGTTGGAAATCACAGACAACCATCCTGTACTTATTGAAGGTTTGTGGCAGGAAAAACTTGTGTGATGAGACACCCATCATCACAACAATTATTTGTGCTTTTATAAGTGCATCTACATTGAAGTAAATTAATTATCACCTAATAGAAATCAAGAGCAAATAATCCAATAGAATTCTAAGTGAACTTTTCTTGAAATGACAATATTATTATTTTCAATATTATTTCTCTGTGTAGTATTAAACCTCTAGCTTTAAAAAGTCACACAGACTGAATTGATTTAAAATTTGCAGTTGTAAGCATGTGCATCAGTATTTTTTCAACAGTTTCAAGATTTTAATGTCACCAAAATGTGAATATCTTTCTTTTAGTCTTCTAAGGAATTTTTATTACCTATTGGTTTCTTAAGCTAGCTAAGGCTTTTGCAAATGGCTAATATGGTATCATAGCTCAGCCAATCTAATTGCAGCATTTACATTAGCATATGAGTGTCAGAGTTCTATTAATGACTGTTAATCCCTTTTTCTCTTCCTGTTGCTCTCTGTAAGCTTCACACAGAAAGAAAACCCTTTGTTTGTTTTTGTAGTTCGCAACAGAGATATGAGTTGGCCAGAAGAGATGTCCTCTTTGGCTAACAACAGAAGTCTGAGAGAGAAACTTAATCTAGGTATGAGTTTAAAGTGCACCTTACCACAAAGGCAAGAATTGTTATTCTGATAAATGCTTCTGGTGCATTTTGTATGATTTTTGAGAGAGAATTTGTTCTATGCCAATGTTTTTTACCCTCCATATATATACTTGTAACTTGTAACTTAACTCCATTCAATATAAGTTTTATGAGTTATCCTGAGTAGAGCAGGAACTAAAGAATTCATGTAAATGTACACTGAGCAAGGCCGAATGGATAGTTAAACTCATCAACAATAGATGAGCGTGGGCACTGGTGTCTCAAGGTTGGTGGAGCCGGGCCAAGCTAAGCG
>OZ026596.1:46379602-46404602 GCA_964020085.1 Micromussa lordhowensis
TATTTTATAAAGATTGTAAAACCACATGGTAAAAGGTAAAATAAAATCATTTTTTATTATTAAAATAATTTTGCGAACTTATAATATTTAACATACATATACGCACATTACTTACAATACCAATTATTCTTTGCTTACATATACTTACCCTTCTTTACAATACTAATGCCTACCTACATATCACCCAAAGGGGGGGGGGGGTCCTTGATTTACTTGCCATGGTGGCCATTTTCCCTTCAGTCATTTCTTCTTTTTTTACCCAAAAAATCCGGCACTGTTTAGTGCAGGTTCATTGAACTGGATTTGGTCACAGTAGGAAAATTTTGCTTTCCTTTTAGTCGCATACTTGGTAGCATAGTTGATTACATAAATGCCAACCCTAGTGCACATGTTGCGGTAAACCATGCCTTGCATGATGCGCAGAATGTGTGCACACTAACAAAAGTAGACACTGTCCTTAAGCAGCCTAGGAAAAGGTTAACATCTGTTTCCGAGGCTTTGTGACGGTACCTTCCTGATATGTATCATATAGTCTGGGGTAAGTCATGTGACTGTAGAATTCTGATTTATGTCATGCGACTCTAGAGTTCATCTCAAGCCTTATGTGGAACTCAAGGACAGTGATGGTAGACCAGATGAAGAAGTAGCACATGAGGTACATTCAGATGTCTTTATCTCTCCCAGCAAATGTGCATGTTATTTTTAAATAAATTATTGTATTTAGATAGGAAGCAACATCAACATAATAATGGTATCCAGCATGGAGAATTTTGTAACTCTACAATGATTTATGGAAAAGTATCCATCCTACTGTCACAGACCTGTTGCATGTACCTCTGTAAAATTTGAGCTGCTGTAAGTTTCTGATATTTTGTATTCCTGTAGGCGTGGGATAACCACTTGAAGAGAAATCAGTCAGTTGTTGTGGATTTGTTTCAAGGCCAGGTAAAATTCTCTCTTTATTATTTTAGTCACCATAGGCTAGGCACCGGTTTTGTTATGTGCCACATATTACTGTGCTGCACAGTCTTTTGAGGTCTGTGTTAGGAACTGTCTGGTTGTTTGTGTATTTTATCCCAGCTGAAGTCACAAGTAAGGTGCTTGGAGTGTGGTTATGTCAGTGTTCGATTTGATCCATTCACGTTCCTCTCCTTGCCTCTACCTATGGACAACTCAGTGTATGTGGAAGTTATTGGTAAGCGTGAGTAAACTCTTCAACCTTCATTCTAGCTTCACATATTATGCTACAGATACAGGGCTGTAGGTGTGCTTAAGTAATATGTTGTGCTAAGCTCCTGGTCAAGAGGCCCAGGTTCATATGTTGACTGGGGCCATTGTTTATAATGATGAGACCAGAGATGAGTGCTGGCGTGATAAGCCATTAATTAAGCAGTTGGTTTGATTGCAGATGTAACTAATCCCCTTAACTAGAAATTGAATAGCCTCACACTGGCCACACTGTCAGAGCTTATCCTGGTTTCCATAGCATTAATTAACTAGGTGTCCATTGCCGGTTATCTGTCACTATTTGTTGGCTCATTATTATACTCCTTAGTAGACAGAGGCACTGAGAGTGTAACCCTGATCATAGCCCACTGTGTGTAATCCTAAGCTCAAAGTGTAAATTCCCTTTATTTTGATACCTTATTTTATATTCACACGGAGCGTATTGTTACCTGCAGTTGTCTTTCTTTCCTGTATTTAGTTGTTAGCCTAGAGGGCTCAACCCCCACAAAGTATGGTTTGCTGCTAAATAATGATGACCGGTACAAAGATGTGAAGAGAGAGCTGTCCAAGTATTGTGGGCTCGTTTGCTCACAGCTTCTCTTAGTTGAGATATTTGGAGCATCCGTTAAGGTAGCTTGTCTTTGATAACTTAAGTCTGCATTTGGTTTTGTATAATTTTGAAAATTGCCTGCATAGTGTGTTTCAATGGAAAGCAGACATTGCAGCATGATATTACCAGTCTATTTTCCATTATGATTGGCTACAGCTAGTTAACAGAGACATTGTACATAGTTTTTGTAACTTTGAATATGGCTATATGTGCTTGTTAACCATGAATATGTCATGCTCCGCAGAGTCTACCGTCTGATATGCAGAAGATTCGTACTGCTTTAGCTGGGCTACTCTATGCTTATGAAATCCCACTGCCTACAATAACTTGTGAGGATGAATGCAACTCATCTACAGCTCCAAGCACAGCTGAGGAGGAAAAGGTTGTTTGTAACTCATCAGAGTCTGATGAACATTGTTGTGCAGCAAACCAAGACACTAACTGTCAAACGGCTGCAACTGCGTGCAATGAGGAATCAAACAGTGATGGCACAGATAGAAAGGGCAGCAAATGTTCAGGAACAAATTCTGAAAACAGCTCGGAAGACAATGAAACAAGGCTGCGAGTACAGGAAGACTGGTTTGCCGAAGGAAAGAAGAACAAAAAGAAAGGTTCTTCAAGTCCAATTAGAAGATTGAGCCCAAAGCTACGGAGAAAAATAAGCCCCAAATTCAGTGTAGGAGGATTTAGTTTAACTGCAACCTTGAGCCGGAAGTCCTCTTCATCATCTTCATCAATTGAACTAACCGAAGGTCATTTTGTTTCAAATTCTGATTCTGGAATTAGTTTAAGTGTGGAAAATTCTCCAAATCATAAAACTCTGTCTGTGCCTGGAAATGTGGATGCGAATTCCAGGAATTCTAGTTTATGTTCAACTCCGACAGCAGGTCCCTCGCCATATTTGGGATGTTGTTTCAGTGGATTCGTTGTCGCAATGCACAGGAAAACAGTAAGTTCATTTGTGAGCAGTTTAATTAAGGTAATTACTGCGGGCAGTAAGGTAAACGTTTCTTACAAGCTGGTAAAGTCATAAGGAATTTGGTGTAATGTATCAAACGCAAAAGACTGTGTTTCATCGGTATATCCAAACACCGAGAAGAGAATTGAAAATACGATGTGCAATGGAGTATTTTTGATGAAATTCAAGGTGTTTGGATAGCCCATGAAACACTGTCTCGAGTGTTTGATATATCTTCTCAATCAAAACCAAAACTAAGGAGTAAACGGAGAAATAAAGTCGTCAAAATCTCTGCTAATAATTAATACCGGGTATTCAAACCTCCTTCACGGCTGTGATTTTGTTTGTTTTAACTTGATGAATTATTAATGAGTCTGAGAAATGATAACGAAATGATTGACTTGCCGCTTCTGTCAGCCAAGCAATGCCAGGGTGATCTGTAGTTACATGGGCTGTTTGAGCAAAAAAGCCAATGCATCTAGGTTTACAACACCAAAGAAAAGAAGGACAACAACACGAGAGCCAGCCAGTAACACACACTTGTTTTTGGAAATCAAAGTTTAAAGTTTCTTTTCTTTTGCAGATTCGTTTAGACGCGTATTTCCTGTCACCTCAAAAGAACCGCCCTGGTTTATTTGGAATTCCTATAATTGTTCCATGCTCCTCGAAAACACGGAAATGTGAACTGTATGAAGGAGTCTGGACACAAGTGGCCAGGCTGCTTAGTCCACCAGCACCAGGGGATACGAATTGTAAAGATGGGTAAGTTGCTTTCTGGAAGAGTATGATCAGCCTTTGATAAAAAGTTAACATTCCTACGCACTTCTTCTTAGTGACCTTTCCTGTTAGTAATTGTTTGAGTATCGGTCAGTTTCATCTGATTGATTACTGTAAAAACAGCTTTTCTTCCAAGCTTGTTTGTGGTGCCTTTAGCCAGTTGTGTATGGGAATGCTACAGGAAAATTTTGCACATTCCGTGAAAACGTATGTGGCTGAGAAGGAAATGTGGCTGTTTATTATGCTGAGAATTCTTGAATTGCTTGTATCCTTGTTGTGTGCAGTATGGTCAGTTAGTAGGTTGACGAAGTATCAATGAGAGGGTGGTTTTGGATTTGGCCGTTACTTGCTTAACAACTTTGTGGCGCCATGTTTACTTTTGGAATAGTCAGAAGTGGTCACATTCACTATTTTGGCCCAGACAGTATAAAAAAATGTCACTCGAGGGTTTACTTCTTTACAATGCATTTTGTGACTAGAGAATACAGTCTCAATTCACCAAAAAATGTAATTTCTCTTTAGGGATGCTGGGGATTTTCCTTTTGAGCTGCGGGCGGTTCAGAAGGATGGCCTCACATGCGCTTGGTGTCCATGGTACAGGTAAAGAAAACAACCTGCTTAAAGTAGTTCCATTGTGTTGTGCCCACTTGTTTGCTCACGGTTGCTGCTTGTGAGGCAGTTAGTATTATGGTAACCAACGGTTTTTGAAGAAATTCTTCTTTGACTTGACGTAAAATTTTCTGAATCCTCCTAACTGAAGTACTTCGCGTAAGGGAGAAATTTTGAAACAATATTATGGATACTTTCCGTGGTGTGTCCCAGGTTTTTGTTCAGTTTTGAATAAAGTGTGTTAGAGTATGATTTTCTTGTTTTTTGAACCAGTGGAAGTTCGTCATATTCTCAAAATCTTCAAACGCACTCGTACGTCATTGGGTGCTCGTTGTTGGTCATTTGTGAATGGTATAATTTCGTCATTAGGTTCTGTCATGGATGTGTGATAAAATGCAGTGAACAGGAATTTGGCAGTAGCGGCAGCAGCAGCAGTTCATACATAGCTATTGAGTGGGATCCCACCACACTGCATCTCAGATATCAAAGCTCACAGGAGAAAATATCAACTGAGCACGAGAGTGTGGAGAGAAGCAGAAAGCAGCAAACAGAGCCCATTGACTTGTATGAATGTTTTAGAGCATTTACAAAGGAGGAGGAGCTTGGAGAAGATGAATTGTGGTGCGTACCTGTGCTTGAGAAAATAACCACTTTTTGTTGCGTGAAAACAGCGTAAAGTTTTGATGGCAAACGATGATTTAGACCGTATGGTCAGGTGATAAACCAAAGAAAAATTACAGAGTCTGTTTGAAGCAGATGGTTTTAAGTTAGTTAAGATGCATATCATTGTTTAAGGCTTGAAGAACTTAAATATTCATTTATTTGATCTGTCAGGTATTGCAACAAATGCAAGAAACACAGATTAGCAGTAAAGAAGCTGGATATCTGGAGCTTGCCTCCTATTCTCGTAAGTATAAATCCATAGCTAGGAACAGTTTGATGTTCGTAATTTGCAGTGTAGTAGCTTTCACTTTTACCTCTTTTGCCGTTACGCATCCTTCCCCAGTAAATTATCCTTAATCTTCGTTCCAAAGTTTGACTTTTTCTTCTTGCCAAATATTCGGATTAACATCAGAAGAAGTGTGTGACAATCAGAAAGGAGAAGTAGTTTAAGCCTTGCTTGTTTCCTTTTTCAGATCATCCATTTGAAACGCTTTCAGTTTGTCAATGGGCACTGGGTCAAATCTAATAAAATTGTGCAGTTTCCTATGGAGGGGTTTGATCCTTCAGCATTCCTTGCCAAGCGATCGTCGTCAACGACTAGCTCAAGTGACTGGACAGGAGTCACCACAGTGAACGTAAGGAGTAGCGAGGAACACGAAAACATTGAGGAGGAGGAGGAGACTGGGAAGAACAAACAACCAGCGCCCCGCCAGGGGAGTGAGGTAATCCTTGCTAACTGTAGCAAAATAATAGAAGAGAAGCTGCCACGTCAGAGGAAACAGCTTTGTCCCTATTGTTTCACTACAAAGTAACCTGATCACGTTAAGTATTTTGGTTTTTTTTTACTCAGCTGTTAAGGATTCAGTAAAATTTAGAAGCCGTATTCATTCTCCTCCTTCACCCGGAGTAACTATGAACTTATATCTGGTAAACTTAGTTGTTTGGCTCGCGTTGAACGTGTCTGTAACAGACGATAAAAAAACCGTTCTATCTACCATTATGCGTTTGTTGAAGTACGACGCTACTCACCGCTGCTCTCTGACTGTGACCACGAGAAAGAGAGGTACTAGGACCAAAATAGAAAACTGTTAGCTTGATCATGTGACATGTAATGATCTTAAGCAGACGCACTCCTCCTTGTGTGTGAAGATCCCTGGTACTGCTACAATCTACATTTACACTTCGTGATGAATTATTTGTTTTCCAGGAATCCTCCTCCCAGAGTTCAGCCGGGGAACTAAGTTCAAGCCAGGTTGAACTCAACCACACGAGCAAACCTCCCTCGCGCCAGTCTTCTTGTTTAAGCCTTAACTCGACCAAAGTTCACCCGGAAGTGACGCCGGAAATTAAGTCTCCTGGTACTCCTACGGAAAGCGCCACTACTGCTGATATCGCGGGCTCGGATTCAGCAGATGAGCGGAGAAGTCATAGTGGAAGTGTTGGAGGAACGCTAGCGGCTGCAAGGAGCGAAGGCTCGCAGACTGAAACACCTACCTACAGGATTTACGCTATTTCGGTACGTTGTACATCGCCATTTGTTGTGCTTAGCTGACATTTACACGCGCGTTTTCCTGCGTTATTTAGGCCGTCTCGAAACCTACTGTTCAAATTAGTGCTGTGTGAAACTGGAGTTTTTGTCATGTAACAAATTATTAAATGGTTGGGAAAATGGTTGTCAATATTTTTGGGCATCTTTTATTAGTGCAATGACGAATCGTTTAGACAGTAATTACAATCTAACAGTTGATCTTTAAATGGCTTCAGTGTCACACAGGAGTGTTGGGTGGAGGACACTACATCTCATACGCCCACAATCCAAACAACAGATGGTATTGTTACAATGACAGCAGCTGTAAGGTTAGTTGTCACGGCCTTCCTTTTGAGAATGCTGTTAAAATAGCGTCATGAAACACGATGGGCACCTGTGAATACCAGGGTTCAGAGCCATCTTAAAGTTCTGACAATTTAAGGTGGCTCAGAACCCTATGTACAGAATTTTTAAAACTTTGGCGAAAGTTGCATCTTATCATGCTTATTAAAATTTGATAATATAAAAAAAATTTCACCGTGCATTTTTTGAATAATAAGCCCCTGAAGCTGTAATCAAGGCTGTTTTTAGCAGGTCATGCTGTTGCTATGATACCCTATTGTGTTACGAAAATGATAACAACGTGTTCACCAATGATGAGGCAGTTTTTTGATACCATGATTGTAGCATCAAGTAATAAAGGGTGGTTATAATGACTCATCAAAATCAGCTGGAAACTGATTTCCAGTGGTCTCTCGAGGCCAGCAGCGGGCTCCAGTGGCTGATAATCTTACCAAACTGTTGTCTCACGAATGCTCAGTTGTCTTTTCTTTTTCAGGAATGTGACAGCACCAAGCTTCAAAAAGATTCGCCGTACATGTTGTTTTATGAGCAAGACGGGCTGGATGAACGATCATTTCTTCCCAATTTCACTGGTCAAACCCCAGACTCGGCCGCCAGTGACGACGAGGAATATGAAAACGATGTCAGGAGACTTTGTATCGTACAGTGAAAACACAGACAGAAATAATTTAAATGCAATTTTTTGTATTGAATACTTATGCAAGCGTAAATTATCACAAATGCTGTAAATACGTCAACATGGAAATTTTTATTTTTAAATTCCCGTATATTGCGAATTATGAAATTATCAGTGTAGGTTTAGCCGTTATTTCTTTCTGTTTGTCATATGTCGTGATTTAAGCTAGACGTATTCCATCGATAAACAGTCTGCATAGCAGATGCGACCCCATGAACGGCTGAGTCAGGGGGGAGGGGGTGAGGGGGACAAGTACCGACAAGCATCATTTGTAAAAGTACACTTGGTGTGGGATACCAGAGTGTGCCCGCAGTTTTCGTTTGGAAGTTTTGGCTGTGATGGCATGACAGCTGTTGGAGGTTTCTTGGGTGCTCCTACCTTTCTTTCATTGGATAACAAAAATCGGAAACTTGACGAGTGCTGTAGCGACAATTTCACTGAAAACGGCGCTTGTTCCCCTGACAGAACAGGGCTTTGTTCTCCCTGGCAATTAAACGTGCTTCATGTTTGAAGGGTGTTTAACTCTCAGTTTAAACTTATCTTTGAAATTCCTGTCGCTGCTTTATTATTCTCATCAGTCCTGTGTTAAATGATCACCTTCGACCGTCTCGAAGATGACCGTGATGAAGACCATCTCTTCTGACGAAATATCATCCTATTTGCAGCGACGCTTTTTATCCATCTCCTTCCGTAGCTTTGCAGTTGCATACGTGTAGGTTAGTCCCGGTCAAGAACTGCCCGCGCCTCCTTTCATATTTCTACAGTACGTTAATCATTTGGGTTTATACTGTATCGTTCTCTGAACCAACAGCGGTAGAGCTAGCTTGTTTCTCTTGGCAATAGGGGCGAAGTAAATAGAGTAAATTATGACTTGAATATTGAGTAAAACAAATACTAGTTCTTTTGAACTCTTGTTGTTATTCTTCTGTTTAATGCTGGGTTAGTTAGGGTTTTGCACGCTAAACAGAGGCCACACAAGGCCTTTTCAAGAACTCAATTGTTCTCAGAGCTTTCATAATGCGCCATAGGTTTCGCATTAGATTAGTTATAGCAGCGCTTCAAAACGCACCAGCGTGCCAGACATCGCAACGAGCAATCATTCGACCTCGTCGCCTGACGAGCAGTGGCCGAATATAACAGTCGATGCATCGCATCGCAAATGCCATTGTTAGTTAATAATTTACATGCAAAAATTTCAGCATGTTGATTGGCTGAGAGCTTGTCAATTAATTCCAAGTGCAGAAAGTTGAAATGGAATTTTAATTGCTATCAAATGATTTATCAGCGTGTAATATGGCATAATAAGCATCAGTAAATTTTTCCGAAGACTACAAATTGCACTCACCGTACGAGCTGGTGCATTTTTTTCATCTGAAAAATTTACTTGTGCTTATTTATTCCAGATTGCACTCTTACCTATACTTAGTGTGTTGTACTTAGAGTAGTGCACTGTGAAGTTGCACTTTCGAACCCCGTAACGGGAAACGAATAAAAAGTCTTAAATAATTGACTCCAGGAGCTTTTTGCCAAAAACATTTTTGGAGATTTTTGGCCTGGATACGAGCCAAATTAGCTCCAATCTGCTCAAAGGGATTTGCAACATGATAGCATGCCTTTATTTCCATTAGCACCGCGTTTTTACGACATTTTTGCTCGGGCATGCGCAGAAACAAAAATTTTGAGATTTTGGATGAGAAAGCGACTTACGTCTTAAGGTTTTTTCGGGTTTTTTATTTATTTATTTTTTCCGCCTTTCCTTTTTCTCCTTATCTTTCTGCGGCAGTGTTGACCTTCTACTGGGCTTGCTTCCAGTTCAAAAATTTCTAAGAAGGCATCATCGAGAGGGCAATTTTTCCATGGTGTAGCTAAGTGTAGTCGCAGGAAACTTTGCTCCGAGTTTTTCACTCGAATTTCTGAGCATTTTCGTGCATATCCCAAGTTGTGTTCACACTAGGCCGAAACATGATTAGTCTGAGCACGAATGAAACATGTTTCTTTATGAAAAGTGTTCACATCAGACAGTGCATTGCGAGAATCATGTTTGAAACATGATTATTCTGAGCATGATTGAAACAACTTCCCGAGGTAGTTTCAATCATGATCAGACAAAACGCGTTCAAAATGACGGATAGATGCGGAGAGGAGGTGAGTGCCCAAAAGAACCAAAATTGGGGCTATTATGAAGCCAAATGGCTAGTTGAAATATGTGCCGATGAAGAAATACAACGGGAATTATCGGCGATGGGTAGAAAGCAGAATATTTGGGAGAAAATTGCCGCAAACCTTAATGACAACGGTTGCAAGCGTACAGCATCGTCGGCAAAAATAAAATTCACAATCATGCATGAAACGTGTTTGAAACCGACATCCGATGTGAACAAAGCAATAACAAACTATGTTTAGCGGAAATATGTTTCCTTGAAACATGTTTACTCTAATCATGTTTTGGCTTTAATGTGAACACAGCTTCAGGCTCCATTGAGCCGATCACTCTGATCTGGGTATATAAAAAAGAACTTTTCCTCCTGGTCAAAGTGATGACGTCAGAAGTGGAACAAGGCCAACGCTGGTCAGGGCCGGTTCTGACTGCCGGCACAGGAGTCAACAGGTTAAATAGCTGAAGTACAGTGGAACCTCGATCTAACGAAGGACCAAGGAACTTGCAAAATATGTTCGCTATAACGAGGTTCGTTGTATCGAGGTTCCTTTCCATATATTTTACTATCACTTGGGCCAGTAAAATCGTTCGTTATACTAAGGACTTCGTTGTATAGAGGTTCGTTAAATCGAAGTTCCACTGCAGCTGATAATACATCACTAAAGGGCAAATCAAAGGGAAATAGTTTTGAGTTCGAAATAACGAGTAATTTTAATTAGCGGGGTTGTAGTTGTATTAATATCATGGGTTTTTTGGTCATTTGTATGGTTCCGTGGGACTTGCTGCGAGATGACAGTTCATCAACAATCACCTCATAAAAATCTAGAGCGAACAATCTAATTTTATTGTAGAATTCTAACTAATTTTAATTCAAGATTGACTTCCAGTCATTTCTTAGCCTGCGTAGAAGGCGTTTCCAAAAAGCGCGCGAAGGAAACGAAATCACCCGTGAATGCGAATACTCGCTCGCTTCTTTGATCTCTCCGCCTGGAAAAGAAAACGAAACAGCTGCTACGCAGGCTAGTTATTCTCAATGTACGCTCATCGGTTCTTTGAAAAGTTTCCACGTTTTGACAAGTCGCATAGCGGACGATTTCCTTTTTGTGTTTTTGGGAATTGAATGATGCAGTAACATTTCTAGATCTTCCGCTGCGAACCGTCGGAGAAGCAATAAAACGCTGCCAGTAGTGCACGAGTAGCTCAGCCAGTCAGATCACAGTCTTTGCATTATTGTACCAGTAAGTAGAATTTAAAATATCATCATTATCATTAGAAAGGGAGAGGTTTACTCCTTTTAATTAATTACAACCCTTTAACAATGATGGCTCTCTTTATCATTGGATTGTACCACTCATACTATTACAGCCGATTTCAAGTTGATCATTTATCCTTTAATAAAACGATTAAGGTATAAAACCAATGCACTGCCGTGTACGATCTATAGCGCTACATCGGATCAATTAACACACAGACAGTGATCCGAACAAACCACTGCAAGGGTCGATCAAACAATGTACAGAGGCATTCTCTCAAAGTGGCACTACGGCTAGCAAGACCTAACATGAATCAGCGCTCAAACTAGAAAGCAGATGCGGACAGCTGTTTCGGGCTTGTTGGCCCTCGCAGTGGTTTGTTCGGATCACTGTCTGTGTGTTAATTGATCCGATGTAGCGCTATAGATCGTACACGGCAGTGCATTGGTTTTATACCTTAATCGTTTTATTTATCCTTTATTAATTTGAGGAATTGCTCTTTCGAAATCGGCCAGTGTGAAACGCGGACTGTGGACTGCAGATCAGGGTTAAAATACGGACTGTAGACTTTTTAACTGAATCGTGTTATCATTTCCATAATTGAGAGCTAACCGTAAACAGGCTAAACGGAGCGTTATTAACCTTAGTGCTATTCAGGCTAACCGGGGTGCAGTAGTATAAGTAATCATACAGTTTTGAGCGAGAAAAACCGTATGATTACTTATCAAAAATACAAACATGAAAAAATTGCCGGAAGATGTTTCTTGAAGCCATCTTTTTCGCCTTCGAGAAAACGTTTTCAGAGTTTCGGTTGAAAATGTTTCTCTCTGCTTTACATGATATCATTGGCCTACAAATTTTCTCATTGTCTTTCTGTCAATCATTACTGATCCAGGATTAGGGGCGTCCAGATTCTGCTCCGAAAAAGGTAAAGAGTTGCTAAGAAATATGCCAAAAAGTTGCTCAAAAGTTGCTCAAATTTGAAAAAGTTGCTCAAAAATTTTGTAAAGTTGCTCGAATATTTTTAAGACAGCATGTCTAATTTTAATAACAATTGCTTTGTAATCAACATTAAGGTACAACTAAATAACTAGTTACAACAAATTAGGCAACCTTTAGTTGAGTTACAAAAAGTTAGACAGGTAGTGTAACAAAATTGGTTTACAAATCTAGCTAACTGTTGTTTTCGTGTGATAACAATTAACAGTGTAACCACAGATTCACAGTCTGGATCTACCAGAAGCGAAAAGCTTACACACAGTCCGCCCAACCTCGTTCCCAGGGCTTTTCTTGGTTCAAAATTTACCAAAAAAGTGCTAGTTTTCCAAAACGTTGCTAGAAGTTGCTCAAAATCCTAAAAGTTGCTGAAAAGTTGCCGAGCAGAATCTGGATAGGCCTATCAGGTTTACGATGTGTAATTTGCACTGGTGTTACACTTTTTGCACCGGTGTTACACTTGAACTGCACTGCTCTCAGCCAATCAGAAGCGAGTATATTTTTTCATGTGTATTATTAGCCCCGTTAACGGTCAGCGCTCGATAATGGAAATAACACGATACATACTTAAAACGTCTGTAATGTAGTCTGCATTTTACCGTGGTCAGCAGTCTGTATTTTACCTGATGAATAAATTTCACAACTGTATTTGTACCTGTTGAGTTGATGTATGTGACAGAATAAATAGCTTCCGGTTCGGAACTGAAAGATTCTCACTCATCTTTCAGTAATAAAGATTCCCAGTTCTCCGTTCCGATTTCACGAATCTTCGATTTTTCGATTCCACGATTTCCCAATTCTTCGATTACCCCGATTCTTCGAAGTAGCTAGCCCACGTTGAGATCAAATTAACGCACTGAACTTTTTCCAGACAGGTTGTTATAAGTTGCAATTACTTATTTAAGGACGGTGCCTACCAAATACAGAGGTTTTTTGCTCCAGATTAGGACCATATGGAAAGAGTAGATCTTTGCGAGGGCTATTGGAATCCACAAAGAAAAATGGGAGTAGCCACGCATTTTTTCGAGATAATTAGTCGTGTTGGATAATTATTGAGATAATTAGTCGCGTTTTCGAGATAATTTAATAGCCGTGTTGAATAGGCTTGCCACTTCCATTTCATAACATAAAATGTAGGGGTAACCACGCGTTTTTTTAGTTATTTATCTTTTTTTGAAAACTTTTACAGTGCCTGTTACATTTTTCCCAGTGACCTCCCCAGTAAGTAAAACACTTGCGTCTCTCGCACTTGTTTTGCGCAAGCACTACGCCATCCGCAGGTACATGTTTACATTTGGATTTCAGTATAATGTTGACAACCAGTTTTTCAGCTGGAAGCCGTTATAACAGTTAGTGGTTAGCGATACGCTGCTATTCTGGGGTTTCTGGTTTAAGTGCAGGTCCATTAAACTTGATTTGGTGACATAAGGAAAAGAGTAGTCACAAATTTAATGAGGCGGGGATGGGTGGAGGGGTCGTCTCTCGATGTAAAATTTGCCATTTGATTGAAAAGATATAAATTTTCTCTTCCTAAAATCCATATGTAATGTTCCGTACTTCTCTTTCCTTGTTTCGCTGCAAAAGCTGTCGGTAACTGGACACTTCAGAGAAGCGACACAAAAAAGAAACCTAAAAGGTGTTACTACAGTTGTTCTTTGTGGTTGTGTCCTGGTGTACCGCTACAGAGGAAATAACTATTGTACTCCTTTCTTTACGAGCCTTTCTTCAGCTGTTGTATATTGTTGGGTCTTTTGTATCGGTTCTTGTGTACCGGTTCTCGAGGACAGAACCTTCTTGTGTTTAAATCGCATTGTTTTGTAAAGTGCGGCTCAATCATGAGACAAGACTGCACCCGCCCCTCATGGTCCTCCTCATGTACCCTTCATCGAATGTCTCACGAAGGGCACTGGGGACTATCGGTCCTCCCATGCCGAAAGCCGAACCAGTTTCGTGGTGTTCAACCAAAATGGCGGTTAACGTGCATAGCACCAGTTGTACTACAGACAACCTTAGTCGACATGAAATGCTTCAATGGATCAACGATAGTCTACAATTAAAGTACACCAAAATTGAACAGTTATGTTCAGGTTAGTAATCGTGTACATTTGAGGAGGTCTCGTCTACAGAACTTTTCTTTTCAGTGTTCGATTGAAAGAGGTCGTGTTCGAAAATGATCAAGCTCTTCTTAATTCACGAGGTCATTTATACTCGCAGCCTTAAGCGTCTGAACAGCTTGTGTTTGTTTAATAGGTGCTGCTTACTGTCAGTTTATGGACATGCTTTTCATGGGTAAGTTTAGTAAGCTTGTGTGTGAAATTTGAACCTTGAAGTCTTTAAACGTACCTTCAGAATTCGCATTGAAAGCTTAATATCATGGAATATGGATTCCTTATTTTACTAAATTTTGATTTTGAGCTTTGTAAAATCGGTATTTGTGATTTCTCTTCTTAGATTGCGTAAACCTGACCAAGGTGAAGTTTGCATCGAATCAAGAACATGAATTCATCAATAACTGGAAGATACTGCAAAAGGCATTTAAGGCCGCTTGTGTAGATAAGGTAGGGGTGAATGTTTTCTGGCTACTGATGTTGATTCTAGATTTCGATATGGTATTTATCTCCTCAGAACTATGACATTTACTTGATTCTATTTAGAGTATATTCTGCTTATATAGCTAGCGGGATGAACAAAGTTGAAGTAAAGCGAAATGCTCCCGCTGCCGTGTGATATTTTCTGAAATGACGTAACGTTACTTTGTAACCGGATTCTAGATGTCTGTTTCATCGAAGAAGACTTGTCAAGTGTTTATTGAATTAACTTCCTACACATAAAATGAAACACGGAATGAAGCTACAAGTTTCGTTTTCAAAGACGTTTTATTCACATTTCCTTAGCACAAATAAGTTTACTCTTTTTTGCAAGTCTTTTGTAAAGTGTTTGTTTTGTCTTTTAGTAAGCTTAAGTGTTGATATGATTGTGCAAAGCCAAAAAATGTTAATAGAAGATCAGATATAAATTTATATCTTTTCCAAACAAGTGCAGAAGGTACAAAATGAAGTATTGTTTTGTTTATCATTGCCTTCTTGACCCAATTTTATAGATTGATATTTTGGAAATATATTCATATATGGAAAAAAAAAGCATTTTATGGTTAAGAAGACTAAATATCTACCTCAAATCTTACTTTGTATTGGGATGAATCTCAATCATAAGTCACAAAACGATATAGACCTGGGTAATTAATTACTGGGTACTATAATTCTTTTATAGTACAATAGACGATTGATGTTATTTAATCGATCAATTCTCATTGATTATCAATGGAATCGATAATCAGTGACAATTGATAATCCCAAATTGTTTGCATCCAGTCGCTAGTCGATTATCAATATGACTGGGTTAAACTTCCTTTAATATGAAAATTCAAGTCTTTGCAAGTAATAATTTATTTCCTTACTTTTCAGCAAATTCCAGTTGAAAGGCTGGTCAAAGGAAAATTTCAGGATAACTTTGAGTTCGTTCAGTGGTTTAAAAGGTTTTTTGATGCCAACTATTCGGGTCCTGACCCTGATTATGACCCTGTGAAAGCACGGCATGGTAAAACAGATACCCCGCAAATTGCTTTACCACGAAAGAGCTCAGGAGGACAACACAGAGCTATGCCATCAATGGGTAAGCAATTTAAACTAAAATATCTTATATACTCAGTCAATAAGAAACTTACTAACAAAATAAAGTTTTCTGGCAGTAAAACGAAATCTGCCAACAATGTTCACCGCTACAGTACATGCTTATCTTGCGTGTTATGACAGATCTTCGAAAGAAACTCTACGAAGACGTAATGACCAGCCACACGAGCAAGATTGCGAGATTAATCAACAAGGAATTTGACGTTGACGAACACATTACAAACATCTCATCGTACCGACTGTCATTCTTTGAAAAGTTAGTTCTCTGTCGTGGTTTGAAATTCTCCATCGCTCAACCTGTGTCAGCTCGTGATGTAAAAGCCAGCTTCAAAAAAGCTTACTGGCAACTTGAACCCACATTACCAGAGGACAAAAAAGAATTAGCCGCTGGACTCTTCGCTCAATTGCCCTCAATTATATTGAAAAGAGAGGCCCAAGACCACGCAAAGCACTGCAACAAGCCGTAAATCAGCTTAAACGAAGGAAAGACATCGTCATTACAAAACCCGACAAAGGATCTGGTGTAGTAGTAATGGACAAGTCAGAGTACATCCGTCTACTAAATGATGCTTCCATCAAAGACACAACGAAGTTCACCCCTATTAACACAGAAAGACCGAAAACACGTGGCCGGCCTCCTAAACACTACCATCCCTTACTACAAAAAGAAAAACAGCTCGAGTTCGTCGTCAGAAAAATCCTGCCAAAGCCGATTGCTGACACAGTTTGTCGTAAAGGTTCCCGTCTTGCTCACCTTTATGGTCTTCCAAAGACTCACAAACAGCAACTATCAATGCGACCGATACTATCATCGACTGGGACCTACAACTTCGCCCTAGCCAAGTGGCTTGAAGAGAAACTTAAGCCCCTTTCTCTAAATCAACACACTATTTGCGACATCTTCTCCTTTGCCGAAGAGATAAGAGAAACATCATTCAACCCCAATGACATTCTTGTGTCCTATGACGTCTGTGCTTTATTTACCAACGTGTCACTTGACGAGACTATTGAGATCGTCGCTGAGAAAGCCTTTAAAAACAACTGGTTTAAAGAAACGCATGATCTCAACCTCACAAAGACAGGCCTTACCGAACTTTTAAGAATAGCAACCAAAGATCAGCTATTTCAGTTCGATGGTCAACTTTATGAGCAGGTGGACGGTGTGGCCATGGGCTCGCCCCTGGGACCCCTTATGGCAAACGTTTTCCTGTGCTCCATTGAAGGAAAACTGGATCGCAACAACAAGTTACCAAGTTTCTATAAAAGGTACGTCGATGACACATTAGCCACGATGCTGAATATTCAAGTCGCAACAGCCTTCCTTGCAACACTGAACGAATGCCATCCTGCTATACAGTTCACAATGAAAACAACAAGCTTCCATTCCTCGGTATGATGATCAAGAAAAGCGGTTGCTACCTGACAACAAGCGTATATCGTAAACCAACTGATACAGGACTGCTCTTACATTACCAGAGCCATGTCGATCAGCGGTACAAAAGATCTCTGCTGAATACAATGCTGAACCGAGCTTACCGCCTGTCATCAACGGAACAATCTTTTACGAGGGAATGCCAACATCTCAAACAGATGTTTACCAAGCTTAAGTACCCAGTGAAACTCGTCAACTCAGCTATCGCCAGATACACGAGTTTTACGATCCAAAGCCGTCATAAAATTCCAACTGAAACTGACACGACTACACCAAAACTGGTCAGAATAACTTTGCCATTTAAAGACCAAAAATCGGCCGACACAGTAAGACATCAGCTGAAAGATCTTGGCCGGAAAATCGAAACTGACCTACAACCAGTTTTCACGAGTCGTAAGATCAAGGAAAAGCTCAAGATACAAGAAGAGAAGCCCGCGTTGATTAACCACCAATGCGTTGTTTACATTTTCAAATGTGATTCGTGCGATGCGGATTATATCGGTTATACCACACGTCATCTTCATCAACGCACAGAAGAACATAAAGCCTCTGTCATTGGCAAGCATCTGAAAGAAGCCCACGGCGTAGCGTCCACTAGCCTAGAGGAAATGTTCTCTGTTCTCAAGAAATGTTGCGGGAAAATGGACTGCCTAATTCACGAAATGTTATTCATTCGCGAACGAAAACCAAAGTTAAACACGCAGTCTGACTCAATACGTGCAAAAGTATTTATTTAAACATATACTGCATGAACTGACACGTTAAACACCAACAACAATGAACGCTCAATATTCTATGAATTTTATCACATTTTATTTGTATATAATTTCTGAGCTACAATTTTACATCAGTTTTAACATTCTACTTGATAATGAAGTCATGGAGACTTCGAAACGTCGTAGTTTTTTACCATTAATTTTTATTATCAAAAGTAAAAGAAATGTCCTTAAATGTGCTTGGCATATCTATTAACTTAGTTTTAGAATGAAAAAAATGGTCATATTTCCTTCTGTTCACAGCGAAAAACCCTGCACCTTCAAAAGGAACATATGCATCCAAACCTGCAGCAGGTGGTCCAACCAGGCTAGGTGGCAGAGGTGCAGCACCAGGGCCAGGCCGACCAGCTCAGCAGCCTTCTCGTCCCGCTGGAGGAGCTGGTGGGGGCTCTGCTGCTCTGGCACAGAAAGAGGCTCATATACAAGACCTTAATAATGAGGTTTGTCTTGTAACTTGTTTTTGAAGATTTCTAAAACCCTTTGCTCTCAATAGTTATTGAGACCCATTTAATTTCTCATCATAATATATGGCAACACAGTCAATTAGTCAGTGAGCAATATTAACCAGGGTAAATGTTTAGGTAAAGGTAAAGTCTGCATACAAGCCAAGTGGCCCATCAGGGTGGGGCTTATCTCGGTTTCTGTAGCATGAATCGACTAGGAGTATTTCTACTCCCCCCTGGATAAGATGCTAGTCCATTGAGGGGTTATCCCCAGCATTAAGTTTGCCAGTACCCACAGATACACCTGGGTAGATAGAGGCACTGTGAAAATAAAGATGCTTTCCTAAAAACACAATGCAATGTCCCTGGTCGGGGCTAAAACCCGGACCGCTCAATCCAAAGACAAGCGCACTAACCATGAGCCCACCAAAGATGAACAATAAGAAATGTATTCTCCTTGGTTAAGTGTCATTTTGTGAAAAATTATTACTAACTAAGGGTATACCGTCATGATGTCGTACCAAATTCTCAGAACCAACATAAAAGAAATGTTGTATTTTGAAGTAAGACAATGTACTATAAGCCAGAAAGTAGCAATGCTCCTAGTCCCGTCACTATAGAAACCAAAGGTGACTGTCAGCACTGATAGCAGAGCTGGAAATCATGGCCAGTCATTGGACAATGTTCACTCTGAATGTGGATCTGACCAGCCAAACTCTTGTTTTGCTGGTCAACATCTGTCATATATTATCAGTCAATTAAAGTCGTTCTGTTTGACTTCCATTGATCGGCTTTGTTTTTGTTGTAAATAAGTTGTTTGTAAGGTGCTGGTAGTTATTGACAAATCAAACTTCTGACTCCTGGGTTCAAACCGTTTACTTTGGTACACCTCACTATATTGCAGAACTTGGTCAAGTCGAGGCTACATTAACCTAGTCCTGGGTTATCGGACACATCTTTCTTTGCAAGCTGGTCCAAGTTGCAATTTGTCTGCATTGTTATAATAAATTTGCTTTTATGTTAAAATTGGGAAAGGGGTTAATATTGTATATTGATTAGGAGAATATTCCATGTTTTATTTGACCATCCAGGAGCAATGTATAATGGACCCTTAATAAATTTGGCGGGTCATTTTAACTGGCAACTATGTGAGCATTATAGGACCAGCTATTCAGCTGTGATTTTATGTTTTATAGCTAACTGCACTGCAGTTAACAGTGGAAGGATTAGAAAAGGAGAGAGATTTTTACTTTGGCAAATTACGAGATATTGAAGTTCAGTGCCAGGACGATGAGGATGCTCCTGCTGGCAGTGTTATTGACAAGATCAAAGCAATTCTGTATGCAACAGAGGTGAGTGCAGTTTGGCTTGAATTTTTACTAACTTTTACACAAACCTTGTAGCAGCCAAAAGCTGCAGTAATAAGAAATGATGAAATGCAAGTCTTTCTGTGGTTCATGAATATCAAAAAGCCACACCATCAAATAAACAGTTCTACCCCAGTTCCTGGGCTGATCTTACAAGAACTTGACAATGTGTTATGTTTCAGAGAATATCCATACCCCTCCCACATAAGGTTTTTTGGTTTGAACCACTCCTCCCCCATCCACACCCATGTTAAAAACCTCTGGTTTTATACCCACCCCCCCCCCCCTCCACCCTTCAGAATCTTCAATGATCAATTTTCAATTGAGAACCACACAATATCAACCTGAGAAAACACACTTCTGATCATGAACGTGTTCATCACAAGTTACAAATTTAGCGTGGAGAGCAGCTGACTAGAGCACCCCATCAGGGAATAATTGTTTTTTCAGGTTTTTAAAATTAAATTTTCTACAGTTGAACCTCCACTAATGGCCACCCCTCTGCAACAACAACTTTTTTGTCCCCTTGGATTGTCCATGCATTCCCTCTTGACACATCCACTTCTCCTCAACAGCAATGACTGCTGAAACCCGCCCTAACTACCAACAACAGCTAGTTAATCAACAACTGACCAATGGTGTATACAGAAACCCCTTTTGATTGGAAATGGTCACCAAACTTGATCTGTACTGTACAACGTTGGTCTCTGTTTCTGCTTAATTTCTGTTTTATTGATACATGTTGATTTATATATGCTAAAATACACATTTTTTGAAAAAAAGAATGTTGCATCCTTGAAAAAACAGGTGTCATATTACACCACCTCTCTACAATGGCCACTTTTCTCTGTCTCCAACATGGCATTGTGGAAAGGTTCAGCTGTAGTTGTTGTACATCTATTACATAGAGAACTTGATGTTCTCAGCACAACTTCTGTGGCCCCTGAATTTTCCTAGATTTACCCTTGTTTGCCCAATCCTTCATGAGGTTCAAGTCAACATCACAGATCACTCTAAATCAGTATCCCCTGTAATCCAAATCACTCTTCAATGGTAGGGGTATCAAATGGCCTTTGCGAGCATGCTAGCAGTGCAATTCTTTTTGCGAGCATGAGCAGTGATCAAATTTGTCTTGCGAGCAGCGAGCACTTTAGAAAATACAGACAGCGAGTAGCGAGCATTTCTTAAATTTTCCACTAGCCGGATTCCCTCTTTTGTTAATAAGAAATGTTTTGTACCAAGTAATCTGACTGACACTGCTCAACCAATCCCAGCAGCTTATAGCAAATTATGCCTTATTACATCTCGTAACTTCATGTGCAGAGCTTCAGTGCAGAGAAATCCAGTAGATGTAGAGATGTGTTCAAGGACTACTGCTCCCCACACATGTGTATATCATTACGCAAACCTTGTTCTTAAGTGCTGTAGTAAATTAATCCCAAAAATAATGACACTATTGTTGTGTTTGCAGGAGGGGTTTGCTCCACCAGAGGAAGGTGGAAATGATGTAAATGAGTTTGGTTATGAGGATGAACAGGACGAGTATTAATGTAATCTTAGTGTTACTCATGCTTTTGAGTGAGATCAGCTACATCTGTCATTGAACAGACTTAATGCCTTAAGTAAACTTTTTTGTATTAAAATAGTTTCTTTTGATTAAGTGCTGGAACATCAGAATACAGTAATTTTTATTGTAAGGTTTCAAGTGAACTGATCGACTCAATAAGTTTCTATCATTTAGTATTTTTGTATCATAATAACTATTAAGAAATGTGATTTCTGTAAGCTGAAGACCAACAATTTTCCTTTGTGAGGACTGAGAAATCAGAAATTATGAAAGTTTCTCTTCTTTCCTATATGGAAATAGCTTGCTCTGTCTCTGTTTTAAGCTTTTAAAGATCTATACAGCTGCAGGTAATACTTCACACCACTCAAGGCCATCAAGAGTAGTCAACTCTCAAAGAATAGGCCATGTAACGTTGCTCCGAGGCTTTCATGACAAATTTGCAAATTAGTGAAGTTTCCTTTTCTCTCAATGCCCAGAATCTTTGATACAGAGAAAAAATACCACCAAATACAGAAGTTTGTCCTGAAAGCCTCAGAGCCATGTTAAAATAATTATTGATAGTGATATATTGAACGTGGCGGATTCTGAAACAAAGCAGGAAGGTAGCTCAACTGGCCAAGTCTACATCAAGAATATCAGTGAGCAAGTGTCATTTTGATGTTTGGTCAATTTGTTCTTTAAAACATTGAAGTGCCTAGAGTTAACTATAGTAGACTTGGAATAAAAGTATGTGCTAACTACAGTTGGATAGTAATTGCTGTAGTAAAATTACCCACCTACTCAGCCACCCCTCCCCTCAGCTTTTCAGGTGCTAATCCCACTCCTCACAAATAATCCACCCCTCGGTCTCCCCTCTCCTCTTTTTTTCGCTCTCATTGATAAGATGGTGACCACCAGTGGCTTCCTCTCCCTCCTCTCAAATCAGCCTTCCACCCTACTCTCCCTACCAGTGTATCCCACTCTTTCTAGTGATGTTGTCCAGTGGAAGTGTGGGATTAGTCACCAACAAAACAAGCGAGTGAATTATGAACTGGTCTAGGTCAAGGCCACCTTTTTAATAAAAGTGAGCATTGGAGGTGGCCCTGCTCAGTTTATGTGGAGGCGCGGTGGTCTTATGACTAGTGTGCTTGTCTCCGGATCAAATGGTTGGGGTTCAAGCCCTGGCCAGGGGCATTGTGTTGTGTTCTTGGGTGAGACACTTTACTCTCACAATGCCTCTCCATCCCTGCGTGCAAATGGTTACCGACGAAATTAATGCTGAGGGTAACCCTACCCTGCAATGGACTAGCATCCCATCTGTGGTTGGGGGGGGGGGTGGAGATACTCCTAGTCGCTAGAGATATGTACTGGCCTGATGGGCCACTTGGCTTATTGCAGACCTGCTCAATTTATACAAGTCTTCAACCCAAGTATCTACCTGCTCTGCAGGCTAATCAAAGAGAATTTTGTTTTGGGATGATGAAAAGTGCATTGGCAAAGAGATGGGATAAAAAGTATGTGGAATAATTAAGGGATGACGTACTGGCCTTAGAAATTATAATTATTCAAAGAAGAGGGAAAACACCAATTCAGATGGATCTCACCTGTTGTTTCATGCTGCAAAAAATATTTCTTCCAGAGTGAAACAACAGGCCAAGATCTGCAACTTTCTTTTCAACTGAAGTATTGACTTTGCCTAGTTCCTGTATGGCTTTTTCACAGGCCTTCACAGTTAATTGATTTTGGTGACGTGACCAAAACGAATGGCCTGGACCAAGTGACCCAAAACGAATGACAATGGCAAAATATGGGGGCCTAGGAACTAGGCAAGTATTGACTGAGGGCAAGAGAGGACACGAGGTGCAACAGCTATAGGTACTTGCTCATCATCTGAATTGACAGTTCAGCCACTGGAATGGCAATTGCCAGTAAACAAGCAACAAAGACAAATACAAATTATTCAATTTTATTGACCATATTCAGGATGGGTAATTGTGACATGCACGCATCACGTGTAATACTTTAACTGTTGTATCCCCAAGACAAGACCCTCCAATTGACTGAAAATGACATATCACTATATTGAAAGTCATAGTCTATAAATTTCTTTCCCACTAGCTACATCAATGAATGTATTATTGTGTCACTCCTACAGTAAGAATCATTTTCTGCCAAAACTATTCCCTCCAAATTCTAGTTATTGGTGAATTGCTTCAAAAATAGTTCATTTAAAATACCTGGCTTTGATTTGTTAAAATACAGCTAGAATCCTAACCTTCAATTGAAACAAATTATTTCTTAAGAGCTAATAAGCTAATTTCTTATAAAACTCTGACTTTGAGACCCATTCTGTCATGTTAAGGTGGCTGGCACCAGTTTCCCACACTTTTCCAACAGCTACGCATGTACTTTGATGGATCAGTACTATAACTGTTCTATCATGCTACAATAATGATATTAAACAAATGTTCAGCCATGGGTGAACTAATAATGGTAATTGTTCTGGCATAAAAAGTTTCTGGCAGCAACAGTACAACTTATTAAAAACACCCTAAGTTAATCTTTACCCCGGTAAGTGCTTATAACTAAAAAACTCAGTGACCCCCATTTTAAATTATCAAATTTTAATAAATTTGATAAGATGCAACATTTTGCAAAGTTTAAAATAATTCTGAGGGGATTCAGAGCCACCTCAAATTTTCAAACATTTTAAGGTGGCTCTGAACCCCCTCAGAATGTAGTATTGATCCATCAAAGTGATAGAAAGAGCTGGAAAGAGGAGTTGAGGTATTTCAACTCCTCTGATGTCCACTATGAATATTGACAGAAACATAACCCTGTGCTTCTAATATTAATAACTTGAGTTAATCTGTTTATTTGTTTTCTGTATTGAATCCCTGAGGGTTCTGTAACTGCCATCTCCATGCGTCTTCACCTAAGTAAAGGAAATAAACAGTTTGTTGCAAGTCAAAGCAAATCAAGCTGCTCAAGGTGATAACATAGTTAACAAAAAAAGAAGCCTAAGCCATGTATTAAAATGTGATAAAACACGACGGGCATTTGAGAACACAAGGGAAATGTAGAAAACACGAGGCGAGTGTTTTCTACATTTATCGAGTGTTCTCAAATGTCCGGAGTGTTTTATCACAGTGTAATACACAGCTTAGGCTTCTTCATTTGCTTTATGATATAGATTTTATGTGCGCAAAACAATAATGGGTTTTTGACCAATCAGAGCACGCGCAGGATCCTATCTATGTTATAAAAATAAATAAAATATGCCTTGGAAGTTCCAGCTCTGAATCACAGTGACTACTTACACATTTCCTCCAGTCCTCGAGTTGCTTTCCAGCCAAGTTCTTTCTCAGCAAAGGAAGCATCAGAGTATACTGCACCTACATCTCCTTCACGGCGTGGAGCAATCTTGTACGGCACCTGCATCATGAACAATACTACATTATTTGACTGCATTTGTGGCTGTAGTCT
This sequence comes from Micromussa lordhowensis, assembly GCA_964020085.1. Classification (NCBI taxonomy): domain Eukaryota; kingdom Metazoa; phylum Cnidaria; class Anthozoa; order Scleractinia; family Lobophylliidae; genus Micromussa; species Micromussa lordhowensis. Next base: position 46,404,160 of record OZ026596.1, read on the forward strand.
ATTACAATAAATAAAAACATGACTAAACACTGAAGTAAACTATAACCACCCTCTCCAATCAGAACTTCGTCCATTTTCCAGATTTTATTGTTTCATATGAAGGACCACTTCTGACTGACCATGAAATGAGTCAAGTCCTTGGATAATATTACAGAAGAAAGGCTGTTTCAACAATCAAAAATTTCAAGTTTTCAGAAGTGTTAGTTATGGTTATTTCAAGTGGCTTGCTCTTACACAATGCAACAAAATTGTTTTATGCTGCCCAAATCTACCAACAGCATTAACACAGCCCAGTCATTTCCTTTTCTTTTCAAAATTATGAAATACACAGCTTTCTGAAAGCTCAGTTACAAAGGCTGGAAGTTTTGAGGGGGAATGTGTAAATTATATAATACGTCAAATTTTTCTCTGTTTTTTTTCCTTCAACCTTTTTATTTCTATTA
>OZ026596.1:46409602-46422102 GCA_964020085.1 Micromussa lordhowensis
AAGGTAAAATAAGTTTACCAAAATTAATTCATTAATCCTCACATGAATGCTTATGTGATATAAGGCCAGATTGCCACCATCATTTTGATGCTAGCGGGACTTCAAACGCAATGTTTGACGAGTTAGCTGAAAGGTCTCTGATGAGTCCCTTGGCAGAGACGAAACATACGCAAGGCTAGCCATTGTAAAATTCTCACAATTAATAAATGAAGTCCACAAAAAAGTATTTTATAAATAAGTGAATGTCATACAGTGGAAAACAGTTTAAGCTCCAAGGAAAACGATGATTGGTTGAAATGAAAATTGGGTAGCTTGAGAACTTGTGATAACATTACCATGTTCAAGACTGAAGGGAGGTAAACAACTTTTTGTCTGAGTTATCATATACCTGCCAACTCTCATGCTTTAGGTGCATACTTGAGACTAACATGAGGTAATCTAAATAACTACTTAGAAGTACTCAGTCTATAATAAGGTTATCACCTGTTCCATCAGAAGTATCGTAATCATCACCAAACACATTCAGATGAGGTCTTCTACCCACAGCTACTTGAAGTATATATGGCATTAAATTGTTAGGAATACCCTGAAATTCCAAACAGTCAACCCTTAGACAAAATAGTTCCAGAATGGTACCCATGATCAGATTCTCTACATAAACTAAAACACAAACTATTGAATGTATTGTCGATTACAAAATAATATTGATTTGCGATCCATGTACACGACACCGTAGAAATCAGCCATAGCTTGCACACATTCAAGCCAGCTCAACATACATGTATGGCTTCCTTTGAGCTTGTCTGGAAAAAAAAAACATGCAGCCTAGCCTAACCAGTACATGTACGTCCATGATTTGACTACAGATAATCTGCAAAAATAGATTTCTTGTCTTACTTGATATTCTCACCTGGACTTTTTTTTACAGCTACAAACAGACTAGACAAGATAGCCAAGGCAGGAAACTTATTTTTGTATAGTGAATCCACTGCTCAATATATTTTTTTGTGATATGACATTTCACAGCTCTGTGTCCTAATCAGTCTGGCCCAGTTTTCCAGTAGTGCAGCATAGGTGTGCATTTATGTAACTTTTACGTGATGTTACCTGTTTAAATTTTCTGTCCACCAGTTTTGATGACAACTTATCTCAAACCCCACAAAGAAATTAAAAGCAACAAACAACACTTTTATGAAAGAATTAAAACTTCAGTCAATCCAGGATAAGAGTTAATTGACACTCAAACCACCAAACCCTAGAATAAATATGAAGCAGCTGTTTTTTGCTTACCTGAGGGTCTTCACCGATTTTGCCTGATTTGTGAGCCCCAACAGGATTAAAGTATCTTAACATCACAACCTTCATATTCTGTTAACAAGGGAGAAACAAATGTTTCACCTGGATGTTGACAGAGTTACACAAACAGCATGAAATAAATTCTGATTTTAGAATTATGATGAATACCACTAATAACCCCAGGATGGGAGGGAGGGGGGTACTCCCTTATATGAGCTACTGATTTATAGGTATGTGCGGCCCCAAAGGGTATGTTTTTTCAGCTGTCTTGGTCATAAATAATGTACCAATTTTGGTCATAGATAGGGTACAGTTTTCCACTCTAGACTTGATTTGGGTACGTTTTTAAGAAGCTACTTTTTCATCATTATAGATAAGACCATTACGAAGAGCCCTTCACAAATTATGTTTATGCAATTCAAGGTGGCTCGAAACAGTTTCCACTACTTTCCAAGAGTCCATTTTTTCCAGGTCTCTGTTCAAGAAGTGTTGCGGCCGTACTTGCATTAATGACCATCATCACTAAATTGCTACTAATGGACAAAAATTAATTTCACTCTTTACTATACTTGGACCAAGTATAACATCCACATATAAAGGGCTAACCCGCATAAGACTGCTCTTATGTGGCTTTGATAGCTCAGTTGGGAGAGCACTGCACTGGCGTCGCAGAGTTCCTGGGTTCAAATCCCGCTCAGAGCCTGAATTTTTTTCAGGTCTCTGTTCTAGTAGCATTGCGGCCGCACTTGCATTAATGACCGTCATCACTCAATTGCTACTAATGGACAAAGATTAATTTCACTCCTCACTATACTTGGAACAAGTATAACGTCCACATATAAAGGGCTAACCCGCATACGACCGCTCTCATGATAGCTTAATTGGGAGAGCATGGCATCGGCATTGCAGAGGTTGTGGGTTTGAATTCCGCTCAGAGCCTGAATTTTTTCAGGACTCTGTTCCAGTAGTGTTGCAGCCGCAGTTGCATTAATGACCATCATCACTCAATTACTACTAATGGACAAAAATCAATTTTACTTTCCAAGACTTAGAGCTTGATGGGTCATTATAACCACTCTATATAGGTTGATACCAAAATCATGGTATCAAAAAACTGCCCAATCATGGTGAACAAGTTGCCATCAATTTTATGGCACAATAGGCTACCATAGCAACAATATGACCTGTTAAAAACACCTTTAATTTTTAGCTTTAAGCGCTTATAACTCGAAAACGAGCTCGGTGACCCCCATTTTTTATTATTGAATTGTAATTAAAATGATAAGATGCAACTTTTTGCAAAGTTTAAAAAAAAATGAAAGGGGTTCAGAGCCACCTTACATTTCCAAAAATTTAAGGTGGCTCTGAACCCCCTCCGTACAATTTTTTTAAACTTTGCAAAACGTTGCATCTTATCTGCCGATTACAATTTGATAGTCAAAAATGGGGGTCACCGAGCTCGTTTTCGAGTTATAAGCGCTAAGAGCTAAAATTAAGGGTGTTTTTAGCAGGTCATATTGTTGCTAAGGTAACCTATTGTGCCATAAAATTGACAACAACTTGTTCACCAATGATTGGGAAGTTTTTTGATACCATGATTTTGGTATCAACTGATATAGAGTGGTTATAATGACCCATCAAACTCTAAGTCTTGGAAAGTACTGGAACTGTTTCGAGCCACCTTAACATTGGTCTGAGCTACAGGCCGAGTTGTTCAAAGCCTGATTAAGCTAACCCAGGATTAGCGAGAATTTTGATTTCAAATTTGCAACTTTTTGCTGGGGTTTTATCCTTATATTGTTTGCCCTTCGGTTTTGAGTTTGAACAATCTCAAACCACACAAAACATAAGCAGCGAAAAACGTTTTTAAAGAAGAAAAATTAATACTTCGGTTAACTTTTAATCCTGGGTTAGCGTTATTAGGCTTTCGAACAACATGGCCCAGAACTAATTATAAGGCAGGTCTGAAACAGGGTATGGATTTAAGGGTCAGGTCATAAATGGGGTTGGGAAAATCATAGATTTTGGTCATAAATAAGGTAAGGACTTTGGGGAGCGGGCCGCACACCCAATTTTTCTGGGAGGACCCACCCTAGCCTGGGACTAATAATAAGGCTACATGGCACTTGTTGATAAAATAAAAAAGTGAATTGATAATGATTAAAACAAGGGTAAGTCTGCATATGAGCCAAGTGGCCCATCAGGCCAGAGCTTATCCCGGTTTCCATAGCATGAAGCGACTAGGAATATTTCTACTGCATGGTGGCCTCATGGTTAGTGCGCTCGACTCCGGAGCAAGCGCTCCGGGTTCGAGCCCTGGCCTGGGACATTGTGTTGTGTTTTTAGGCAAGACACTTTACTCTCATGGTGCCTCTCTCCACCCAGGTGTATAAATGGGTACCGCGAATTTAATGCTGGGGGTAACCCTGCGATGGACTGGCATCCCATCCAGGGGGGAGTAGATAATAATTAAAATGCTTGTGAAATAAACAGTAGTGTTTTAAATCACATCTGGGAATTAGCCCCAGAAAGAAAACCAAATAACACAAAACAAAGAAAGATCTTTGCATATTTGTGCATCCTTCCAAACAGTGACTTCTTTTCTCATTAGAGCGTGAATGAGTGTATGTACATCTGCAAGATAGTGGGATTTCCTTCATGCATAAACTGTTTGCATTTAAAGAAAGTGAAGAATGATCATCGCAGTATATTTTCCAATTAATGAACTACGGTTGTAACTGACCGAAAATTACAACCGCAGTTCATATATTAATTATTTCGTATACCGTATTTATTCGATTAAGCGCCCTGGGCGCTTATTTAATTTTTGGACCTTCAGGTTGGGCGCTTATTCGAGGTGGGCGCTTATTCGAGGCTGGGCGCTTATTTAATTTTCACCATTTTCAGCAAGGAAAAGGTTTATTTTGTAACAAAACAATAAATAATAACAAAACATGAAAACATTCTCATCGATTTTTCAGACAATGAAATTATAGATTGTGAGCCATTAAAGAAATACTGTAATAATCAATACCCGTTTTGCTTTTGTACACTTTATTTACCGTACTTATGTTTTGGGGGATGGGAGGGGGGGCGCTTATTCGAGTTTGGGCGCTCAAAATTATTTTTTGGGGGGGTTTGGGTGGGCGCTTATTCGAGGCTGGGCGCTTATTAACTTTTCCTACCTAAAGGGTGGGCGCTTATTCGAGGTGGGCGCTTATTCGAGGTGGGCGCTTATTCGAGGTTGGGCGCTTAATCGAATAAATACGGTATACATCACATCATTTCATTCCTCACGGGAAGATATGAACTCAATAAATTGATCTCACTCCCAATGTGTGGCTTCATAGCTCAGTTGGTAGAGCATTGCACTGGTATCGCGGAGGTCACGGGTTCGAATCCCGTTGAAGCCTTGATTATTTTTCAGGCTTCTTCTTTCCAATTGCTTAAATTGGAAAATATACTGCAATGATCATTTTTCACTTTCATCTACAACCGCAGTTCATATATTTATTATTTCGTATACACATCACATCAAACTGTTGGCAATAAGTTACTCTGCTAACTCTACTTACACTGATTGGTCAAATCAAGTAGATAACATCAAGAAACATTAATCAAACATTTTGTCATTGAAGTATCTATGATATGGCAAGCATCACCATGAAGAAATTATTGCAGATAACATATTGCTGAGTTGTTAAAGTGGGTGTTAAATAATTTATACCTTTTCTGCTTGGCACAAATCTTGTATAATTTGTTCAGTAAAGAACTTTGATCTTCCATAAGGGTTTGTTATACCATTGCCCACAGAGTGCTCCTCGCTAATAGGGAGGCTGTTTGGCATGCCATAAACTGTAGCTGAAGAAGAGAAGACAAAATTCCAAACACCATGTTCCTTCATGCACTGCAAAGTGAGGAGAAGATTTATATATACTGAGGGTTTTTAAGCTAATTGGTGCTGCACCTCATTGCTGTAAAGACAAATGACATTTAAAACTAAAGGACGTTGAGATGTTTCATGTCACAATTATCACATCACATCATCCATCAAGTGTACGTGTTGCAGGTCAAAATGAAATTCAGGTTAAAATGATCTTAACCTAGTTTGATTCTCAATTTCCTTTGTCTTCTAACCCTAATTATTCATGGTCCATAAATAATTAGGGTAAAGAACAAAGGAATTTCATTTTAACCTGAATTTCATTTTGACCTGCAACATATGCACTATGCAAGAAAAATAAAGTTGAAAAACAGGTACATGTAAAGAGCTGAACCTTACATTAACTTGGCCTTAGTAGATTACTCTGACTTACTATTAAACAGTTGCTGAACCTCCTTTTTCTTTTCAATGTCTATTTTAGCAAAAAACTGACTGTATTCATTCCTTTACTTTCCTCACAAGCAATCAACTACTAACAGTAATTCTGATAAACTTTGCATGTAAAATAACGATATCATTGAGAAAAATGTCATTATGTAGGCCTACTCAACCATTTTTATCTAGAGGCCTTCATTTTATTTTTTATGAGAGGCTCAATAAAGCTCAGATATCAAATAACCTGACCAAAGCAATGCTTTAACTCCTATAAACAATGATTTGGATTTTGTGCACTCTTTTCATGTCAAGAAAAATAAATATCACTGGAAGAAATAAAGAAAAGCATACCATTGTCCTACTTACCTGTAGTAAGTTAATGGAGCCTGTGATATTGTTTTGATAGTACTGCAGTGGCATTTTAACAGACTCTCCAACTGCCTTTAGGGCAGCAAGGTGAACAACTGCATAAAACTCGTGCTAAAAATGTAAAGCCAAAAGAATTTTATCATTATTGATGGTCAGTAGTGTGATTTGCATTGTACCATTTCCACTTGACAAAGTATTTGATTAATTTTCATCTGACATACATGTTGTCAACCTCCTGACGCACTCCATATTTGATCTGATTGTCATTCGATTGTTGTGACTGGCGAACTATTTTCCCAGTGGCCTGGCCCGAGTAGTTGGAAGTGCAATAGGCTTAAAACTTTTAAAAGTAATTTAAAACTAGTAGAACCGCTTACATGCAATCTGGCACTGCACTGATTTCATAAAAAACCTAACAGCATCTTTTTGGTATGCTTCAGCAGCACATCATCGTTCATACGTACATAGTAAAGTCTAAATATCAATATTTATTGTGAGACTAAATTAATGAGCCTGGTTTTTACGATTTCTTGATTTTACCATTCTTATCATAGCTCCATATGAGAGATATGTATGAAGACTATTATATTCTTTTGTTCGTATCTCGTTATTGTTATAAGCATTTGAACATTAGTCGTATATTTTACAGTGAGGACACTATCACTGTAACCACTTTCAAGACAATTTTTAAGCGACTGTATACCTGCCAACTCTCACGCCTTAGGCGTGAGTCTCACGCCTGCGAGTTGAAAACTTCGATCTCACGCCTGCTCACGCATGCGGGCCAATTTCTCACGCCTGATTGTAAAATGCGAGTTGTTGCCGTCTTGCTTGACACAATTTCAAAAAATATGTTAACTAAGACCCATGTAAGGAACGAAAACCATGTGTAAAATGAATAAATGACAGTAACTTCCTCGCGATCTCTGAAAAGTAAACAGCACTGGGAGCGAGCTCGCATTTATACGCGTCGTAACACTGGGACTGGGAAATGCGAGTATCGGCAGACTTCGGACGTCTTCGGAAGACTTCGGACTTCTTCGGGAATCTTCGGAAATGATCGTGTCGTCTTCAAAAATCCCAGCACTCTCAGGATAAAAGTCTATATCTCAGAAAAAGTTGGCAGGTATACGACTGTAGCATAACGGCTCTTCATATATTTAACAAGATCATTTAGCGTTGTTACACCATAAAAATGCTAATCTTGTACATTATATGACAAGGGTTCAGTCTTTAAGTACCAAAAAAGAACATACAAAAAATAAGTGGTCATGGCTCAAGTGTCCTCACTGTGATAAAAGTGTTTACTATGTAACATAGCTTACTTTACTGAAGACTTCCTTTAAAGCATCCTTGTTCAATAAATCAACAGCATAATAAACAAGCTTTTTTCCAGCAATCTCTTCCACTCTCTTTAAGCTCTCTATTCAAGATAACAAGTCTAAATTAATCATACTGCAGAGGTACCCAACAGATTAATTTAATTTTTAATAAATTATTTTGAATATTGAGGGGGTGGTAATGGGAATCTTCATGATTCGTGAATGGCCCAATTTGTTTCCTGTGAAATGCTAAATACCTCGTTTTTTCCCTTGTGAATCAAGATTTCATTTCCATGAGACGTGATTTTCCATAAAGTGAGAAAGAAGTCATAGTCATTTTTCATAGTCAAAGTCATTTGTCTTGGACAATTCTGTCCAAGGGGAAACGGTGCAATGAGGTTAACCCTATGTGAAGCACCAACCCATGAGACAAAGCCAGACCACAACACTGGGAACGACACACCCTACTCTTTTTGATAAGTGTTTGGGTTCTTTAACATCCCCTGCTGACCATATCATGCAACACTGAAGAGGCAGGAGACGGGGCCTACGGTTGATAGTCCTCATCCGAGAAGACTTGAACGTCCAACCATTTACAGATGAAATTACAAAGGCAGCACATTCTGCTCAGTTATTTTAAGACCCTGAGTGTTGGTACGGTCTGGGGCTTGAACCCTCAACCTTCCACACAGTAGACTGGCACTCTACCACCTGAACTAACCAGGTGGCAGTTAAAGTATTTAATTAGTCACATGATTCTTGGTCTTCTGTGATTTTTGTTCAGATTTGTTATTTGACCCATCATTTGCATCCTTTATTTCAATCTACCACTATTTCGTAATGAACAACGCACCATCCGACAAGAAAAAACTAAGTACAAAGCTGGAACTCTTCCTCTCAACATGTATCAGACTGCTCTCCACCAGGGAGAATGGCTAGAATTTGCACCAGAAGATGAAGATCAAAAGGACTTTTCAAGAGACAAAGGAAGAGAGGGTGTGATTTCATCAAGGGATTCTGGAGGCGATCAGCTTTCTGAATATAATGAAGACTCCTTCAACAGTCGGACAATGTACCAGTGGAGGAGAATAGTGTCCTTGGTCATGTGCAAAAAGAAACTAAGTTTACTTCTTGCTGTGCACAGAACAAGAAGCGGATGGCTGAAAAAGACATCTAACAAGGCTGTGCTTTGGGCTTTCGAAAATCACAAGTCACTTAAGTTCATGTCAAAAATGCCATGTTTTTCATGAAACTCGAAATGCTGATTTTGTTTCCCGTGAATTGTGAAAGGACCAATTTATTTCCCATGAAAAATAGCCCCCTGTTCACCACCCTCTATTGAGGCTGCAGGAAATACAAGGATTAGCAAAATCTAGCGCTATTATATTTCAAATACTATTACAATTGATGGCCACTCTGTAAAAACTGGTGGGCATGTTTTAAACACAAAATGGCACTACAAGTAAGAGTCAATGCGGGATACAGATGTCTGTAAGGAATAACCCTTCTTTTTATTGAGAGCTAACCACTGTCAAGTCAGTGATAATTTGGCTAATCTGAGCACTATCTAGGCTAACCGGAGTACTATTTAGGCTAAACGTAGTGCCATTTTGTCATTTTGTGTTTTAAACACACCAAAATTGGTCAAATTTCTTTTTTGATCTCATTTAAGTCAGCAACTTTAAACTTGAGCTTATAGTGTAGAAGTACACGTACATACCATAACATTGATATTTTACCATTAATACTTTCCTGGGTCTATATTTCTGAATAGCAATTAATTACAGGAATGGCTCTGTTTTCTGAATGCACTGGGAACAAGTATGGTTAGCTATTTATAGCACCATGGTTAGTGTACATTTCACTCGGGTTAGCCTTCTTTTAATTCATAGTGGGGAGGAGTTTCTAAAGAAACTGTGGTGCTGCATTGGTGGGAAGTATAACAAGATAATTTGGTTTTATCAACTGGGTTGATAATGTGAATTGGCCACCATAAAGAGATTCGAAAGCTGACTTTTCGAGCGTTAGCCCTTTGTCGGAGCGAATTCTGGTTGGCCAACTGTTCACTCTGGTTAGCCTAACTAGCATTCCAGTTAGCATACAGAGTGCTTCTGATTAGCCTACTCGGTTAGCTGTTAATATTTGTAATGGTAACACTACATGAAGACATGATTGATCATCACATTTATGAACACAACTTAAGCAGGTGTGAAATTAAAGGCTTAATATTCACAACTGCTTAAGTTGTGTGCATAACTGCAATGATCAATCATGTCTTCATATCTTTCTCTGCAGTTCAAAGATATGATCTTTCATAAATTCATTTGGTAACATGATATTTTCTCTTCAAAATCACTTTCCAGAGCCATTCCTGCAATTACCTCAATGTATATTTCTGCAGCATTGCTACTTTGGGTGTTGTTACTTTTCGAATTTTAAAGATACATGCATCAAAAATTAAACGGTAAGGACTGACCAGTAAATGCGTTTACAAAGTTGTCAATTATAACAACATCATATCCGGCATTGACGAGTTCCACAACAGTGTGCGATCCAATATAACCTGCACCACCAGTCACAAGAATGCACTTTCCTATCATGTTCCTGATGCCCTGTTGTCAATAAAGAGGGTCTCTTCCTGACTTCGTTTCCTAGGGGAAAGTAACATTGATCCTTGAATCTCATATAAATAAGCAACTGCAAATTGATCAGTGGTCCAAATCTTGTGACTAATATTTGATTCTTGATATTGATTAAAGATAAGGGCTTTTATGAGCTTGGCTAATGAGCTTATATTGCCGGCTGATTGACTTTCTGCTTCCTGGAGAAGAAACCATTTACCGTATCTTTGTTTACGTGTGAAATCTAACGATCGTTCTTTTCTTCGAACAACAAACAACTCAAGCGAAGTACATCGGGCCAGCTTACGTGGCACTCGTGATATTCATAAAACATAAAACGAAGTAAAACGCTTAACAAACAAAGCTGGTAAGGGCGCAATATTAACCGTGATAGGTCGTTCTGGTCCCGTAAGTTGTGCGCTCACGAACAATAATTGGACCTTCTTAAAATAAAAAATAAAAACATCTAACTTACTTGTTATTTCATTCGTCTTTGTCGGTCTATTAGCAAGGTGGAAGATATAACAAGGTCATCTCTGCCTCGCAGCCAGGCCTGCAGTACTACAGCTGTGACGCTGCGGGGTGTGTGATAGCTTTGTTTTTACGATAACTGCAGAAATTCTCGCGCGCTTATTGGCTTATTTTTATCGTCAATACGCGGACAGACACATGAATTTGAATTCTTGCGACGCGTCAACGAGCGAGAGCGGGAATTCGACCATTTGTTATCGTAAAAAACAAATTGATGTCAGTTTTTAATGAGTCTGTCCTGTTATTGACAATGAATTTCGTCATCACATTGTCAAAGTAGTCTGCGGATCCACTCGGCTATCGCCTCGTGGATCCACAGCTACTTTGACAATGTGATGACGAAATTTATGATCAATAACAGGACATACGCATGAAAAACTGACGTCAATTTGTTAAGTACATAAAAATTTAAAAAATTTGACTGACCAGTAAAATTTTAAAATTTGCCAATAGCACGGTCGAACGGCTCAACTCCACTTAAAATTCCTCTTTATAACACAACATGAAGTGCCCTTCATGAAAACGAGTGAAGCAACGAAAAGGTCGAGAGACCGAACAGAGAAATGTCACGAACCGTGGGAATCGTGTAGGCTTGTCAACCCCATTATACTTCATAACACATGCTGTTTTCAGCTCTGTATACACATTGTGAGAAACCTGCATCTCTGGCATACCAAGACAGAAAACAATTACAGGATAAACCAATGATTCCATAAAAAAATTTAGGCAAATGCAGGCACAAAAAGGAACGAAGTTTCTTGCCAACTTTGTTAAATTCCTCTTTATATAACACAACATGAAGTGCCCTTCATAAACACGAGTGAAGCAACAAAAAGGTCGAGAGACTGAACAGAGAACGGCAAATGTACAAATGTCAGAACCGTGGGAATCGTGTAGGCTTGTCAATCCCATTTTACTACATGACACATGCTGTTTTCAGCTCTGTATACATGTGTGAGAAACCTGCATCTCTGGCATACCGAGACAGAAAACAATTACATAAACCAATGATTCCATGAAAAAAACTTAGGCAAAATGCAGGCACAAAAAACGAAGTTTCTTTCCATATTGTTAAATTCCTCTTTATAACACAACATGAAGTGCCCTTCATGTCCTTCATAAACACTAGTAAAGCAACAAAGAAGTCGAGAGACCGAACAGAGAACGGCAAATGTGCAAATGTCACGAACCGTGCGGGGAATATCGTGTGGGCTTACTACATGACACATGCTGTTTTCAGCTCTGTATACACATTGTGAGAAACCTGCATCTCTGGCAGGCCAAGACAGAAAACAATTACAGGATAAACCAATGATTCCATAAAAAAACTTAGGCAAATGCAGGCACAAAGAAAACGAATTTCTTTCCAACAAAAAGCCCGAGTGAACGCAAATAAACGTCTAGTTTGGAAAAGTGTTTCACCCAAATTTATAGAGCTTTGTATCTATAGGCCGTGATGGTACAATAACAAAAAAACATCTGTGATCGAGTTTTGCTATTTAAACGAAAAAATATTAGTCTAGAGTTCCGATACATTGAAAGTAATAATTCTTTCAGTGCAGGAAATATTCAGTTAGCAAAACTCTTTTGACCTGCTCAGAGCCTTGTCGGTCCGCCATTTTAATGTCACGCAACGGATAAACTTGGAAATTCAAACGTCCTCTATAACAAAAGGAAGAACCATGTCGAGCTCAAACGTTGTAAAACGTCAAGTTCTTAGAGGCTCTTATATCTGATGAAGCTAAAACTTCAGAAGAATTAATTTTGGAAATGATGACGTCACATGGAAAGTTTTATAATACTGTTAGTAGGTCTGCACGGTTTAGCTGTTATTCCCCGGATTGATCATCAGAAGGCAATGGATATAATCAATATAATAGATAATAATGAATCGATTATTATCGATTGCCTCAATTAATCAATGAAAAAATCGATACTCACAATTCAAATCCTTGTAATTGCTATTGATTATATGGATTGTCATCGATTGTCATTGGCAAGTCCTGAAAGAAGCTCGACCAAAATGCATATTTTTTCATTAAT
>OZ026596.1:46427102-46442102 GCA_964020085.1 Micromussa lordhowensis
TGACATAGTTTGGATATGTTGGCGAGTAAGCAGGGTTTTCTCAGTCTTAAAAACCAGGCACAGCTTTCACCGAATGTGCCAAACTATTGGTCTAGAATAATCTTGCAAGATTTTGCAAGGTCTCCGGAAGGTTTTGACTGGAAATACGATTGTTACGTGTTTGGAAATATCAATCGAGCAAATAGCATGCATATTTGCTAGCCTGTAAGTGCAGGCGTTTTCCGTGTGTTCACGAGTTAAATATCTTTTTTTTAGTTCACGATCGAGTAGGTTCGCCGCTATGTTGGGCTTTGCAAAAAAAAAAAAAAATGGGCGTGGAGAAAGCGGGTGCGGAAGGAAGCAAAAAATATTTCATTCCTCTCCCTCTTAATCCCCTTACAGCCTCAATCCTAGTCCCTAGGACACAGGTTAACTCTTACATACCTTGTGTGTTTTTAAATTTCAGTATTTGGGCCTACAAATGCCACAAGTTAGGAGGATATCAAATGGAATGATAATGCCAACTGCAGACGGAAACACCACACAATATGTTGACATGGTACATAAACAATATACAAGAAGCCATAGCATTGTTTCCAACAATTTTAATTGATTACTGTGTGACAATACAGTACATCAACAAGATCCATTTTCATAAAACATTAGCATTAAACTACTAATGACAATTCTGACTTCATGTTGAACCATTTCTAGGCAAACGATCCATTCTGAAAGTATTCACACCCTAACTAACGTTAGAACACAACACCCTTCCATAAACACAACTACAATCAATTAAACTTCACTGCAGTATAAACAAGATTTGCCAATGAATGGTAATATTTTTAATATTAAATATCAGACAAAATTTGGAGATTGGAAAAATCTGCAGGATATATCCATACCCACTAGAGGAAGGCTTGCATTGAAAATGAAATTAACATTGAACTTAGGGGTGGTGGTTCACACCAAGAAATGCCTTCTGCAGGGGATTTATGGATATTATTTTTGGAACATCACATTGGCTTTTGAAGCAAGATTTACAGCATATTAGAACAGCGTAATTTATTTATTTCATTAGAGTGGGTTTGTTGAATGTAATCAGGCAATTACTTTGGTTTTACTAAGGTTTGAGATTGGCAGAGATGTCTAATCACAAAGTAATTACTTTGGATTTGGTTTCACAACACTCGTGAAAACCACTCCATTAAAACGTGACTGGAAAGATTGTTATGGAGAATGAATGAAAACAAAGCTCTGCAAAATACCTCAGTATCAAAATCAAAGAACTCTGATGAGAAGTTAAAAAACCCTTAAAGCCTGTGCGATTTCTTTTTAAAGTACCGTTGCCAAAAAATACTAATTATTATTCTATAAACCTAGTCAAAGCTATGTCAGCCACTGATTTACTTTAACAGTTTTTATCAAAATTGACAGTTAGTTATCTGAAGGAGAGCCGGAGAAAGACCTTAGTCACTGACTTATCTTTTACTGTGAAAGTGGTGTGCAGAAAATCACACAGCTGCAAAAACACAGCTGTGGTGTCACCATAATATTTGAATCTTTGTTTTATTTAAATTTGCAAATGCTATCATGGTCAGTGGATATATATTTACAGAGCCACTGGAAAATAAATAAATAATTTAATACTGATTGCCCCACTGTAAAATGGGACAAAAAAATCAGAATTAAATAGATGTCAACACACAATTTATGACGTCAGGAAGCTGAAGCACTGGCATCCACTGGGCTACTTTGCAATGAGAGCATTAACTGTAAGAAGCGGGATACACTCTTAAGCCGTTCAAGCATTGACGTCATCCCTAAAATTATAAGCTTTGCTTTGTCTTGTAGGGGTAATGCTGCAAGCACCCACCAAACCCAGTCTGGACCATCATGAAGTAACTGAAGGTCTTCCTTGAAAGCTGGAACAGGTCCAATTGCATTAATGATGCACTGACGTTGTTCTGCGGTCATCTGGCTGAACCAGCTCTGCAATGCTATGTAACCATCTCTGTTCAGCTCAATGAGTTGTTTTAGTTCCTCTGCATCCTCAACACTTTCATCTTGCAGCCATCCCACAGTAGCTGTGTGATAACCATCTACCATGCTTCGTGAAATGACACGAAATCGTCGTCCACCTACTGTGTGCACAATGGAACGTCCATCTGGAAGAAAATGTACAGTTTGAACATTGAGCATCGTGCCATAATCTGCAAACTCTTTTTCAGGGTCATCGCTCTCCACACACATGCCAAACTGCCTGGAACCTGACTTCACACATCGGCGTAACATCAGGCGATATCTGGGCTCAAATACGTGCAATGGACATGGCACTTTTGGTACAGCTACAGTACAGACAAAGATAGGCACTTGTGGACTGTCACCTTTCCCCATGCTGTTGAGAAGAGAGTGAAAAGAGATGTAACAATGAATGACAAATCCCAACAACTCAAACCATTGAAGGTAACACAGTGCTAAATTAAGATGTCATCCCATCATTTTTGCTACAGCAAAGTGAATATGGGGGGGGGCATATTTGTCCCTTTCCGCAGAAAAATCCCCCAAAATTCTTAAGACATTGCATGAAGTCACAAGACCCAAAACAATACAATGGTAAAATGTCAAGACAGAATGACCTCAAGTTATCTAATAGAAGGCAAACAGGATCACTAATGTGACACACATTCAAATGGCAAAGTTCTCAGGGACCCTGAGAAGTAAGAAATGATCTTCTTTCTACAGTGCCTGGGCAAGGTAAAAATTCCATTGCCCAAACCTCAAAGTACTTTCTTAACTCGCAACGCAATCATGGTAGATAATACTAATTCACTGATTCACATTTCATAATGTCAGTAATTCTACCAAATGGATGTAACCAAAGTGTAGCCTCAATGAGCAAAACTGAACACTCAAACATCACTCAAAAACAGAAGGCTCAAGAAAAGACACTGCAAATAACATGTGTCTACATATGTTTATGTGAAAGAAGTTTCGACTTTTCATCTTTATTATTTTACAGGGAAAATACAAACTCATTTCGTAGAGTCTGGTGAAATTTTCATTAAAAAGCTGGTCACTAATGCTGTTCCGGAAAGTGCAAAAAGTCAACAAAATACGAATGAGTATAAGCTAAACAGCGCTGAGTTTTCGAGGTTTGATCTAAGCAGCATTGCAAGGGTTTATTCACATGATAGTTATCAAGGTTTTGGTCCCATCACAGTGGACATAAAGTTAATAACCCAATTAAATGTACTTGCTATCGTCAATCACGCACATTCACCATAACATCAACAGTGGCTTTTTACGATCAATTTACGCATGACATTAATGGATGGGTTATAACAGAAATATTTAAACCCCTTTCTGGCTTGCTGGTATGTCAGCTGATAATGCCCTTGGCTAAGACATTGTTCTCAAAATTTCACATTTGCCTTTGAAGCTTCACTTCTCGGCCACCCACTGGCATTATCAGCCGACATACCAGCCAAAAGAGGTTTCTTTACTAAATAATCTTTACAAAATTAATGCTATTGCAACCACTTAAGAAAGATTAGGAGCGTTTGGAAGTACTTGTAAAAGGGTACCAAAGGGGAAGGGGCATCGTCATGCCGTTTCACACACAAATTTTAATAACAGTCACACGTCTCAAATACTTAAAACTACTTTTCGCTACATTATTTTTTATAATTCACTATCCACGTAGGTCTTTTGGTTGCCCTCATCACCTGTCACAGACACAGCCTTTTCCAGTAAAGGGTATATTTAAGATTCCTGAATAGTCTCCCGTTTTCCAGCGAAATGTGAAATGACTTGTTTCCTTTCTCAGAAGTTGTGATCTCGCTAGCAACTGTGAGCCGTGATTCTACAAAATAGTTTCTGTTACATGAGCAGGGAGCTTATGACATGAGAAATAAGTGTTCAATTTATTGTGAACTCTTATTTTGATTGTTTCCACAACTTCCGACAACCGTCACTGCATAATCGTGAAAGCATATCTGTCCAATCTTTTTGCATTAATGAACATGGTTTTCTTTTTGCCTCTTGTGAAAAAGCAGCAGAGAAATGGCTAAGCAAAACTGCTGTTTAGAAATTAACTTTCAAAGTCTCATAGATTTGCAAGTTTGAGTGAAAATGTCCTTTTTTTGTCCTACATGAAATGTCTGTGAAATTAAAAGAGCTATGTCACAGTTTGCATGTCTTGAAAAGTTAGTCTCAACATTTTGGGTTCATCATTTGTAATTCGCGTCAATCCTCCATCCTTTTAACCATCCTTGCTCTTTACAGTTTACTGTTATCTCTTTGGAGTTTTTCTATCTTAGTAACCTACTATTTCAGATTTCCTTTAATTGGAAGGTAGTATGTGGCCAAAATAGATCAAAATGCTGTGAAAAGCTCCTTCAAAGCCTGAAAATTCAGGGTTGAACAGCATTCGAAACCATGTCTTTATATCTTTCTCTGCATCTCAAATTTAGGATATTTCACATATTCACTTACATAAAATGTTTTCTATTTTCCGTTATTATGAAAAAACCCTGTTATTAACAATGAAACATGATCTGTTGTACCACCCAACCCCCAGCCCTCCTTTACCAATCCATAACACTGACTCACACTCGCTCTATTCTCTTTATGCCCTTGGGCACACAAGGCCATACTTACTGTAATAATCAATAAAATTCATAATGGAATATGACAGACTTAAAAACACTATTCTAAGAAACTTTCATGATAGCATATTGTATCAAACACACGCAAGTTGACTCACGCGCACATGTTACATAACAAATGCAAATGCCAGAAGAATTTTATGTAACAGTGTCTTGAGCTGATCGCGTGAAACCCGATGGCTACATCTACATGCTCTCTACTAATAGTAATAATAACTTAAGCTAAAATCATCTCCGCTGCAACATCTGTTAGTATTGATAAGCATTACCTCGCTACATTAACACAGAATAAACATTGTTTGAGTTACGTAACAGCCATTACATGAATTGATGATTTCCGCCATTGCCTTACCTCTTAAGCGTGTCCATCTTTTCTTGATAGATTTTCTTTCTTTCATTGTAATCTGCCGTGAAATACTTTGCTAAAATGAAGTCCAGTACTTCAGTGATTTCCATGTTTGAATCTCCTCGGTTGTGAAGATCCAAGACAGTTCTGCAGCACGGACACTCGACACGATGATCAAGGCATCGTTCAAGACATTCCCGGCAAAACGTGTGTCCGCATATTGTCGTTATGGGCTGAAACAGTAAACTATAGCAAAGCTTACATTCAAAATCCTCAACGTCTCCTAACTTTTCTTTGACGGCTTCGCTAACGACCTCGAGTTCACCTTTAGGCTTTTTGACCTGCTGATTAAGCGTTTCTTTAACGTCAGTACGTAGAGTTCCTTCGTCGTTTGAAAATGAATGAGATTTCTGCGCTCTCTTTTTACACTCGCCACCACCATTGCTTTTCATGCCACTGCTAGATACACCGTGGCTGCGCCCACTTTTGCCTTTTATTTGAAGTGAAACTAATGGGTTCTGGTGGGACGATGTGAAACTTAAATGTGGAGTAACATCCATTTTCGCCGTTCTACCGTCTTGACCGGCAAGCTCTTTCTTTCCGGCACGACCAAGTTTAAGCACTAACAAAGTTCTACTTGAGTTCGTGAATTTTGGGCTTAACAACTGATGTAAATTTTCCGTGAACTCTTGCCGATATCGGCGACTTTTGGGCGAGAGAGCGGAGCACCTTAACAAAGCCAGTACGCTCTCTTCATGCTTAGAGGAAAGGACCCCGTCGAGTTTTGCCAAGTTCGCTAGAACTACAGCTTTCCTGTAGAAAGTTCTAGCTAAACTTGGCCGAAGTTTACACGCTTGTTCAATGTCCTTCAGTGCCAAATCTGGTCGTCCAATTCGAAGAAAGGCGTCAGATCGCCAACACAAACAGTGAAAATCGTTAGAAGATGTAGACAGGATTTCAGTGAAACACTTAATGGCCGTCTTTAGGTCGTTTCCAATGAGACATTCATGTCCCTGCATTCTATTCACTTGTCTTTGAAATTCCTTCGGAAACCATTTCTGGATACAATTCATAACTAGTACATTGACAGAGTACATCAAGTTTTCAGAAACATCCCTTCCACATTTTCTGCACTCTACATGACCAGTGAAAGAGTGTTCCTCGGTTAGACAAAGTTCACAGAAAGTATGGCCACAAACCAAAGTCACTGGCTTCATAAACACACAGCGGCACATTGGGCAAGAGAACATACTTTGGCTGCTGCTGGCATCCTGAGAACAGCTTTCTTCCTTTCCATCTTTACATAGTTTGTTTCGTTGAAATTCTACAAGAGCAGTCACTAACGATGTAATGCATTCCTGGGGCACAACTCCTACTCGAAACGCATTCGAATATGCACTAAAAGATTTGTCCAGTTGTCCATTTCGAGCAAACCATTCTCCTTGCTCCAAGAGTGTTTCAAGGATATTGGGCTCCTCCGTCAACAACTTTTCCATCAATGCTCCCCTAGCACCGTTAGAGGAAAATTAGGCAAAACTTACAACGCAAGGAAATAGCCATAATCGCCATGTTCACTAACTCACAATAAGTCAGATGCATCGCTTTGTCACATAATTCACGCAACAGTGTCAGAAACACGCGACCGATCACGTGTCAAGAACTAAGGATGGCCCTGAAGAAGCCCTGAAGACGCGTGAGGACACGTTTCCGGTTAACGTGAAACATCAAAGCAGCCGGCCATCTACCACAAACTAGTGGCTCACTACAACATCCCAAAAATTATTCAACGTGCATTGACTGATTAAAACAGTCGATTAACGTTCCAGTAATCTAAACATTTGATTTTTTTTCTCAGAACAGTCTTTTAGTTATGTAACGTTTTTACCGATATGATGTTACACAACGCCAAGTCGTCAACCTCATTCCCAGGGCTTTTCCTTAGAAATTGGGAAAAGCCCTGGAAAAGAGAGTACCGCCAGTGGCCAATCTCAGCCCATTGTGTTTGAAATTTAAAAAACACGTGAAGATGAGATTGAAAAACGGAAAAAAATGAGGAATAAAAAATATTTATAAACTTAAATTAAAGATAAGATTAAAATAAAAACGAAAACGCGTAAAAAATTACTACAGTCGAACCTCCCGTAAACCACCACCTAAAATGTCAAGCCTTGGTGCTTACGGGAGGTGGTCGCTATTGGGTCAAAATTTTGCCTCGTTAGCATATGGTACCTGCAGAGACTCGCCCCATGTTTTTAAAAACGTTTTATTCATGTGAAAAGTCAATTTTGAGAAAAAATCTGGTACTTCCCATCGAGAAATTTCCGTCTCTTGTACTACCCAGGAATGCAATGTTACAACACCTTATCCAATTTCTGCTCTAGTATCTGTCAAGTGGTCGCTTACGACAGGTTAAAAACAACAGAAAATTCTGGAAAACGTGATTTGTCGTGGTATGGCATTCAAGATTCTGTAAGACTCTACATTCTAGTGTGAACTTTTTCCAATATTTTTATCCCTTACATTGCATTGTAATAAAAATGCACTATCCCGTAATTGAGCTTTTCAAAGTGGGGGTGCTTCTGAAAATATTAAAGGCGATCACAATTGATTGACAGATTTACTGTGTGGTCGACCTTGTTATTCCCCAAGAAGCCGGTGAAGATCGATCGCGGATAAACTCTGAGCAGGTATCGCCCTTGGATTACGTTTCTTCTTCACACGATTTCCCCGTTCAGAGGGAGCTTATCACCCAAATAAATTAATATCTACTCGAGAGAGGTGATAAAGGCCATCAGGGGAATTTTTTTGAGAAAACCGCGATTGATCAGCAAATAATAAGATGTTCAGATGTTACAATATAATTTAATACTTTTATTACTTTAAGCGAGAAAATTCTTAACATATACAGAAGAATATCGTTCAGTGTCTAACAAGATAAACGCCAGTAAAAAAACAAGTGAAACTATACATAAACGCGACGGTGGATGAAGGAAGCAAGGGGGAGGGGGGAGTCGGAAAAAAATGGGAAAGACGGGAGAGAGCAGCAAGTCAGCAGCAGGGAATCGAGTACTAGGGGAGGGTGAGATGACAGTTATTGTTCAGTGTTCCATCTTTGTCTCCTCCTCTTTTTCCGTTTCTTGGCTTTCTTCAGCTTGTGGAGTCTTTTCTTTTTCTTCCTCTTCCGCAGGCTTGGGTGAATTACTTTTAACTGTAGAAAAAAAGAAATAATACAATCAAAATCACGTCACCAAAAAAAAGGACAGAACTCCTGCTTTGCCAATCTCGTTCCCAGGGTCTCTCCCCGCCCCGCCCCGCCCCCAAGTAGCCATATCTGCCAGGTGGTCACATCACAATAGTTCCAAGCTCTCATGTTACAGTCGTTAGAGGAGGAACGAAGTATTATAATTTTTTAGCTCAGTTGAAATGTTCACCATAGTTTCATTCTCTGAAACAGTGACGCTTCCTTGATTTCGGTAATTCCAAATAAAACATACATTGTTTAAGGCTTACAGTTTGTTAGCCGATTTTTGCCTGCAGGTATACTATAACCGGCGTGCGCGTAGCTGACAGAACATGTCGCGAGATAGCAAAAACAGTAACAGTGCTTCCCTCCTCTGCCAGTCTTCTATAACTTGTTTTTGCCGGCTTCACACTACATTTTACCTCGGCGAGAAAAACCCTTCATTTTCGAAGCCGTTACCTGTCTTCAAAAAAAAATAAAGGCAAATAAAGGAAGCAAGATAAACAATACCACACACCTGCGTTGGAGGCGTCGGGGATGTCTACATTGGATGAAGTATCGCTAGGCAAAGAAAAGAAGTGAAAATATCCCGTGACACATACAAGTAATCCACAAGTACGCTTAGAAATCAACAATCTAAAGATCGCCGTGTGAATCACGAAAATCAAAGATCATGGCGGAAAAATTAGTGTGATCGTCGTAGAAAAGCCAATTTTAGCCGAGTATAACATTTAAATCACTGTACAAGTTTTTCGAGAAGAGGAAAACGTTGCCAATGCCAAATCACTACTATTCAGTGTTTTAGATTCATATGTTGGTGGCTGAAATGTAAAATAGGACACTAATCCGAGTTAAAAGCAGCAGGTGATAAACACTAAGAGTAATTATTGTAGTGATGAGTAGTTACCCTTCAGTGTTAGTAGGAGCCTCAGACTCTTCCACCTCCATGGCCTCTTCTGTGTCGCCATCTTTACTTGCAGGGGGACCTTCAGCAACCTCAGGACTGATGATCAACAAAGGAATTCAACATTTACATATCACTGAAAGTGCAGAGAGCAAAGATTTGAGTTTTCTCTATTTCTTAGATTTAATCAGCGTATTTTGAAACACTGGAGTTAACCACTAGAGTGCCAGATTATCAGATAATTTTGTCATTTTTAACTTGATGAACTGACCAAAAGTGAGCACCTTTTTCTACTGGCTTCCTGTTCAGGAGCTGGCTCTGTCGACACCTCTGCTGTGACGCTGGCGACTGTTTGTGGGGACCCCTCCTTAGGAGTGCTGGTTGAACTCTTTGGCTTTTCCTTCTCCTCCACAGGGGATGTGCTGGGTTTTGAAGAAGAATTCTCATTTGACACAGCGGAGGACTTAGAGTCGTCATTAACAGCATTTTCAACGCCATTTTGTACCATCTTTTCAATGGGTGTTGCTGAACCTTTGGCTCGCTTACGAGAACGTTTGACTTCCTTTACATGGTGAACATCTCTTCTGTTGTCTCCTTCATCTTCGGAATCTGAGTATTCCTCTTGGTGTGCAATGTGTTTGTCTGATGCACGGACTGGAATTCAACAACTCAGATTAGAACATTCAGATTAATCGCATTTGGAAGAAACGGGTTGTGGTACATTGACAATTAGTGCATTTGAGTATTCTATGAAAACTACATGTATACTAGTAACCATAGAGACAGAAGGAGCCAAGTCAACTATCTCTATGACACTTATAAGAATTTGCTAAAATACAAAACAAAAGCACTTGGCTGAAATTGGATTCTTATCACTTTTGAGGATTAAATTTTTTAAGAAAGCAGAGTACACTTACTACTTATCCTGCGGTCTGACTCCATGTCATCTTCATTGTCACTTTCCTCCAGAACTGGAGCATCATCAGGGATTGCTAAAAAGAATGGATCAAAAAGTATGATATCATCCAAATGTCAAGCATTGCTTTGTGTGAAGACAGGATTGCATGACCAGAGAAGTCAATCATAATAGTCATCTCTCTCGTGGAATGATTACAATCTAGCAAAGTATCATTCTATTTTCACTTACGGTGCATCTGCACTCCTGGTGCATGGGGAAGCATCCGTAGATTTTCAAACAATCTTTGTCTAAAAAGAAAAAAAATGTTACAGAAAGACAGTCAGTCCTCAGCTACTCAATAATAATAATAATAATAATAATAATAATAATAATAATAATAATTTTAATCGTATTGTAGACCTGTGGAATTGCCTACCACTAGGCATGAGAACAATTGGACATTTCTCATTATTCAAGAGCAGTATTACTAAATTTTATCTTAATAAATTTAACGTTAATAAGGATAGATTTTTATAATTGATTAATATATTATAATGATAATTGAGGCAGTTTATTTTTATAAGGAATCCCCGTATTCTGTATAAACTGACCTAATTATTCAGATCTTGTAATTTTTGTAATTTTTCATTTATTTTAATTGTTAATTTATCTACAATTTGTATATTAAGATCTGTGTAATTAAAGTTGAGTAAATAAATAAGTAAATAAATAATAATAATAATAATTATGTGTGGTTTTCCGCTGGCTGAGGAACGAAAGAGGCGGAAAACGTTTTTCTCACACATGACTGGGAGCCTGGGTTCGAGTGTATGGGGGGTCTCAGGTCACGTGAGACGTTCGTGTTCACTTTGCAATTGCTATCCGCCATTGCCTGACACCCCCCACCCGCCAATCCCTGAGTACTTTTTAGGCAGTTGAGTTGTTGTTTTCATTGGGGACCATGTTATTTCAATCGCTTGAATTATGGCAGTGATGTATTGGAGTTATTGTTTTATTAAAGGTCAGGCTGCGTGGTTCGGCTTGGCATGGCTCCCAGCTGTGTGTGAGAAGTACTTAATATAGTGCCTTTTAACATGAAAATGATCAATAGCGCTTTACATGAGTAAATATAATGCACAACTGACCAGCCCCGAATGTCGCTGCTAAGAATTGCTTGTTGTAAGCTAAATTAACGAGGTATGTCTTAAGTTTCTCCTTAAAAATGATGAACAATGTTATATCCCTAATATTTGCTGGAAGGCTGTTCCACAGTGTGGGGGCAGCAGCATGAAAAGAGCGAGCTCCCAATGTGGAAAGTATACGCCCCTTGGGACGGTCCAAAGTTAATGAAGAATTAGATCTAAGCAAGTAAACAGAACCCGACTTAATGGACACCAAGTTGCTAATATAGCTAGGTGACATACTATAAATAGCCTTGAATGTAAGCATTAAAGTTTTAAAATGGATGCGATAAAACACAGGTAGCCAGTGAAGGTTAAATAAAACTGGTGTGATATGATCATACTTTTTAGTGTTCGTTACTAACCTAGGTGCAGCGTTCTGCACTCACTGAAGTTTACATATATGATATTTGGGAAGGCCGTAAAGTAGGCTATTACAATAGTCAAGTCTGGACGAAACAAAAGCATGAACTCACAACGACAAATATTTAAATATTACTTAAATGTTAGGAAAAACTACTTAACATTCTTACTTGATTTTTTCCAGGTAGTCAGTGGTGTTTTGGTTAGCCATGTTGGAGGGACTGATATGGAGCTTGAAGTCTGGACCAAAGTACTCAAAGTAGTCATTGTATGGAAGTTCTAAAGAAATATTATAATACAACATTGGCCAGAGTTTATATGTGCCCTAAAAAATGTTACAGCAAAGATGAATGGTTTTCCACTGTGCTTTGTGAAAATGAGGGCAGTCCAATAGGATTTTCTCTAGTTAAAGCTTGCATTTAATTAAAAATAGAATTATTTTAATTAAATTTAGAATTACTGTATTTACTTCTCATGGAAATACCATAACATCGCTGGAAATTAACCAACAAATTCTAACACATGCAAATTGTCCAAAACATTCATGACTTTGTAAGTACAAAATAATGTTTTGATGCATTCTGTTCATCTATTAACTCTGTGATGCAGAGGTCTATACAATGTTGAGGTATTTCAACATTATATCAATATACCAACTAAAGAAACTTATGTCTCCTCAGAGTAATTACCAAACCCAGACAAATTAGTTGTAACTACTTCTTGCCATACCATTTGCAATATCAGAGTCCAAAGCTACAGCTGTCTCAAATGTCCAACATCTTGCAACATTTCTGATAGTGTATCCACCTCCTCCAAGAATCAGTAGTGGCAGATTGAACTTCTTGACGAAGTTCACACATTGTGCATGCCCTACAATGACAATCAATGGGAACTGAATAAACTGGTTCATGCCTGAATATTGCAAAGATCTCCAAAACAAATAAGTGAAGTCTGCATACGAGCCAAGTGGCCCATCAGGCCAGTGCTTATCTCCAGTTTCCGTGGCATGAAGCGACTAGGAGAATTTCTACTCCCCCCTGGATGGGATGTTAGTCCAACGCAGGGTTACCCCAAGCATTAAATTTCCTGATACCCATGTGTACACCTGGGTGGAGGGAGGCACTGTGAGAGTAAAGTGTCTTGCCCAAGAACAGAAAACAATTTCCCCAGCCAGGACTCGAGCATGGACTGCTCAGTCCAGAGTCAAGTGCACTAACAATGAGACCACCCTGCCTCCACAATCACCTCCAAAGACCACCCAAAAATATTCCAACTAATATTCTTTTAAGATTCCTAATTTTGCAAAATTTCTGAGGATTGTTCCAGCAACATCTAAATGATGATTCCAAGGAAGAGCCAAATACTTTGAAGACTGCAAAGACTACAATGACTTCAAAAACCTCCAGAGATTCCTTGGCAATAGCTTATTGACCAAATGGTTTGAACACTTATACCTAACTAAGCCATTACTGTCTGTACCTTTAAGGGACAGATTGAAACAGCCAAGTCTGTCACCAGCTAGAGAGTCAGCACCACACTGAAGAACGACAGCATTTGGTTTGTACACCTCCATTACCTTTGAAACTACCTGGAAGAAGCAGTTAGGTTTTAAAATGTTAAAATTTCCACATATTTACCAGCTCCTTTTAACAATATTCCATGATCAAATTGGGAGCAAAAACTGTAGATTCAAATATTTAATCTCTCAAAGGGGAAAATCAAAGTTCCCCTGCTGTTTTATATACTTTTTCTTTCACTCTTGCTCAGGTAATTTGATTTTTGATCAAGTTCTATTTTGTTTCAAAAGGTTTACGAAAACTTACAGATAAACACTAATAAATTAAAACAAAATCTTGGCGGTCAACAAAAGTTTTTCTCTGTATGAACATAATGTTCTACATAAAGTGTGGCAGCTTGTCCTTACAATTTGATTTTTGATCAAGTTCTATTTTGTTTCAAAAGGTTTACGAAAACTTACAGATAAACACTAATAAATTAAAACAAAATCTTGGCGGTCAACAAAAGTTTTTCTCTGTATGAACATAATGTTCTCCATAAAGTGTGGCAGCTTGTCCTTACAGGATTGAAGATTTGTTCATAAGACTCGTCATCAATTCCATCTCTGAGCGGAAAATTCACAGCATAGTATTTTCCTTTCCCTGCTCCAATGTCCTATGAAGAGAGAAAACGTGAATTTTACTGATTTAAGTAAACATAAATCTTTCAAGTAGCGCTGATGTAAACAAATTCCTGATTTTTAAAGAGAGTATATGAATTTGCTCTTTGTGGATTATGATTTTTTTTAGTGAATATAAAGGCTACCATCATATAAAGTATATGAGTAACAAAAATCTATGGAAGCTCATTCTCCAATTTTTCTTGAAACAGTTGTTCAGGACATCCAAGAGAGGTTTTGTTTTTAAACTTTGAATGCATTGTGTACCATTACTCACCCTAAGATCACCAGTCCCAGGGAAATATTCACCATATTTGTGAAATGATACTGTCATGACCCGATCAGTGGTGTAAAATGCCTCCTCCACTCCATCACCATGGTGAATGTCTATATCAATATACAAGACACGCTGGTGGTATCTGGTAGAATCAAAAATTCAACATTAGTGCTGATAATGGTCAATGCCAGTAGTTTATCTACACTATGTGCCGATAACAGGGAAGGAAAGGAGGTTGGGTTGTGTATCTAAGCTGCAATCAGAAAATAAAAGACAAAAAGAACAGGTCTATGAGCAGACAAACAGACTGAATCAGGGCAGGAGAAACTTTTGTTAAGTTTGAATACAAGCACACTATTCAACACTTACTTCAGTAGCTCCAGAATTGCCAGAACAATATCATTGACATAGCAAAACCCTGATGCCTCAGATTTCTTGGCGTGATGCAAGCCACCAGCCCAGTTAACAGCAATATCTGTCTGCTGTTTATTCAGCTTCACAGCTCCAGCTGAAAATCAAGAAGGTTCCAATTTCAAGTTCACATAATGTTTTTCTAAAATAAGGTTCAGATCACAACAGAAGATACTAGTTTCATTAAACCAATGAGCATCATTTACCAATAGATCCACCAGTTGACAGCTGACAAAACTCAAACAAACCATCAAACACTGGACAATCTTCCCCTACATTGACTGACAGAAAAAGAACACAAATTTATTATTGATACTGTACCTTAATATGCCCTGGGGTTATACAGCTTTGTAAGCAATTCTGGATTGGCTTATAAATGGAGGGGCTTATATCCAGGGGGAGGCAGGAGGGCTTACAAGTGAAAACTATCAAAATAAATCAAATTCATTTTTATTTAGAGCTAGAGAGGAGGCTTATAATCAGAAGAAATATTTTGTTTGCAGGTAGATGGGTATATAACCAGGAAGGGGGAGAATTCTGTGAGTGGCCATCTA
>OZ026596.1:46447102-46448102 GCA_964020085.1 Micromussa lordhowensis
AAAAGAAAATAAAAGGTGACTTAATACATTTATTTTGAAGATATTCTTGGCTTTTTATCGAAGATATACTTGGGTTGATATTGTCAAAGTTTTAATTCATGTTTTATATTCACAAAACTCCATTTTCCTTCCCACCGTAATGTTCACATATACAAACTTACCTTCGTCATGTTGTTTCATGGTTTCCATCACTTCTTTTTTCCTGTATTCTTTTGTAGTTACATGGAACCTCTGTCTGATCTCATCTTCAGTCAAGAGTCCATCTTTGTTCAAATCCACTTCATCTTTAATGAGCTGCGCCAATTTGGTTTTGGCGTCCTCTGGCGAGAGTCCTTTGAATTCAGTGTAGTTATCCCCTAAAAGAGTATGACAAATTCTACAATGAGACAATATTGAGTACCGCAATATTACTCTTGCATACGCACCTGGACACAATTGTTACAGTGTCGGATAAGTTTTGACAAAATAAACTACGCTATCCACGAGATACTGATATATAGTGCGGAAAGTGTTACCAAACTTTTGACCAACCAGGGCGCGACCTCTCGATCCTTTCGTTCACCTGTTTTACCGTCCCTTCCCTTCCTTCCCCACCCCTAGTGATATTTTGCTTGGTCCTTTGTAACTTCAAAGCAAACAACGCTTGCATGTACTTTTATAAATCACCTGCGACACAGCACACCCTCTTAGATTCTCGTAACACCTGCTGCTCTTAAGTTTGTAAAACAGCCTTGTAACATTTTAAAGTGCCGGTTTAATTATTTATTGCACAACGAAATGGAATATAGATCAAAAACGTTAACGATCCTCTCTGGGTCTCTTCCTTTTTGGAAATCTCTCGACACAAACCCTAACTTTACTTACTATTAATTAGCACCTTCTTTAATGAAGAAAACTGTGATTGGATTTCAGTAGTCGTCAAGTCTCCTTACCATTAATTGAAACGTTAACTTCAAAATGTTTGACAGTGAGGGTTAAAGGAATAAATAAAATTTAACTT
>OZ026596.1:46448302-46465802 GCA_964020085.1 Micromussa lordhowensis
CGTTTTTAGAGTGGTACGTTAAACAAAACATTGCAGAATATTTAGATTTATTCGATGTTCAATGAAAGAAATACCCTTTGTATACAAATCTGGCAGCTTTTTATTGGATGTCAAAAGAAACTGATTATTGGATATTTTTGCTTGAAACAAATGAGTCTATTGAATTTGAATGTCTTTTTTTTTTTTTTTAAAAACTAAACTTCTCAGAGGACTGTTGATTTATCGTAGGGTATTCTCCCCATATAATGACACATTGCTTCTTCCAAAACTCAATAAACTAGTGTTTGAAAAATTGGGAATATCACTGAAGAACAAAAACTTGAGGTTAATGGTTTTTACAGGTAGTTGCAGATTCAAATGGATAACATCACAATTAACAATTAGTATGTATGTCATGTGTCAACTCAGGCTGAACTCAGCTTTTAGTTATGTCAAGCGGATATTTTTGAAGTTATTTTTCTGATTTACAGCTTTAAAGGAAACCTCAAAGTGATAGTTTTCTAAGGGGAAAAAGGGAATGATAAACCAAAAACTGATAAACGAGTCGGACAGTGCTTCCCACTGACGAGGATTATCAAGAATCATTACGCATGACACAAAAATCGGCCATTTGGTTCCAAGATGCGTGATCATGGCGTGCCTTGATCAGAGATATCGCGATTTCGTCAGCGGTTGGCACAAACAGAATAAGTTCTATTCTGACCTATTCTTACTAAAAGAACTATTGTAGCTAAGTAACTTACCATGCAATGTTTTTAGTTATTTCTTTAATGGTGAACAGTTTGCTGCCTTTTTAGCATTTCAACCAGTGTTCAGGCATTCATTTCTATTTTTATCGGTTACATAAGTGTGTTCGAAAAAAAAATTTGACTCAGCTTTATAACAAACATTTCTTCACTTCACCCCTGATGGAACGAGGAGTAGGTAGTTCTAGAAAGGGTCTTCTTTTATGAGCCACTACGCTACAATTGAGCCACTACGCGCGCTCTCATTGGTCGATAGGTATGTTTTGATGAGAGTATGTAAACACGGTTGTGGCGTTTTAGATTCGTGCGTATTTTTGAGAATTATTTTATAAAAGCAATAGAGCATTTTTCCGTGTTTACGTAGCTTTATCCAAACACTCGGAGGGTTGGGAGAGTTCTCGAAAATTATGTCTCGAATTCTCCCAACCCTCCGAGTGTTTATACGAGGCTATGTAAACACGGAAAAATGCTCTATTATATTTTAGAAAATAACCCAAAGCAAATACGCACACTGATTGGTTTAAAACCGTGTTTCTATAACTCCATAGAAACACAGAACTAGCACGAGCTGTTGACGTAATGATGGCGCGAACAAAGAGAATTTACATTTTGATGATCGAAGTAAACAAGTTGTTTTTCTTTTTCTTCGTCGTGGTATTTTCTAAAAGAAATAGAAAACATGTTCTCCGTGTTCCTATCGAGTTATAGAAACACTCGTGAAAGTTTGGGAGAACTCGAAAAAGCTCAGGAAACACTCGCCACAGCATTTCTCGTTCTCCCAAACTTTCACTCGTGTTTCAATAACTCGATAGAAACACGGCACATGTTTTCTATTTCTCAAATAATACAGCAACAGATATATTGTCATGCTTTGGTCTCCAGGACCCTCTGGCTCATTGCATGACCGTGTCACGTGACCTTGCCAATAAAAAATGGTCGTGGTATTGGTTGACAGAAATGGAAAGGGCGTGATGAAATTAGCAATATTTCCAATTTTGACACCACTGACGTTTAGGTGAGCGATTTTACAGCGGTTTGAAAGTTTGAACATTCTAAGAGATTTGTATGCTGGATGGGAAAGTTTGCCATCCAGCAGCTTTTTTCCATAAAAATCTTGTTTATCTTTTTAACATTAAAATTGCCGTTAAATCTCTCACTTAAACGTCAGTGGCTTGGAATTTGAGTCTCACTAATTTTCACTGTGCTCTTTCCATTTCTGCATGTCATGCAAAGAGCCTATTGAACAAACAGAAGTACGTTAGTTTCTGCTTTATTTCCAACAGGAAGAAAATTAAAACAAGGAATAATATGTACAAAACAGCGCCGCAGCTGAGAGGCGGTTTAGTATTGATCTAGAAGCGCATTTGAACCACGAACAAAACATAATATACAAAGGTTAATACAACATGCCAGTGGCATAACAAGGGTCAGTCGTGACATGTCAACTCGTAACTATAAAAAGTCGTAAAACATTCACTTTACAGGTGTTAGTGTAAACCATTTAAATTCGTAACTAAGTGCTAAGATTAATGCACTTTCGTTCCCAGTCTTCATGTTCCGTTATTCGCTTTTTTCACCAATCCCATAATACAGTTCATTTTGGGGGGTTATTTACATTAAAACAATAGATAATCAGTTCACTGAAGCATGATACAGTCCCAAGGGTAAATAAATTGTATTGTTTTTATGTAAAGAACCCCCCAAAACGTATTGCATTATGGGATCGTGAAAACAGTCAATACACCAGAACGTGCCACAGCCGGATAAGGGTAACGCAAGTTCTGACGACGAGGCTAGATTTGGGACTAATTCCTGGCTGGTGAATCTTACAAGAAGCAAACCCCCGTTGTCAAGGGGGAAAAAAGCCAAGAATAAATAAGAATAATAAGTCGAAAGGAGCAATCATTTCATGAAGGCCTAGCATTCACTGATCAAGTTACTCCGAACATAAAAAGAAAGTGTTCATTGAAATCGATTATAATATTGTAAAGAATTTTAGGTTTATACAGGGCCCCTCTGGACAACAGCTGAATGGGCCACCCTGTTCTAAATAAAGTTCACTTCACTTCAATACAATGAAAAACATTTTCCGTGTTTCTATCAAGTGTTAGTATAAATCTACAAGCGTTCTATCACGAATGCTGTTCCCTGATTGGCTACGCTACTCACTATCTATTTAAACAATAGAGTGTTTCTGTCGAGGAACTATCGGCTGATAGTTTAGCGGAAATGTGATGTTCTTAAAACGAATATGCTAGTTTTAAGAACATCAAATTTCCAAGGGGCAACTATCTGACCGATAGTTCCGAGACATTAACACTCTATTGTCTTTATTGTTCACCACTAAATTTTCTTCCGCGCGCCAGTTCAAATATTATACTGAATTATTTTCAGCTTTTTTAAGCCATGAAAGCCAACTGTAGAATTTGAAAAAGAAAACAGACAAAAACCAACTTAATACAATTCCAATTGTTTATTTTCCATAAACCCGCTTGTTTGCAGAAATAAGAATCGGAGAAAATTTAGTAGTGAACTATAATCTGCTGTAGATAATAATAAATAATAATAATAATAAAACATATTTATACAGGATAACTGCATCAGTTTAAAGAAAAACTGCTATCAATGCAGGTCCTGATAGTGAGCAGTGTAGCAGTGTGCGCTTGTTAACAAAATGACAGCCGCTTCTTCTGCGTTTCAGTCTAGGTGTCTATGAAGAGGATTTAGATAAAGTTTTGAACGGCTGGTAAATTTATACTAAAACAATTAGATTATTCACTCTCGATTTCTATGCGTAATAGTTGACTCGGGCTATACCCTCTCAACTATCACGTGATAAATAGCAACACGAGACGAAGTTTGGGAGAACGAGAAATAGTGTGGGAACGCGAGTCGATAGGCAAGTATTTCCGTGGCTTTTTCGAGTTCTCCGAAATTTTTGTGTTTTTATAACACTTTAAATGTTTTCTATCTTTTTTTAGAAAACAACCCAATGAAAACTAATAAACAACGTGACTACGACAATATCGAGTTATAGAAACTCGATTTTTGACCAATGAGCGCGCGTATTTTCTTTGGGCTATGTATAGCTCAACGGAAAGCCGCAAATTGTTCGAGTTCGCTCAGGGTTAACAATTGTCAGCATTTGTTCAGCACATCCTTATTTGACTGGGTTCATATTACTTAAAATCCTTCCGTAAAGATTTCCGAACGCTTGTCGACATCCTTGGTTACACATGTCGGATTGGCTGGATAGTTGTCCTCATCAATAAAGTACATCTCCTTCTTAGGCTTATGGTACCACTTAGAAAAAGATGAAGAGATAGACTTGTGCATGACTTTAATTGTGTTCCACTGGGCATTAAAGATCACTTGGCCATGATCAATACACGAATCCGCGAACAGCGCAATGTTTGACGAACCCTTTATCACACCCTTCATGGCTTTTAAGGTGGTTTTTCGGAATTTCTTGATCTGTTTCAATTCTTTCTTTGTACACGAGTACGGATGACGAGCGCAAGGGATTTCCCAGATATTACCAAGCTGCCACGAATCGTACAAAGGGTTCACAACAAACAAACGGCTCTTGACAAAGCGTAGAAAGTATTGCGGAAAGATACATTTCCAAAGCTTTTTGCCGGACGTGTTTTTGACGCAGTGTTGCGGAACTCCATCCGTGCAGTCATGCAGCTTAAACACTCTTTGCATTATCTTCCTGAATTTTCGTTGTCCTTTTTGTTTGCGTGAAGCTGTATCCAGGAAAAATCCTGAATCAGCCAAGGCGCGGAAGTTTACCTTTTCAGGAAGTTTAGAACGGACAAAGTCGGCATGAAGCATGACGGCAAGCCCTCCAGCTGAGGTGCCAGAGAAAATAACATGGCCGGCTTCCTTAAGATTCGTGTCCGACAACAGTTCCGATATGGTAGAATCTAGAATTCTTAACCCGCGGAAATAAAGCAACGAGCCTTCAACTTGGACAGGGTCCGATCTGTTGCCTGAAAAAGACGAGCCATCGCAGTAAGGAAGGTAAGCTACATTCCAGTGGTAGAATTCAGGATTCTCTTTGCTGTTGTTTGATAGAATTCCGCCAGGATTTCCCAGAGGCTTAAAAAAGAGTGAAGAACCCAAATGCATGCGACTTCTACCTAAACACGTTTCCTCGGTCTCGCACCAAGCTCCACCTTGTAAGTAAATAATCCAGTTCTTGTTTCCTTTGCCGGAGCCTTGTCTTAAATAGTACCCAGGAGTGGAGCCATCAAGGCAAACGGCGCCTGTTGTGTCAGCGTTTTTAACGGCATGGTACTCATAACCATTGGAAGATTGCTGGTAAAACTGCATGAGGGAATTTTCTTCTGGGTAAGGCTGCGGTTGTGCTGCTACGACAGGGCTTAAAGAAGGTGCCGGGTAATAGATAGGGGGGTATTGTACGGAGGAGTACTGGGCACTGGAGTTTGACTGGTGGAGATGATTTCCGGCTGGAATCTGGTTTTCACCAGTGTCGTCCATGTGTGTCCCAATTTCAAGTTGCTGTTGATGATGGTGATGACGATGATGTTGATGATGATGATGACGATGATGGTGTTGGCGGTGGTAGTGATGATGATTCCTGAGATGATGATCATTAAGGTGGTAATGTTTCTTCTGAGGTTGTTGTGTAGGTTTTATCTTTTGTGCCTCCAGTGTCACATTGCTGAGGCTCCCGTTGAAGATTCCATTCTGGGCGTGGTGACTGAGCGCTGGTGATGACTCAGATTCTTTAGCTGTGCTATTGTCTTGATGGCGATACTCTTGTTTATGATAATCTGGGTATTTTTCAGAGTGGTGCTGTACATGCTCCTCGCTTTTGTGTCCTCTAAAAATATCACTGTCGAGCTTGGAGAGGATTTCCTTCATTTTGGATGCACGAGTCTTCTTGTGAGCTGATTCACCTGAAGACGCGCTCGTGCTGTTATCAACTGAAAACCCTCGAAACATCGAGGACAAATCTCCCCCGTCGTGGTCACGGTGGGCTATGGTACTCTTACTCCCCCCTGCTTCATCCTTGCTTCCTTCAGAGACCAACAGTTTAGCTTCCTCCTCATTAAGGGCGTCATCCAAGTCCCCATCATCATCATCATCATCATCCAGGTCTAGACCCAAGTCGCCATCATTCTTAAAATCTTTGAAGAGCTTATCATATTCACTCTCCGCACTGTTTCCCTTTGCAACCTTGCTTTTCCTGTAAATCTTGCTTCTTCTTTTCGGGTTTGTTATTTCTTTATCAACAGCAGGTGCCAAAGTTTTCAGCCTTCTTTCATGTTCTGTCTTGTGGGTATCGCTATCGTTTGTATCTTCTAGTTCAACATTAGTGCCACCACTGCTATCTTGTTCTGTCGTTTCATGTTCTGAGCTTTCGGCTTCTTCTCCGATATCTTGCTTTTTGTTCTCTCCTGAAAAATCATCACTTTTTTCTTCTTTTTGTTGATCGTTCTCGCCAGAAGTTTCCAAATCCTCGCTTGGAGTTTCGCCAGTGGGCCTTTTACTAATACTGCTTTCGTCCGTGTCGTGAACACTCACCATATAACTGGTTGGATAGCTACCGCTACCTGACATGTATTCCTCTTCGCTGGGCTCTCCACTTCCACTAAGATCGTTCTCGTCTTCAGCTGGAATAACACCACTGTTTAACTCTTTGTTTCCATCAGAATCAGATGTCAGCTGTTCAACTACTCTTTCTTGTGTTGATTTGGCGATAACACTTTTTGCAACTTTTTGTTCCGATCCAGTCTTGTACCATAAATACTCGCCTGGTTTGCCAGACTTTGAATCATCTTGTTGAGTGTTGTGTTCAAAATTCTGAATATGTCTTGACGACACAATAACAATCACTGCTAACGTGTAAAACAAAGTTATATGCAACAAGGCTATGTGCCTCATGTTTTAAATGGAAGCGCAGCGTCGTGTCTGCGCCAGTACAGACAGAGACAGTACAACTCTCGAATCTGATTTCGCCTTCAGGGCAACTATCTTTGAACTTTCCTGAGGTAATTTGATGTCACGCAGGTCCGGGTACCTGCGTTCCCTCTTTAGCTCTTATCTTCTTTGTTTTAGGAACAATTTACTAAAATAAGGAACCATGCAGTGAGTCTAGACCGATCTGTTATACGTGCGAACCAAAACAACGACGACCAGAATCCCGGCTTGAGTTACAGTGTTTATAAATAATTTTCGATCAACAGAGCGGGTTGTTAAGTTGAGTAAAACAACACAACACCTGTTGACTGCCAAGTGACCTGTGTACATAAGAAAACGGTTTTTATACTCCAGTGACTGTTTTGATTCCCAATCCGAAGATGCTCAAACAGCAATTGAACTGTGTACAACGCCAAGTTTCCTTGTTCATATGTCACGTTTCCTCCTGATTGCGAGAGTTCTGTTTTTATATTCAGTGTCATTTGTTTTGAAAGCAGGTCATTCGTTTGAAGAAACAACATATTAGCAATGTCGTAAATCGGGTGAGTGATTCTGGGTTATTGTTTGGAAGATCTGTTTACAGCAAAAATGAATTCTACTTCGCTCTCCCATCGTTCATCTACTTTTCAAACAAGAAATAACACAGTTTTCCATGGCGAACCAAGACAGCCTCTGTTGTTCACCATTATAGATTACTTTATTTAACAGAAAAATATTCACAAGTTTCCCCAACGCTTTAGACGAGAATCAGAAACATCGGAACTAATTTTGTCTACAAACGTGCTCTGCGCAGGTAACTAACTGAGAAAACTATCAGCTCCCGCCAAGAAAAAGAAAGGCTTTAACTTTCTGCATGCAGGCGGGCGGGAATACAAACTCGGTCACGCGGTGTTAAATCCATTTAATAGTTCCCAAAAGCAGTCTTGTTTACCTAGATACAGTTCTTGAGAACGTTATTCACAGACTATTTGACACTATATACTATTGATCCTATACGTCTGTTGAAATGCGGGTTTTTTTCAGGCTGTTTCACGCACCGTTGGTTTCAGCCACGGATTAAAAAGAATTAATCACGTGACGAAAAACATCTCCTGGTACAGTTTACAGCACAGCTGTTTCAAATTTCTCAAACGTAGAAAGGTCGAGGCAAATCTTATCCATGTGATGGATTTTGCATCTGATTTTGAACTATTCTCTGTAATATAATGATTGAACTTGAGATTGTTCAGAATGTCAGTGGCAGCTGGGACTATTCCTCATGAACTCTTTGTGAGATTACACGCTGTTACGAAGAGCAGATGAGGTAACCAGGCCTTTCAGCCGGTGTCTGTCAAAAGCTTATGCCGCAACAGGAACTGGTCTGCGGTATCCACAACACAAGTGCAAGTTACAGGCACGACACGTCGAAGGTTAAGGAGCTGATGGCGTCTGTTTGGATCACAGCATTAAACTCTTCACCATGTAGGGGCCTTCCAGTTCATAACCAATTTTACGATAATAATTCCTAGTTCCAACACCTGTGTGAGAAAGAATTAAATTTTCGTTAAATTAAATTTTATTTAGGCCCTCAAGTTGCATAGTGCCCAACCCAAAAATGATTTCCATTCCTAACTGCTTACGTCTCAAACTGGCACCAGAGCACTTCCTAAGGCTTCTTACAGCGATGTCTGATAGACTGTGCCCGTGAGAAGTAAAGTGCTCTGCGACCGGGAAACCACCAGTGTTCTTTTGGACGATCCGAAGATGTTAGCCGAAGATTTTAACAGCCTATTTGTTTGTCCCTATGTTCGTCACAAAAATGAGTTCAATCGAATTTAAGTCAGAACTAAAGCCTAAAGTTGGAGTTTGTGCAACCAACTCCTATTTTCTGTCAAAACATCTTATACAATGTACTCTATTCCTACATGGAAAAGTAATTTTAGGCTTTTTTGAGCCAAAAGTGTTAGCCTTCCGTATCTCTACGTAAACACGAATTTTTTTTCGTGTAGTCGAACATGGCATTGTGTGCCCATTGCCTGATTTCATACCGGACAAATGTCCGGATTTGTCCGGATTTCAATACATTTCTTTGTAAATTTTTTACGTTATTAACTGCCTCTATCTCAGTGAAAACTAACCCGATTAACACCAAACTTGGGGATTTTGTGAATCTCGGTGTGTTCTTTCTGACAATGTGAATCAATAGTTGCTAATCCCATAATTTACAGACTCGTACCTAGTCCTTCACGGTATGAAATCAGGCAATACTACCTATAAACAAAGCATTCCCTGTCACGCTTCAATATATTTCTTATGTAACAAGAGAAATACCTGAAATAACGGCGATTTTCATCGATCCATGCTCGTCCCGGGCGATTCTCTCTGCTTCCTCCATTAACAGCATTCCAAAACCCTGTGAGACATAAAACACTCTGCTTAGACACAAGACGCAACTAACTGCTGTCAATCACGCACACCAGAACTTACTTGATGCTGAAATTTGGATGGATCACGAGCACTGACGGGAACCACACTGCCGTATCTATGGCAACAAGGTCAAGGAATGGGCTAATAAGGAATTGTACGACCACGCTATTTGATTGGTCAGACAGAAATCAACAAAGTGTCTGCTCTAAGATTCTCGACCAATGAACATGTATCTACTTTGACCGCTGTGCTTCTCAGATCAAGATTGTTTTTGATTGGTCAATGATAAATGAAGACATTTAGAAAAGATGACATTTTAGCGAATTCTAATCTCTTAAATAGCTACAGTCCTGGGGCCCGTTTCTCGAAAGCCCCGGAAACGCTTCGAGCCCGTAAAGCCATTTTTAGTTCATCTGTATCTGAA
The DNA here is from genome assembly GCA_964020085.1 of Micromussa lordhowensis. Classification (NCBI taxonomy): domain Eukaryota; kingdom Metazoa; phylum Cnidaria; class Anthozoa; order Scleractinia; family Lobophylliidae; genus Micromussa; species Micromussa lordhowensis. The sequence continues at coordinate 46,457,831 of OZ026596.1, forward strand.
AACGGAGAAGTGTAGACGCCTGAAACTTCTTGTGTGAAGAGAAACTGTGTTTATATTAAGAATACGTGAATAAAACAGCTCTGTTATCATAAGGTTTGAGATTTTGCTCTGGCTTTCCAGGTGCGAAAACTTTTCGGGACCTTCGAGAAACGGGCCACTGGGCCGGGTTGTTCGAAAGCCAGTTCACGCTAACCCAGGGTTAACAGTTAACCGAACTATTACTTTTTCTTGTATAAAAATGTTTTTCACTGCTTATGTTTTGTGTAGTTTGAGATTATTTAAACTGTACACAGATGGACAAAAAATATTTCTAACCAGAAAATCTCACAGAAAAGTTACAAAATTGAAATCAAAATTCTCGCTAGTCCTAAGTTAGCTTAATCGCAGTAAATTAACAGTAGAAATATCAAAGGATACACATGAAGCTCTCTGACAACTGAACAGCCATCCTTTAGCTCAGGTCTGAAGGAAGCCTCTGAACACTTCCTTAATCTTAATAAACCCACCAGAATATTTACACAGAGTTAAGAAAAACGTTTTGATTTACGGATAAATTATTTACGACTTTTCTCATTTTTTCATCTACACAGTAAGTAAGAGTGTAAAACATAGAGGTCTAGACGCATTTTGACACTAAGAAGTTGGCAGAAGTTAAGACGACGTTCAATGCAATTGCCAGGTACACACCAATGAACCACACCCAGGAAAAATGGTCAGTAGATAAATGGCGAAAAGAGTCGATGAATTTCATTAGCGCTTAGAAACAGAAAATTAACCTCTTGTGCGTTAACACCAGCCTTTTTTATTATCTATTCAGTTGGCGTCCCCAAATTAGTAGTGGATTTTCCCCAGCTATGTGGCTTTGACACATAAATAAAGTTTCTACTACTACTCCTACAGTAGTGTGTAAAAAAGATATCTTGCTCAGGATCTTCATAAGACAGAAAAGTCTCCCATCCACCATTTGCTACATAATCACGACGAATGAGTTCAATCTGAAGAAGAAAGGATGTCAAGATTCACTGTTAACCGCCTCGTCGAATATTTAAAGTAGTTGATTCAATCTGGAGACAAGCCCTCAGGCAATTCTGACGCAAGCTGGTCTGACTGTACATCTCAGTTAAAGTTCAAAGTCATGATTTAGGACAGAAGAAAAACACAAAACAAGAAGCTTCAGAAAAGAAAGATAGTGATATCAACTGAGTACAAATCTTATAACATGATTTCTATAGGACTGACAGAAAGGAAATTTAGAAAAAATTGTTTTGGAAAATGGTCTATGAAGCAAAGAAACAATATATCCTCACTTGTTACGCATTGATTCTGTTATTAAATAGTATTTCTGTGTGGAATCAATTTTCATTTATGATTCTCAACTTGGCCTACTGGCAAGAAATGTAGGCTTGACAGTCACGTGAGCTATGGGTGGGAAAGTGTTTACTTGCCTCAAAAGGTCGAACTTTATGGTGAATCTCTTGTATTCCAACCTCACGTGTGCGAACATCACGGCACTAACAAAATCAAATCAATCACAAACCCAAATCAATACCTTATTTCTTCTTACAATATATACAGTGCAAAGCAGAAAGCTGGTAAAAAGTGTCAATTGTGAACAAGTTATCTGGCCTTGATGTACCGCCAAATTCTCCCAACTAGGATAAAACGAAATGTGTGGCAATCAGAAAAGAGGATTGAAATTTTGTGGCGTTGGAAAGGAAGTATTTCCGAAATATAGGCAAACATTCTACAAAAGTCACGTTCTCACCTGTGTTCCTAGATCCTTCATACGTGCTAGAGCCAGTTCTCTTAAATTACCATGTTCCACACCAGAACTAACCAAGGGCATGGGGATATCCCTAACATGAACACACAAGGGTCACATCACATTTGTGTCAAAAGAATCATTAACCTATCACAAAAGGTTAAAACCGTGTACATAACTCACAAGAAGATGCGAACCTGCCGTGATGTATTGAGTCACCCAACTTGCAATTCTCCATGGAAACATGAGCATCGAACAGTCATGAATGTATTAAATTCAAGACAACCTTTAGTTCTAAAAGTTCTTAATTTTTCCTTTTTCTCAAGAAGTACAATGCACTGGAACAAGCCAATAGTTGATTTAACTAAATCTCCATTGCAGGGGACAATCAAATGACTGCTCTTATTAATTAATTTATGCTTTTTTCCTGTACAATTTTTTCCTCTTTCTTTCATTTATTCTATTATTTTAATTGTCTACAGTTGGTGTGATGCCTCACTGGCTTTACTAACTTAAAGGTAAAGTGTTCTGATGGGGCAACAACCTAGAATTCACCACTGAATTATATTTTTAGTGCAATATTTCTGTTGGCGATTGTGTTGAGAGGGCAAAAGCTGCTTTCGGCCAAGAAGTTGTATCAAAAATTGCCGAAAAGCAGATTTGTTATGTAAAACTACCTTTGAACTCTGTAAATTCGTGTCCAGGGTGGCACTAATGCTAGAATCCTGGCGATCAAATCCACCAGTGTATTGGGAGGATAGCTCTTGTAGCGCCCAGTCTTCCACAGTTCATACAAACCTACACACATCATAAAACATTGTAACTGTAAACACTTGATATTTATTCCAATTTCTTCTAAGAGAGTTCTCGAACACAAAATGGGATAAAAGCAACCAAAAAGCTCCCCCCCCCAAAAAAAACAAACAAACAAACAAACAACAAAACAATAACATCACTACTAAGCACTTGGTTTAAGCGGATTATCCCTAGTCTTCTTCCCAGCTGTCACATGAGATCACGCAACTCTCCCTCCTCAGGAGGAACAATTGTGTGATGGCCCCAAATGATGACTGGGAAGGAGACAAGATCATTTTGCAGAATCGTAGAAAATGTATGAAAACATGCAGTGAGGAGAATATGGGTGTCACTTACCTGTGCCACGAATTACTAAAGTTGGGTAAATTTTCAACCCATCTGCACGAAATGCAGGATTTTCAAAGAATTCCTATAATGATAAAATAAGAAGCAATTAAGTACAATACTGAAATGGTGCAGCAGTGATAATAAGTAATTGATATTACAAAGATGTAACTGAGCATTAGAAGAATAAAAATCTAATTGACTAACAATGAACTGCTCAATGTCTCTTTCTAGTCCAACATTTGGCAAATCCGGCATCATGTGTGATACAACCTGTACAACAAGTAACACAAGTCCATAGATTAACAAACTCCAGAATACCAGTAATAACGAATTGAAACATAATTAATTTATTAAAGGACAAGTTGCTATGGTTGTCAATCATACTAACTGAAATTCATTCTGAAACCAGAGTTCTAACAAGTGCTAAGCATGGACAAGGTTGAAGTGAATTAGAAATATATTGTTATGGTTTATCAACTGATCAAATGAACACACAGTCTCCAATTAGTGAGTCAGACCCACAATTTAAGTGAACTCATAGAAATCAAGAGCAGATAATCTAATTGTTTCAGAAGAATTCTGACTAAATTTCCTTTAAAGAAAGATCTCCGATGACTTAATGTTCATACTTTTTTCTTTAGAGTTTTTGGGAATTGAATTATCCAGCAATATTTCTAAATCTGACTCAAAACATCAGAGAAATCAGAAAACTTTGCCACTAATGGCTGATAGTGTGTGAGTAGCTCAGCCAATCACATCGCTTCATTTGCATTAGCATTACTATTAAAATCCTACTAAAGATATATTCACTTTGTGGAGTGACATAGCTCAATGGTAGAGTGGCTTGATAGGTCATGAGTTCAACTTCTGCTGGGAGAACTTCAAATTTATTTGTGACTAGCTCATCTCAATGCTGATTTTAAAATAATTTGCTCATAGTTACGCAAATTTTGAAGTCCTGATTTATTTATTATGTTTTTGTCCTCTGTCAGAGGACTTGACAGTTAATTTCGTTAATTTGTATCCAGTAAAACTTGGCAGCCTGCTCTCAAAATCATGATCTCTAGCTGATTGAAAATACTGGACCTTAAAGCCTGCATCTTTGGACATGTGGAATGACTCGGTCACTGCTCTGACTGTGTGGCCTCTACAACCAAAAACAGAATGCATTAATAAGATAGTCTGTGTGTTAGAGTTGATTTCAGGTTCATCAAAACACAAAGCATGAAAACATTGCACAATTGAAACAAGCAAGATAGCTGATATCAACAAGGTTGTGAACTACAACACCATCCTCTTTCCAACAACAACATGCTGTACTGTAATAATTTTTCAAATAGTAGAATCTTATAAAGTCCACCACTGCTAGAATTGGTTAGTATTGATTGTATTACCATTAATAATTAATGGTAATACAATTATTGTATTACCATTGATCTTCTTCTGATGATAAAAAAATTGTTTTGTGTTTCACATTGTTATGATTAGAGAGATTCTTAAGATCTGTTTCCATTTTTGAGATCAATTTTTTTCTTCCTAACAATAAATAAAATCTAAGTACTGACTGTGCTTATGTGGCAGCTATGGGAATGCTATGTTACTTCTTCTGAATATTGTCTGTGATTGTGTGTTACTAATGTGTAATGTTGACCTGTTAGTATCTCTTGCTACATCTTCATACACACTTTGTACACCAATCTCCAGACGAGTGCAGCCATATATCAGCATGGAACTAGAAACATGGAAGAACAACTTTAAACTCAACACAACTGGTCAAGCTTAAAAACATATTTTTTTATAGACAGTATGACACTTTTGATAGGACATTATTTAACAAATAAAGAAGCCTAAGCCGTGTATTACACTGTGATAAAACACGACCGGCATTTGAGAACTCGAGGGAAATGTAGAAAACGCGAGCCGCAGGCGAGTGTTTTCTACATTTCTCAAGTGTTCTCAAATGTCCGGAGTGTTTTATCACAGTGTAATACACGGATATAGATTTTACATGCGCAAAACAATAAAACACGCTTTTTCTATGTTTTATACTCTGATAAAACATGGGTTTTTGACCAATCAGAGCGGCACAGGGTCCTATCTATGTTATAAAAAATTATAGTGCATTAGAAAGCCAGTTATATATTCACCTTTTGTGTATATCATATTCACAACTAAATACCAAACTTTATTCAAGCAAAGTATGACAGACCTTAAATGTTTTTTCAAGCAGTAGTCTGGTCGAGTTTCAATAGTGATTCCTATGCACTTTGTTGTGCTTCTCTCTGAATATCTGCAACATAACAGCAACAACAACAACTAAACCTTAAAGTTGCAGTCATATACTTCTAAATCACCGACACAATTCTAAATCTATATCTGTTTAACTATTGTCAATCAATATTTCAACGCGACAGTCTTCTTACTAGTACTTTTGGGGTTTATTGGGTATAAGAGAATAATAATGATAATGAATTGATTTGTCTATTAAAAGAAAACACAGCCCAGGGTGAAACCCTCTCCTTATTATAGAGACATGTATATTTTCCTAAACATAGTTATTACATGAATGCATTTAGTTAAGTGTGGTCAAAGTAATAAAAGACTAATTGCCAAAGAAACACTGTAAAGTGATGTTTTCTTAATTAATTTTTTATTTTTGTTTTAGAGCTGACTACTTTTGATAGTCCTGACAATAATGTCAAGTTTTTTCCACCTCACAACACGATAACAGAAAGAGTCAGTGTCTTACTTGACAGCTTCAGCCACATTGTTACTTGTGTGACCTGAGAGTGCATCGTGAAGATTCCTGATGAAGAAATCCCTGTAGTTTTCATCCAGACACATAAATGTGCCTCCCATTACAATGAACTCAACCTAAAAGGATTAAACAGTCACATGATTGGCAAATCAATATTATCAAGTGAACATGATTGTAATAATGACACCACAATTATTAAAATATGAATTGCATTCTCCTCACCTTATCCACATTGTGGCCCAGTTGCTTAAGCTTCAAAAATAATAGGAAAACCTTAAGTTACTGATGAAGTACAGATTAATCTTTTGAAGATCATCAAAATAAGGCTTGGAAATTATTACCTACTTCCATTGCTACAAACATTTCCTTTAATTATGCTTATTGTGGCCATACTCCAGCTAATACCAAGTCATGCAGCGTTCGAGGTTAATAAGTTGTTTTATATGGCTTTTTGCTTTGGTTTTGCACGCCCATAATCGGTCTGTGGGCATTACGGGAGAATATTGCCCTACAATTAGCAAATCAGAGGGAGCATTATATCAGCTACAAGAGCAAGCTATATTTAAGAAATAGAAAACATGTGCTGTGTTTCTATCAAGTTATAGAAACATGAGTGAAAGTTTGGGAGAACGAGAAATGCTGTGGGAACACGAGCCGCAGGAGAGTGCTTCCACAGCTTTTTCGAGTTCCCCCAAACTTTCACGAGTGTTTCTATAACTCGATAGGAACATGGAGAACATGTTTTCTATTTCTTTAAGGAAATACCGCGACGAAGAAAAAGAAAAGCAACTTGTTCATTTTGATCATCAAAATGTAAATTTTCTTTGTTCGCCATCATTACGTCAACAGCTCGTGCTAGTTCTGTGTTTCTATTGAGTTATAGAAACACGGTTTTAAACCAATCAGCATGCATATTTGCGTTGGGTTATTTTTATTATAGAGCTTTATTCACCTGATCAATTCTATGTCTTGTTTGCAAATAAGGATTGTACCTTGCTCGGATTGCTCTCATTGACGTGGGCTGAAACAGTTTAGTCAAACAATATTGTGATAAGAGCAGTGTTACAAGTATGAAGAAAGACATTTTAAATTCAAGAAAACTTTGCATAAAAGGTACACTAAAGCAAAAAATTAATTACTTTCTCCTTTGGGATAATATAACGAACGTCCTAAAGCTGAGAGCTGCACAAGGGTTTTCAAAAAATTTCACTGAGTCTAGTAGTCAAGAATTTTCAGCTTGAAAGGGACTTTCAAAGAAAGATCTTTTCAAAACCTTAAAAATGTCCTTTTAGATTACTCAAGTCAAGTCAATTTTATTCAACTAACATACTATATTAAGTGAGTATTGAAATAATTTACAATATTTAAATTACCTCACCTCACCTATCTTCTTTGCGCTCTGTTGCACATAAAGCCACATATTTAAATTATACATACAGTAAAATATCACACATAAGATATTCTTTAGATATCAATAAGACATTTCTCAAAGGTAACTTTTATCTGATATTTTGACAGGTTTCTTGGGTTGGGTATCTAGCATTACGCTCCTGATTGTTTACCCTTAGCACTGATATATGGGATATCTTACTTCATATCCAGTGTAGGATTGTGTAGAATACTCAAAATCAGAGTCTGGACCTCCTGGGCAATACCTAGTAAAACACACAATGTTTAGCCTTGGTGAACATCAGATTGTTTTTTGTGCTACTCTGTTTTAGGCTGACAATAACACCCTTATAAACACTTTATTTATAACCCAATTTGAAGGAACAAGAAATCCTGATGAAAGAATTCAACTTGTTTCTACAAGATTGCAATAGTGTGTCAACATAAGGCTGATACAAATCAACCTGAAAAACAACTTGGCCTACAGACTAGCTACTGCAACATGCAGGAATAAATCATTTTAAAAGAGAGCCAGATTATTATTGAATTCTCAGTGTTTCATAACTATAACAATAACTGTTATTTATTAATTTTATTGGCTCGTATTTTGGTTTGCCTCTGTACTTTTTCCCAGGACACAGCAGCATCTCTTACAATGTGAAAGTGGCGGTAAATGTTGTTTCACTGATGTGTCGTATTGCATGAGATGGCAGAGGAGTTGTTTAAATCTAGCACTTTACCTGCTTACCAGTGCCATTAAATCAGTAGCCATCACCAGACAACACTGTCTAGCTAAGTTATGTATGTAACAGAACAACAGTGACCTAATTTAAACAATTAGCTTCTTGATCCTTAGTTGATCCTTAGTTCAAAGCTATCTTACAAGTCATAGGACCTCAATTAGAAAAAAAGTAAAAGAC
>OZ026596.1:46470802-46500802 GCA_964020085.1 Micromussa lordhowensis
GGCTTCCAGTTCTGTGGGAAGTGGCTCGTCCCATTCCAGTTTTCTTTGCCACAGTTCTTGAATGAAGAGTTTGGCCTTCACTGTTACTGGAGATATGAATCCAAGTGGATCATAAGTCTTTGAGGCCAGTTGCAGTACATCACGTTTGGAAGTTGGTTGACTGGAACGCGGGGCCATTTCCTTTGGTGCAAGAGAGAGGGTATCTTGTACTGGGTGCCATCGCAAACCAAGAATGTTTACCACAGTGCTTGTATCGGCTGTTTGATCTTGTTCTGCCCTTTCACGAAGTTGTGGGCTATTGGATGCCCAAGAGCGCAAGTTGAAGTTGGCTGCATTCATATTCGACACAGCGAATCTTGTTTCGTCGATTACCAATCGGCCGCTGTTGGTATTTGCGAAACAAGGGATCTAGCGAGAACAGGTTTCCAAGAGAAGGAATAAATTTTAGTGGTATCGCCAACTCGGTGAACGGTAATTTCCTTATCAATTAGATTTGTTTCGTTTCGTTTCTTTTCGTTTCATTTCGCGGAATACCGTAAGCCGGTTTGCATGCATAGAGTTTGGTAAAATGAGTGGATCTTTTTGGAGAATGAGAAAAACATGGATTAAAGATTGACTTTCTTTATATTTGAGGATGTGCTTAGTGTTATATATTATAAATATTATAATAAAATGTGAAACTTGCCAAGATGCCAAGAACCTACCGGTAATTTTGGTATAAGCTTATGTTATTCGGAAACTACTGACATCAAGATTTGAATTCTCTGTGATTCCAACATTCTCAGACCAAAAGTAATATTTTTGTGAGTCTTCTGTGAAACTGAACATTGTTGATTTTGGTTTAGTTCTTATCCCACATGTATGACAAGATTAAACAAATAAAACTTATTATTTCTGGCTCTGATGCTTAATGACACCCAACTTCAAGCAAAATGAAATTCAGGTTAAAATGAAATTCCTTTGTCTCTTAACCCTAATTATTCATGGATCATGAGTAATATTATTAGGGTTAGAAGACAAAGGAAATTGAGTATCAAACTAGGTTAAAATCATTTTAACCTTAATTTCATTTTGACCTACAACACATACAAATGCAGATATGAATGGTATTTACTTGTTGAGATTGACGTCACTCCCTTTCTCATGCGCTGTGATCAGTTGACTCACTATGTCTGATACTGTCATCATCATCAGTTCAGCTCTTGAAGCACTGGGATTCACTAAAAACAATCACAAGAAGGATAAGTAGGAAGATAAGTGAGTCATTTTGCAAATGACCATCCACGTTAAAACAAGTGCATCAATCAGAGCTAATGCCATGATTATAGCAAATGGAATATGACAGGGTGTGACAAAGTGTACTTGTGTCAGAAGTTCACCATTCAGTCATTCCACTGAGCTTTAGAAATGAGCGCTATATAAATTCATGTATTATTATTATTATTTTCATTCTATTTTGTTTGCACCTCTTCTGTCAAACCTTTCAACTCACCCAGTCCAGTACTGTTTTTTAACTTTGATCTTCTCATTCTAAAGAAGTACCATGTACCTATTCTACATACCATGCAATTTGACATCTACATTGTATTTCATAGAGATACAACTTGTACAAATACACTGTACTTGTCTAGTGTAACACACTCTGACATGGAATAAACATGTCTTAGAACAATTTTTGCTACAGCAACAGCATCACTCCTTTGCCATATAATGAGCAGAATGTGAGAGAGCCTTTTACCAATCCCACAAATATTAAACAAAAATTTGACTAATAAAACCCCAGCAAGAGGGATCTTCCAAACGTTTTTGGTTAAGTTGTGTGGCCGATGTAGTAATATGATAGTGCATGATTATGCAATAACATGATACGTATCACGTGATTACTGTAAGCAGAGAGCACATGGTTATAATACAGTGAGTAACACTACTGATATATGTGTCTTCGCTCGTGTCTTCTAATATAAAGAACCCTTTCGGTTACTACATTGGCGACGAGGATCCAAGAAAGAAGAAAAGGAGTAGAAGAAAGTCAGAACAATGGCTACACCAGAAGAAACCGATAATCCTGGTTCGAGCGCATCAAATCCTGTACAACAAAACATCACAGTTGTGAATCGTCAACTAAATATCCGACCATTCACCATTTCAAACGATGTTAACGACACAGCCGTACGATGGGCGAAATGGAAAAAAGATATCGAGCGACAATTCAGGTTCTTCGGATTAACAGATCCAGAAGTTAAGAAAGATGGCTTAATTATCTACGGAGGATCGCAGATTGCCGACTTGGAAGATTCCCTCCCAGATTTACCCGTACAAAACGAGGGCGAAGATGTTTACTCGCGCTTTCTTAGGAAACTAGATAGGAATTTCCTACCAAGAAAAAACAAGGATTACGCACGATTCCAGTTTGGAAACCTTAAACAAGAAATCGAAGAAAGCATGGCAAAATATTACGCCAGACTACGGGAGATCGCAAAGAAATGCGAATTCACCAACGAAGATGATGCAATCCGAGATCATCTCATCAAGACAATGACAAACAGCCGCTTACGAGTCAAAACAATTCGCAATAACTGGACGCTATCCCAGATCCTAGATGAAGCCGCTATAGAAGAGGAATCCACGGCTCAAGCAAACGAGATAGATCAGAAACTTCAAGACGCCACGGAATCATACAAAGTCAAACAAGTCAAGAGTGACAAGCGTGACAACAATGGAATGTGTTCCCGCTGTGGCACAAAACACGCAAAAGGAAATTGCCGAGCATATGGAGCTAAATGCTACAACTGTGGTAAACGTAACCACTACACCAAAATGTGCCGTAGCACGGATCATAAACACCGCTCAGATGACAAACAAGGTGGAAAATCGGGTCGCCGAAGGGACAAGAAGGAAGACTCATCGCACATGCCGCGACAAACAAGACCGCCGACGGACCATCAACACCGCCGAAGACGAGTTCGACACGTTGAACAAGATGCACGCAATAGCTCAGAAAGCGAAGACTCTCTCGATGAGGACATCGCTAGAATCGTACAGCACATGAAAATCCACCGTACAGCACAGAAAAACACGAAGAAAAACAAATGCGAGATTTGGATCAATGGAACAAAAACAGAAGTCGAACCGGATACAGGCGCTGACGCAAACGTCATGGATGAAAACCAGTTCAATGAGTTGCTACGGGCAACGCCAGAGATTAGATTGCAAAACACGAAGATCAAACTGAAAACACTCACCAACGATTTACCAGTCATTGGAGAATGCGACGTCACGCTAGAAAACGAAACACGAAAAACACAAGCAAAAATCGCCGTTATTCAAGGAACAATCGATTCCCTACCATTACTCGGAAGACAAACACTGGAAGAACTGGGAATGATCCAATTTGACGCAACAGGAGGACTTAAAGAACCAAACCGAGATGAATTACAGAAGATTCACAAGATCCAAACCGGAAATGAAGACCTTAACAAGATTCTACTCCAGCACGAAGAGAGATTTGGAGGCATTGGCAAAGCAAGAAGAGATGGACAAGACATCCAAATCCATTTGCCACTAAAAGAAGATGCGAAACCAATCGCACAAAAGCCCAGACGTGTACCATACCACCTGATGGAACCTCTACGCCACCGAATGGATGAATTTGTCGAGAAAGACATCATGGAGAAGGTGCCAGAACACGACTCCATCACATGGTGTTCACCACTGGTTGTCCAACCGAAACCAAAAAACCCCAGCGACATCCGTGTCAGCCTTGACTTACGAGTACTGAATAAGTCTATGGAACGCACACGACAAGTACAAGCACCTATCACAGAAGATTTCATCAACACATTCAAAGATTGCAAAGTATTCAGTAAACTGGACATGAACCATGGGTACCACCAGTTCTCCCTAGATGAAGAATCAAGAAAACTCATGACATTTTCAAGTCCATGGGGTAATTATCGCTACAAGCGACTCGCATTCGGGGATGTCAACAGCCAAGATTTATTTGATGCCGAAATGAGCAAGATCATCTCAGGAATACCAAGAGTCCTTAACAATCGGGACGACATCATGGTTGGCGGAACCGACTGGGATGACCACAATGCCAACTTAGCCGCTTTACTGCAACGACTCAAGCTCCACAACCTCACCTTACGGAAAGAGAAGTGTGAATTTGGCAAGTCCACTATTGACTTCCACGGACACCTGTTCACCGCCGAAGGATTGAAGCCCAGTCCCAGTAAAGTCAAAGCTGTCAGCGAATGCAACCCACCGAAATCTAAGGAAGAACTTGTGTCATTCTTGCAAATGATGGCATATCTTTCACGCTACATCAGCAATTTTTCCAGCCGCTGCGAACCGTTGAGAAGACTCACAAAGAGGGAACGCAGCTTTGAATGGACTGAAGCTCAGCAAATGGCTTTTGAAGACCTGAAGACTGCAATTACGACAGCACCAGTTCTCATCCCATACAAGCCAGGACGAGAAACCATGGTCATATGCGATGGCAGCCCAACTGGCCTTGGAGGTGGATTGTTTCAAAAGACCGAACATGGTTACCAGCCAGTTCACTTTGTTAGCAGATCACTGACAGACACCGAGAAACGATACTCCCAAATAGAACGAGAAGCACTGGCTGCAGAGTTCACCACCACCAGGCTACACATGTATCTACTTGGAGCACAGCACTTTCAGCTAGCAACTGACCACAAACCGCTCCTACCACTCTTCAATAATCCAACTGCAAAGCTGCCACCCAGAATAGAGCGAATAGTTATGAAGATCCAGAACCTGGACTTCACTGCAGTCCACATCACTGGAAAGTCCAATATGACCAACTACCTTTCAAGACACCCGTTACCAGAGGTCCAGCAAACAAACCATGAGGGGTACATCAAAGCAGTCACTGAAGCAGACCACGCGATAGTCATGGACACTATCCGATCAGCAAGTAAAGAAGACAAAGTGCTCCAGAAGTTGAAGATAGCACTTGAAACAGGGAAATGGAACAGAAAGGATCCAGACCTGATACCATACCACGATGTGAGAGCAGAAATTTACGAATCCGAAGGAGTCCTGCTGAGGCTCAACAGGATTATCCCACCAGAATCATTGCAAGACAAGATTGTCAGCATCGCTCACAAACAGGGACACTTAGGCATTTCAAAGACAAAAGAACTTATCAGACGAAAGTACTGGTTTCCCAGCATGAACAAACGCATCGATGATATTGTAAGCACATGCTTCAGCTGCCAAGTGACCACCAACACTCAGCACACTGAACCCGCCAAGATGACGGAACTACCAGAAAGACCATGGACCACTGTTGAAGCAGACTTCTGTAGACCATTTCCTAATGGCGACTATGTACTAGTTGTGACCGACCAGTACTCCAGATATCCAGAAGCAGAGTTTATCAGCTCAACATCTATCAAACCAGTCCGAAGAAAACTGAAGAAGATGTTCGCCACACATGGAGTACCACAGACAGTGCAAACCGATAATGGCCCGCCATTTAACCCGAAGGAGTTCCAGACACTTGCATCAGAAATGGGATTCAGCCACAAGAAGATCACACCCAAACATCCGAAAGCTCAAGGCCAAGTCGAAGGTTTTAACAAGCTTGTAAACAAGATAGCTACAATTGCAAAACAGGAAAAGATAGATGTCCGCGAAGCTTCATACGACATGCTGCAAGCATACAGAGACACACCACACCCAGCAACCAAGGAGACACCCTATGAGCTCATGATGAACAGAGAGATCCGGACGAAACTAGAGCATTTCCCATCATCCACTCCAACACAGGATCAAGAAGTCAGAGGGAACGACCGAAAGTACAAAGAGCGAATCAAGCAGTATCATGACAAGCGACACAGGGCGACGGAACTGCACCTAGAAATCGGGCAAGCAGTCATCGTAAAGCGAGACAAGAAACGAAAAGCCGAAACACCGTACGACCCGCACATCTATGTCGTGACACAAGTGAAAGGATCAACTATCATCGCCAAGAGGTTAACTGATGGCAAAAGAATCTGCCGAGACAAATCTAAATTCAGACGCCTCAAAAGCAGAGCCAACAACACTGATCCTAATGAAAGAGAAAGAGTGAAGCATCAAACACAAGTACCACCTGCATACGCCCAGCAGCCACCAGCAGTAGCAGCACAGAGGGATGATGCAGCTGGTAATGATGCAGAACATAACCAGGCCGCACCAGAACCACAACTCAGGCGATCAAACAGAAGACCTAGATCAGTCTTTGAAGGACACTTAAGAGATTTTGAACAATGATTGTGAACGTTGAACATTAACTGTTACTGTTATGTTAATCGCACGAATCATTTATGATTATATTTTAGTAATAGGAAATCTTAGTCGATTATTTCTAGCATTCACGATATGTACAGAAATGTACTGAAAAGGGAGGAATGTAGTAATATGATAGTGCATGATTATGCAATAACATGATACGTATCACGTGATTACTGTAAGCAGAGAGCACATGGTTATAATACAGTGAGTAACACTACTGATATATGTGTCTTCACTCGTGTCTTCTAATATAAAGAACCCTTTCGGTTACTACAGCCGAGACCCTGAAACCCTTGCCCTATTTCAGACTAAAATCTGTGATTTTCCATATCTTATTTCAGATAAGGTATGGTAAAGTCTGCATTTGAACCAAGTGGACCATCAGGCTGGAGCTTAGCACTGGTTTCAGTAGCATGAAGCGACTAGGAGAATTTCTACTCCCCCCTGGATGGGATGCTAGTCCATCGCAGGGTTACCCCGAGCATTAAAGTCGCTGTTAACCAATTCAGTACACCTGGGCCGGGTTGTTCGAAGCCCGATGAAGCTAACCCAGGATTAGCGAGAATTTGATTTCAGTTTTGTAACTTTGCGGTGAGGTTTCTGTTTATATATTTTGCCCTTCAGTTTTGAATTTGAATAACCTCAAACTACAAAAAGCATAAGCAGTGAAAAATGTTGTTATACAAGAAATATACAAACAGGGATAAACTTTTAATCCTGGGTTAGCGTTAACCGGCTTTCGAACAACCCGACCCTGGGGGATAGAGGCATTGTGAGAGTAAAGCATCAAGAACATTACAATGGTCCTGGCTAGGGACACTCAGTGCAGAGGCCAGAACAGTAACCATGAGGCCATTGCACCTCCATACTCTATTTCAGGCCTGAACCACAAAGTGATACCTCACTAGACCTCTAAAATTAGTACAAGGCTTAAATATAATGACCATGACTAACCAGAAATGGCTTCCACTTGCGTAAACATTTCAGAAGGACTAAACATTTTCCAGTGTTAATGTGGAAAAATTTAAATCCTTGTAAGCAAAATATCCAACACCAAGACAACTTTTTCAGATCAAAATGGTCAAACTCTTGCCCCTTTTCAGTCTAAAACTGCTCAAAAACCATACCCTTGCGGCCGTTCATACCTATACAGCTCCCTTTATATCCCTGGGGATAAAATACTTATTGAATTTAAGGACACCATAATTTGAACCATGTTCTATCGCCCCTGTTCCTGCTTTTTGTAAGGACTGCAGTAAGGAGCGGGTAGCATTTTTTCGCACTTTTAAGTTGACTTTCAGAGTGACCAACTGTAAAATGGAGTTTTCTGGTAGATGAATTATAAATTAATCACCTTCACACCAAATTGAGTCAATCTATAAGCTTACTGAACAGGAATAGAGCCGGAGTACAAAAATCTTTCTCTACCATGTGACCAGAGCGCGAGTCAAATTTGTCTCCCTCTACATTCAGTATGGTAACTAACAGCAAAACCACAAATCTATCAGCTTGTTCTTACCTTTCTTTCGGTTCTTGCCCATGATTATTTGTACTATTTATAAAGGATTTTTTAAAGTTTGTTTGATCTCCCTTAGCCGGTCGGCCCTCAGTTGATACCTCATGTAGTAGCCTCTATCGTGTCGTTTAAAGTACCAGTCCTCGACCGAAAAATGTAACGCAACGAACGCTTTATGGAACTTGAATGGTAATCCACTTTATAAAGACACTGAGATAAATCTATTTGAGTACAACTTCTCTCACCTCAACATAGGGTTGTCGTTGTGTCATTGATGCAAGTTTGGGCTCAAATTATGTCATTTTACAGGCGTTTGTTGCTTACGAATTTTTTCGATCTCGTTGGTTGGCTTTATGAGGGAGACGCAATTTTTCTGATGCCAGGTACACAAGGAACCGCCGATGGACCCCTTGGCAAATGTTAACTAGAGCCCCCCTAGCTTTTTTCTCTTCATCATCGCGCACAACATGGCGAGATCACAAGAAACAGAATTGTCGAATTGTGGAAAATAAATCTACTTTCTACTTTAGGTTCTATTAAGCTAATTTACAGAGTAAAGTTCTTTGAATTTGTGTATAATTATTTGTTCCTTATTTATTTCGTGAATTTACTTTGCGTTCCGCCTCAAAGTATGATGTTGAAGCAAAAACAGAATCAGATCTGCCTCTTTTTCGAGTCAACAGACCAGTTTGATTGACAGAACAGAACAGAGCTACTGTATAAACCAAAATCTACACTGCTTCCATAGGGACAATCTTCGGTAATAGACGTATTCGGCTAACGTGTTTACATCCTTGTTGCCACCCAATTCAGATCACGTGATGATTCATTTGGGAGGTTGGTTGCTTGCATGAGGGTACGTGGAAACAGAACAATTGTAACCTCCCAAATGAATCATCACGTGATCTGTGAAGTGTGTGGATGGCGGCAGATGGCGGATGGAAAAATGCGGATGATAAAATATGGGTGACAAAACGCGGATGATAAAAATGAGGAAAGGAAAAATGTAGATAATATGCGGGTGATAAAATTCTTATGAGAGGAAATTAACTTAGGATGTTTTCTTACAGTTTTACTTGTAAGTAAACCAGGCCATCTATAGAATTTAGGCCGGGAGAAGTCCAGTATAAATATATTTTTTTCCAATCACAAAACAGATCCAAACATTTTTAAGCCGGTGGAATCATGCTGTTTTGACCAAATAGCGGCTGGTAAAGTCGCTAAAGAGACTAGGATTGTCATGCTAACCTCTAAAAGAAAGTCTTGGAAGAAGGCTATATAAGAGGTCCCTTGGAATTACAGTTTTAGCGTGACTGCAGGGTGTAACCTCCTTGGCGAAACCAGAAAAACTGTAAAGTGCATTGGACATAAAAATCCGAAAAAAACACCGTTATTGTTTATTTATTTATTAAAATTCACGGCAATATGAATAAAAATACCAAAACCTTTATTGCCAACGAGCCAGCCGAGCGAAGACGCTCGGCTGGCGAGGCGGCAGAGAATAATGGCGTATGCGAAAAAATTCTCGATCGAGCTCTGAAAGTGTAACTGTAAGGTGTAAGATGTAACAATGGCTCAGTTTGAGCCAATTGCAAGGACGGGACTATTCGAGCTATTGTAGTTTTAAGCCAATCAGGAGGCGCGTTACATCTAGACTTGTCTCGTGGAATGTCATTGTTTTCTTTGCTGTTGTGTTTATCCAACTGTGAACAATTACATATCGAACCAGTGTGTTTCCTCTCTCACTTTATCGAAATGAAAGTTCAATTGGGGAGCGTACCCTTTACAAAACTCTTCTTCTAATTCGAATATTCAGGAAAACTGCAAATCCAAGACACAAAATCGACACCAAAACGAACCAGCGTGTTCACCACAGAATTGAACGAGCGTGTTCATGAATCGAAACAGTGTATTCCTTCTCTGTTTACCTAAATCGAACTGAAAGTTCCATCGGGCAGCTTTTTTGGAAAGATTGTGTTCACCAGTCGAACCGCTGGAGCAAATCCAGTGTTGAAATCTAGCATATCGAACTGAAGGTTGAGTCGGCAGTGTTTCCGAACAGAACTGAACGAGCGTGTTTATCATACAGTCGAATCCAGTGTTCAAAACACAAATCGGATCTGTTTTGCCACAGAATTAAACGAGTCGTGTTCATCAATCAAACTAGCGTGTTCACTTTCACTTTGACTTTGCCCATCATATTGAACTGAAAGTTCGACCGAGCAGCGATACATTCCAATACTCTTGATAATCAGGGATTGCGTGACGAACGTTACCGGCCGGTAAACGCGTAATAATTTTCTCTCGGTAATGTTTGCAACAGAAGAGAACCAAAAATCCGTTATGCTGTATTAATAAACCCCTTATTAAACCCTGCTTCTCTGGAACTACCTCATCGTTTGGATCGAGAGAGGTGTCTTTGGAAAGCATTTTTAAAGTGCTGGTCAGGAAAATTATCTTTTATGTGTTTATGAGGAATTAGACAAACGAAACTACAGGCCTGTTACTGTTCTACCCTGCTTGAACAATATTTTTGAAAGACTGCTCTCGGTACAGATACAAGATTTCTACCAAGGTCTATTGTCGGACTTCGTTTCAGCTTATAGGAAAGGTCACCGTTGCGAGACCGCGCTTCTCAAGCTTACGGAAGACTGGCGAGCATGTCGTGATAGGAAGGAACTGGTGGCTGTCGTATCTATGGATCTGTCGAAAGCTTTCGATACGATTCCACATCCTCTTCTACTTGCCAAGTTGAAAGCTTACGGTCTCAGTAGCAGCGCCTGCGCTTTGTTTGCAGACTACCTGAGCGGCAGGACACAAAGGGTCAAAGTTGGAGATTCTTTCTCGGGATGGCAGGTAGTCACCAGAGGAGTTCCGCAAGAAAGCGTGCTCGGGCCGATGTTATTTAACATATTTCTGAACGATCTATTCTATCATTTAAAAGATGTTAGTCGACACGCCTACGCTGATGACGAACAACTTTATGACTCGGATGTGGATCCTAGAGCCCTTGAACAGCGGATACTTCATCAGCTTCAAACTGCGAATCAGTGGTACACAGAAAACGGCATGATCGTGAACCCCGAAAAACACCATGCTATGGTTTTAGGGACCACTGACCACAAGTTCTCTTTTCCTGTTGAGGACTCCCTGGACTTGCTAGGAATGACCATTGACAATCAGTTAAACTTCAATAAACATGTATCTTTAGTATGTAAAAAAGTCAACAATCAATTGAATGTCACTCTAACCTCGAACTAACCTTCGAAAATTTTCTGTCAGTTTCCAAGGACCAACTTTTTATAACTCTTTAAATAATGATATTAAAGAATCTAACTCTCTCCATTCATTCAGAGCAAAATTAAAAAAAAAAATTATATTAATTATTAGCTTGAAAATCTTATAGTAATTATGTACCTTTCTTCACATGTTTGATATTATCTTTGCTATATATTTTGTCATACTTAACCTTAGTTTGTTTGTTTTTGTTTTTAACTCACTCTTTGTAACTAGTTAATCTATACTTTCATTCATTGTATTTTACCTTCGATCCTGGCCTTACTGTTACTGTTAACTATTTTTTACTCTGAGGGAGCCCAATATCTATAAGCCCCATGGTTTCTTTTTGGGCTTCCTCACCACTTGTATTTGCTTTTGTGTGATCGCCTTGTTTTTTTAGTATTACTTGTATTTTGTGGTAAAAATAAAAAAATACTAAAACAAATAAAATACTAAAAATAAAATTGATTAGATTTCGTAACCTCATTTGTACCGCTACCAAGTTAATAATGCTTTCATTGTGCCCCACCTACAATATTGTTCTACAGTCTGGCATTTTTGTAGTGCTAGAAACTGTGATAAATGAGAATCTCTCAATAAGCGCGCCCCACGCATTGGTTTTCCTCTCACCAGCAGTTATTGCATAAATCAGCAGGATCAACTTTGTACAACCGACGGATTCAAAATATGTTAATTACTATCTATAAATGCTTGAACTGTAACAGTTTTCCTAAATATCTTAAAAACATGTTTACTTTGCGCCAGTCTCAATACTCTTTTAGAAAAACGAATATTTTATCACTATGTAAACCTGTTACTTATGGCCTCAACTCCTTTCGTTACTTTGCGTCTAAGACCTGGAACTCCCTACCTAATAATGTAAGATCTGAGTCTACTTTATCTGGTTTTAGAAGACTCCTGAAAGCTTTCACCTTTTAGACTTAACAGTATATTTAATTTTTTTTTTCATTTATGTAAATAGATTTTTATGAATGTATATAGATTTATTTTATGTATGCATATAGATTTTTGTGCATGTAAATAGTTTCTCTCTTTTTTGTTCTCGAAGATATTAGCCTTTAGGCTACACTGAAATTCGAGGTTAAATAAAGTTCATGTTATGTTATGTTATTCAAAATTTACTTCCATGGAGGTACACCAACATGGCGTTTTCATACTGCGAAACATTTCGACGAATATCTGAAGTTTGGGGAAACGCACAGGGCTAAAACTTGGAGAAGTGTCTTATTTTTTATCTTCTATAACATCACAATTTCTTAACTTTTTCCACTGGATAGTTTTCGATTTATTTTTTATTGCGTGACAGTGAAAACGATCTATAGATCGTTTTCACGTGACGTCATCACTTTCTAAAATCTAAAACTAAAGATCCACCAAAGTTTTCATCCTCATCAGGTATAAGAGGTGACATATTTATATCTGTTTAAAACTTTACAGCTCAATAGCGTGCTTCGTTGTTTGAATTTCATGGTTACGGAGGTGCGTGACACAAGGCTACGATCAAATTTGTTGAAAAATATATACTTATCTCATGATTTTGAGCCCTGTTAGAAGCTAGAGCATTAGGAGAAGTGCTTATGTAAATACTTGATTTTTCAGTACTGATAATCAGTCGCCTAGAAAGCCAAAGTAAGTTCCAGATGTTTACACTATTTTCCGGCCGCCATATTGGTGTACCATGGAGGTACACGAACATGGCGTTTTCATACTGGGCTCTGTAAATTTCTGCGAAACATTTCGACGAATATCTGAAGTTTTGGGAAACGCACAGGGCTAAAACTTGGAGAACTGTCTTATTTTTTTATCTTCTATAACATCACAATTTCGTAGCTTTTTCCACTGGATAGTTTTCGATTTATTTTTTTATTGCGTGACAGTGAAAACGATCTATAGCGGTTTTCCCAGAAAGACAGGAAAAGTTAGTGTAACGTGACCCCTGTAAACTATCAGCTGTGCCAGCCCGCATGCGCTTTTCCCAGCGTCACAATCCACCAGAAAACAGAACTATGTGAACACCAGGCCACATGGTGGCCCGTTGTTCTCATAGCAAACTCAAAACAAATATGTCAAAACTCAAACAAATATGTTTTCAATGTCATTTTAATTTTATTTTACTTAATTTTAATTTAATTTTTTTCTATTTGGCTTTCATTTTAGTTGTATTTTGTTTCTATTTTACTTTTATTTCATTTTGATTTTGTTTTGTTTTTTTTCTTATATTTTTACTCAATTTTAATTTTATTTTTCTACCGCTCAGTTGTTTTTTACTTCTTTGCTATTTTTATGCCATCTAGTTTTCTGACAAATATTAGGTATATTAATGTGATTTTCTTATGAAAATGCTGGGCCTACATACTATACTGGATGGCGATTTATACGTTGAACAGCGTTATCCAGCGTTTGGACAACTGGGGCCGTGTTGTTTTTCCTGTTGAATATGAGATGACCAATCGAATATAGGCAATCCCCCATAAAACTGTCTACCTCTTGTCAACACAATAACATTATGCTCACAGCGCCAAGCATGCCAGGATTTTCTTCACACAACTGTGTTGTACGGGAAAATTAAAAATAAAAAGAAGAATTTAAAATCCCTCCTTTTCTGAAAGTAACTTGAGCTGGTAGGAACACAGGTTAATTGGAGTGAAACATTAGTGATTATTCAAAAATACTTACGATATTGGCCCGGAAATTGTAATTAAGGTAACATGTAAAACAACTGTAATTTTACGTTGCATTCTTTATGCGTTCATTATCATTTTCGATAACATTTGCGGTAAGTTTATTAGTCTGTTGTGTCTTCAATCAAAACGCCATAGTTTGTGGATTTGCCTCTAAAAGTGACATGACTAGGAAAATTAATAATCCACTTTTCAAGCCTGCCCTTGGTAGACATTAATCCTCTTAATATTGCATGTTGAGCTCTAGTTGCCTTCCCACGGTTTCTTTCTAGTGTACTTACATCGTTACCTTCTTCAGATATACTAGAATACGAAAAACTATTCGTTATAGTATCTTTGCCGTCTCTGGAGTCTCCGTTCTTGAAGCTATGCTTTCTGGCACGCGTCGAAGGCGCGCTATTTGCGGAATTATCCCACATATTTTGTACCACGCGCGAAATAGCCTCAATCCACTTTTCACAACTTGATTTACAGTCTGTTTTCAAAAGATGTACACCTCTTTTCGCCCGAAGCTTAAATTTACAAGTTCCATCAAGGCTGCGTTGTTTGTGATCAGACATCTGTTTTGACTGTCGGTGAGCTGTTGTTTTTCTCCCCAAAACCTCACATGTCGTCCTCTCTGTCAGTGTAATGACTCCAGCAATTTTCCGCTCGTTCTCGGTAATAAAGACAAGACTATCTTCTCGCAACTCCACCCAGTATTCTTTCCATGTATTTTTCTTGATTTTCTTCCGTAGCATTTGTCCGTGAAACAACTCCACAGCAGCATCTGCATTCACCATGGCGGTAATAATAATATCCTCGTTCACTCCGTTCTGGTGTGAAGTGTGGTGCAAATTCCTCGACCGGCTAAATTCGAAATCTCCAAGAAGACGAATTTCAGTAGCTTGCGACTGAATCTTGCTTTACTCAAGCGATAGTTTGCTGGCGATGTACTTATTCATGTTTTGTGAATTGCGTCAGTTACGAAACATGAGTACGGTAGCTTGCCCTCGGGGTGCATTGCAATATGTCTTGCCGATAAGAAATTTATTTCAAACCTCAATTGACCAATTAAAGCTCAGCTTGGTGACCTCATCTAGACGACCAAATAGCAACCAACACAGCTGGTTTCCTCTTTTAAAAAGCAAACAATTTCAGTTATTTAAATCATTCACTCTGGTTGCCATAAACAATTGATGGCATTGATGTCAATACAGAAGATCCTTGCATTGTTTTAGTCTATTCAGTTATCATATAAACTCATTCATTACAGTCTAGCGAGCATCACTAATGTTCTTTCAATTTTAATGAAATGTCTTCATACACGAACTTGAAGGTGTTAATCGAGTTTACTTCTCCATGTGGTCCGGCTCCAGATTCACTCAGGCAGAGTCAGTCACCAGAAAACGTGAGCGCACGTATGCATTTATGAAGACCACCCGCTTGGCTTGACTGATACAAATCAGTTCACAACAAACTAACCAAAATAGAATGGTTATTAATGTAAACTCACCTGATCATAGTATCAGAAATTCTTCAGGATATACTTATTCACCGAACTAAATACTTGCTAAACTACATGACCGCGAGTCCTTGAGAATTTTTTAACATAAGGGTTTGCGCCAAATCGTGTTAAGAAGAACGTCTAAAAATATTCAATGGGATTAATTGTGATAAATATTTCAAAACTAAAGCACTCAGCCATTATGGACTCACCACAAACCAAATAAACGCTAACTCCTTATGACATTACAGGTTAACCCTTTGCGTTTAAGTTTGATCCCCAGTACCCCCCACACAAGTTTCCTTCTAGTTAGCTATTTTCAGACTTTTCATCAGATACTTCCGTCCCTTGGTTCGGCATCATAACAGAATTGAAACCAATTCACTATTTTATTGTCCCTAATTCGTACAGAGAATTGATAACAACCTTAATTTATCGTGATTTCAAAGTTCTTCGGCTGCCTCTCCAGTTGACTTCCGTGGGAAAAAAAAAAAGACACAGCTGAGATGAAGTAACTCTTTCCTGTCGATCTTGTCAGAAATGTTCTTTTTCGTTCACGTCTACACAGAAAAGGCGGAAAGGTATCATCCGTTCCTTCGATATTTTACAAGAAACGTTTTCTCAAATAACTGTCTTCATCTGGTCAGGGAACAAAAACTAAGACACCGAAAGCCCGGGGGAATGGGGTAACGTCTGGGTTTCAACAACCCTGAAAACTGTTTTTGTATCAACAGGGACCTGAAAGCAATGGCCTACTTTTGTCACCACCCTAGGGTATAAAAATTGTTGCCAAGTGTCTCCGATAAAGGATGGATTACACCCTGAAAATTATAGGCTATCACAGGTTAATGTTCTCAAGTCTCGCAGTCTTTTTCTGAAACAAATCATGCCAGGAGTTGCTCCCTCTTTCAGTTGATTTCTTTCTCTTGGTGCTAATTGCTGGTTTTCAGTGTCACGCCATTCAAAATAAAATCAAAACCGTTCAATAGATTAAGCCCAGAATCTGAGAAAAAAAAAAGAAGGTAAGTATGCAAAGACTCTCGCCAAGATTCAGGTCATAATAATTTTTAACGAACGACCGTCCTTGCCCAGTGCGCCCAGTGTTCATTATGGTTGATCTTGGTGGAGGCCTGTAAACTAGTAGCGCGCACTATGAATGCTGGGACCGCACATGCTTGGTCCTCTTTTCCGCCATCTTTGTTTCACTGGAGTTGTAGAGTTGTCTTGGCAAGGTGAAAACATCATTTCTTTCGTCCTGATCCGTGTTGAAGTTAACATAACCTTAACTGAAATATGCACTTATTTATTTATTTTATTTAGACCATAAAATAAAATGCAGAACGAAGCAGGAGAATGCGTCGATATGTACACTCCAAGAAAATGGTGAGGAAGTTATTAAAGAAACAAAATATCACATTTTTGTGGTCTTTTTGTTGTTATTTTCTATAGTTCGGAGAACCCTCAAGGTTTTTTTTTTGTATGGAATCTTTTTTAAAAATAATTTTTATGTTTAGAATCTATTTAAGCTTATCAAAACACGTGTGCTTATAAACCCTCTATAAACCTAAATTCGATCCTTCCCATTCTTTTTACAGCTCTGTCACTAATCGTGTCATAGCGGCAAAGGATCATGCTTCAGTTCAGTTGAACATTGGGGAGGTAAGTACAGCCATGCTGTTTGTGATACTTGAAATAATAGGCTTACTGTATTTTGCGAAACGAAACGAAACGAAATAAATAAACCTGAACTGAAATGAACATATCCAGTGTCACAACAGTCAGATTCCTCCGTGCGATAACCTAAACAAGGAATAAAACAGTGGAAGTGCAGAATATGCAAATTCGAAAATCTGTATTTTGTGAAACCAGCTCCTCAAAGACGGTGACGATATGTAACTCGTCTGTTCCGATTCTGATAATATAGCGTTTAAAAAGTTTTACCTCAATAAAGATTTTGATTATTTAAATGAAGTAAGACTTGTTCTTTTCAGTTTGATTGACGGAAGACAAGTACTATTGATCGTTACCATATTGTCTTGTTATTGCTGCGAAAGGAACAAGGGTTTCGCCTTATCACCTTGGTAATGAAACAAGTAAGGCAGTCACGCAAATGGCAGTTGCATACTCAACGCTCATCTCACAAAACGGGGGAGTTCTGACCTTTTGGTTCTGTGCAAAAATCAACACAGCATGGAGTTGTATATATGAAAAGTGTCAGAGAATCGGAACAGACGAGTTACATATCATCACCGTCTTCGAGGAGCTAAATTGTTAAATTAGTTGGGCAATATTCAAACTTTGGTGGTCCAATATCTGAAGACTGACTGCTATTTCTAGGACTGTGTTTTGTGGTTCACCTCAATGTTCTCCATCATGGGTGTCTAAAGTGTGAAGCAGGCTTTTGTGAGAGCAGAATGAAGCATGAAGCATGGACTTGGTGTTCAACTAACTGTTTAAATCCTTTTCTTGTAGATTGATGATACTGGTCGATTCACTGGCAGTTTCAAGACGTATGCCTTGTGTGGAAACCTCAGGCAGATGGTAATACATTTTGATAATAGCTAATATTTCATCTGTAAGATGTTCAGTGGCAGATCCTCTGTCCTACCCACCTCTCCATAATGTTCAAATTATACCAAGTACCATCAATTTATAATCAAACCATCATGGAGAGAATCTGGTCAATATTTTCCATGACACATTGATGCATTGTGTCATAACTTTTTAAAGTGGGCCTTCATTATGGTACAAAAAGGAAAAGTACACCATTTAAGACAAGTTACCTTTTCCATTTAGGTTAATATTAGATTGTGTAGTTCCAGAATATATCCATACCCCCCACAGAGGGTTTTTCCAGTTTGACCCCCCACCTCTCCAGGATTTTCCGTTCCAGAGGGCTTTATGGTACTCCCCCCTACCCCCGGCAAGTTTCATGATATTTCTACTTCTGCTCCCCTACTGCTCAGAAATTCCAGTTCCCAAATACCAAGACTTTAGTCATTCATTTTGATCGCCCAGGTACTGAAATAAAATTTAGCTGCAGTTGTCTTAGGCTTGATTTCCAGCCGCTGTTCGGGAAACGAGCCCGCGCTCCTCCCCCGAACTCACGGCTGGACTTGTCTGGTTGCCTTTGTTGGTTTCAACCAATCAGAGCAGTGCCCGCAGAATTTTGTCGGGCATAATTTTCACGCATATATAAACAATAGTCTCCATTTGGCGCGAAAATATGCTAGGATATTTGTCCGCGGACATTATCTGTTCCGAGAAGCGAACAGTTTTCCGAGAGCGCAGCTCGAGGAAAAATGTGAGCTTCGAGGAACAGATAATGTCCAAGGACAAATATCCGAGCATATTTTCGCCCCAAATGGAGACTATCGTGTTTATTATCCTTCAAATCTTTTACGCAACGCGCGCAGATTTGAAAATCGGGGTATATTCTCTGATATTCCCCAGTTTTAGTTGGGGAATATTCGGTCACGTGACGGGTTTGGACCAATCGCGCGCGAGCGAAAATATTTGATGGATTATAATTATAATTATCAGACTATAATTTCAAAATGGCGGCGGAAGGCGGGTTGACGAGTGAAGCCATTGATCGTATTTTAGAAACGTTTAAGATCTATTCCTTAAAGGAATTACAGCACAGAGGCCTAGAAGCTTTAATTAAGGGCCAATATGTCTTAATAATTTAGCTGGTTGCCTGAACAAAGCCGAACAATGGCATATAGTACACGCAACACAGTCAACAGACTTCCTCGTAAACAGCTACATTTGAATCATGTGGTGTGAGAACGAACAACAGGAGGAATAAACTTAAACATTGAGCGCGAGAAAAATAAGCTCGATCAGATATATGCAAGAAACATAAGAACGACTCTAGACAAACGTATACCTTTCTCGAAGTAAAGCTACGGCGTCTCCAAAGAATATTATAAGAGAACAAATATGATATCCGTGATAATAAGTCGGGCCTGGCGTCACACTACGGTGGAATCCCGATTTCTCGAACCCTCATTTTTTCGAACCTCCCGATAACTCGAACCAAAAGTCGTTCCCTCTCCTCAGTCGAACACTGTAATTTTACCCCCGATTTCTCGAACCGTCCGATTTCTCGAACCAATTTGCGCTTCCCCTGGAGGTTCAAGAAATCGGGATTCCACTGCATATGCTGCAGGTAAGCAACATGTTCACGATAAATTTAATATTTTGTCCCCTCGAAAGCAAATTCTTGGAGACATATCTTGCATTAGAAATGAGCCTAAGCAATGCATAAACACATGGCAAATTACAGAGGTGTCAAACTCTGCAAAGCGACATGCCGATAACAGTGGAAGCTATGCAGACCAATGACCTCTAAATTTGCTATAGCACAGTCTAACGGCTCAGCTCTACTAAAAATGCCCTTAATAATCACGAGTGAAGCAACAAAAAGGTCGAGAGACCGAACAGAGAACGGCAAATGTACAAATGTCACGAACCGTAGGAGTCGTGTAGGCTAGTCAATCTCATTTTACACAAACAGCCTTCTCATGTTGCTTTTTCGCGCAAAAATCTGACACCCGAGACACCCGAGGACGCATAAATTATTTTTTTTTTATGACGTCACGGACATGGATGGCCGCTCACGCGTCCAGCCGTCTCTTTTCGGGGAGGAACGTAGACCGGACACAAGAGAGCGGTGGAAATCGAGCCTACAGTTGTCTCTGGTTACATTGTAGATCATGTAAATGAATCATGTAAATGAAGACATTACAATTATTGTAAAGCTTGATTTGGCCACACCACGTTCGCTCTTTATTGTACAGTATTTACAAGGATATTTACTAGGTCAGGATCAAAACTGCTGGGTTATGAAAGATTAAGGCTGTTGGATTTAGTTTTGCTAAAAACATGACTGTGGAAAATTCCAGACGTATTGTGCAGATGCGTCCCTTCATCTCATGTGGAAGTATTTGAAATAATTACCCAAATGGCATAATGACCTTTTCTTCTCTCAACCGAAAGAAGTTGTCATACAAGAATCTAAGAAAGTACTGAAAGTTTACAGATCTTAACATTCTTTCAAATAAAACCAGTCAGAGCTTTAAGATATACGCAATCAAAATGACATATCAAATTACTTTACACACATAGTTATTGCATGTGTTATATTTTTTTTCTTCAACACCAAAACTCTGAAAAGTACCTCAATATTACCCATATTTATCTCCATGATATTTTTGTATGATGTAGGTGTAAAGGTTAAGATCAGTTTTTGTCAAAATTGTGAACAGTGCTGTTGAAAATATTTTTGCGGAGCAATTATTAGCGGGAAAGTAAGCTGTCACGCAACCTGTTTTCAAAACTCTCGGCAAAAGAATTACAAATGCATCAATTAAGTCATATGCTTTGTCTTTGTAGTTTGTTATTGATGGTCAATTCATTTTATGCCCCAGTATTTTTAACTAATGCCACACATTTCATGCATGAAACATCACGTTTTTAAGTTCAGTCTGAGCCATAAACAACTGCATGAAATCTTTGCTACTGCTCTAGCGCTGACGTTGCTGTCCACAGTTGAATACATTTCAAGACAAATAGCACTGAAATAACATTGCTAACTTTTATGAACTCTTAACTACATGGATAAGGATGAAAATATGTGATAACCTTGTTACAGTAGGTCTGAAATCGCACCGACTGAACGGGAATAATTTAACAAATTAAATAAAGAGTACGAATCGGCGGTTGGTAAATCGAGCCTTGAGTCTCAACTGACTGAATGAATAATGCTGGAAAAAGCATCAGCTGCTTTTTGTTTAATTATAGCACAATCTTCAAAGTATGAAATGTACAACATAGGTCATGAACTTCACTGTATTGCTGCAACTCTTCTTCAGCATTTTGTTCGACTTGACGTCCAACGAACCTGCTGCTCATGAGTGCTGTCTGCATCTTCCTAAGTCGGAACAATAATGGCAAATATATGACAAAGATCTAAATTATTTCAACAGATGGAATGTTTCATTTGGTTTGGTTACCTCAATCAATTGGGAACATACGATAGTGTTTATTCAATTGCATTTCACACCCTCTGGAAAGAAAGCTTGTTGTGTACCCCCCTCCCCTTCGAACATTTACCTCTTTCAGACCCTTTACCCTTCGGAATATTCGTGACCCTCCGTGGGGAAGGTATGGATATTTTCTGGAACTACACATTTAACAAATGAGTGAGTGTAAAGTGTAATGCAGGGAATTAAGACAAGACTAACAGTCTCAAAGTTAAAGCTGATGCAAGTTATTAAGAACTGGATCATTGGATAATGCAGTTCTGCAGTTTTCATTGGCTTAGCCATCATGGGTTATGAGCCATTATACCATGCTCTACAAATATGGTTATCATGCTAGTGAGTTTTTGGGGTGTTTTTATCTTTATTTTTTTCGTTTTCTATATTTTGGGGACATTTTTAATAAAATAATTATTCCACTCATGCTTGTTGGACATGAGATGATTATAGCCAACTTTGCATGCCTTGTTGGCTATCCACCATCAATTCTCATTCCTGCTCATGGAATAATAATTGTAATAGATATGTCCAATTTTTTTATCCAATCCTTACAGTTTTAAGATTTTTAATTTGTATCTTGTGAGCTGTAGGCCAGTGTGAAAAACAGTTTGTGTCCAGCCCAAACTACTTTGCATTGATAATATATTTTGCAGTGCTTGTTGAACCAGGGCTGTCTGTAATGACTTGAAAGCTACATGTACCCTACTTGAATATTGTATTATTTTCAATAAAAAAACAATTCTTGTTTATTTTCTGTAGGGTGAGGCTGATGATGCACTGACAAGGATTTGTTTAAGGGATCTTATTATAAACAAGTAAGTTTGCCTCTGTGTTACCTGTGAGCACTAATCAGCAAAACTTTACATATGAAACTTTTGATGCAAAATGTGAAAGAAAAACTATGGCAATTCAACCTCAAGGAACCAGGCAAAGAAATGAACAGAATGCATGTGTCTTGGCAACTTACAGGTTGTAAGTCACACAAAGTAAGCTGGGCTATGGTGGCACAATACATTTTCAAAGTACAATGTAAAATAATCTTGAAGTACATGTTTAACAAGTGCAGGTTTATTCATAAAGCACAAACCACCCCAAGTGGCAAGTCATTTGCTAATTTGGAGATTTATTTTAGTTAAAACTGATCAACCATTTCACCAAATAAATAGCAAAGCATGTTACATGAATTTTATGTATTTTATTTTAATATGAGTTCATGCTTCATTTCAATACTGCATTCTTTAGATTAAAGGATAAAAGTTAAGTTTATTAAAATTTGAATGTTGAATGTCCTGAATTTGCATATTAGGCACATGCCCTGTAAACAATAATGGTGTCTCTAGTAATTAGTCTCTTCTGTTTTTTTTCTGTTTACAGGAATTATGACTCTTGAAGTGAAGTAAAGAGAGCGTTCTGGCTTAATAAATAAATAAATAAACTCTTAAGTGAAGTTATCTGTTGATGGTTGTTTTCTTGAATAATATAGTCCAACCCCTGTAGGTGGCCACCTATTAAAAGGCCACCATTATTAGGTGGTCAGTTATCAAAGTCCCATTGAAGGCTTTTCTATTGCTTTTACCCTCTATTTAAGCAGCCAACCCCTTTTAAGCGACCACTATCCATTTCCCTGAAGGTGGCTGATTAATGGGAGTTGAACTGTAGTTGTCCTTAACCCAAGTCTTCTTCAAAAGGCTTTAATTTCTTATCCACCTTGATGGTGCTTTTGGGAAATACAATAAAAAATTGCTGACGAAACATAAAAAAAATAAAAAATATTGCTTGTTCTGGATTTCACAGAGCCAATTCATTTTTCAGCAGGCATTTGACAAGAATAAACAAAATCAAACAACTTTAAAAATTATCTTGATTTATGACCAAAGTTTTGAGCAATCACAGAAACGTTTTCAGTTTAGGAATGCAAGGGAGGGACAGAGTTCTCCCCTTCCTCTTACTTGCTCTCCCTCTTATTACCTCTGTGCGTTTTCTATTACAGATATTACATAGTGTTTCAACATTCTTTTGATTTCTACTGGTCAGGGAGGCTGTTTCCAACCCTCTCTCTTACCCACTTGTTGTGGGTCACTCCCTCCAAAAGAAGAGGTTATGTTAAAAAGGTGACCTTGGTTTATTACAAACGTATTACAAAGAAACTTGGATGTAAATTGTTACCAAATATTGCGCAATGAATTAAGCGGACACCAGGAAAGGTCTCAAGAGTGTCTGCTCAAAAGAGGCTTCACTGTACTATGTGGGTATGTGCAGTTTGGGTATTTTTAAATGTTACCAAGCTACCTACCTCAACAGCTACTCAGCGGTTTGCACCTTGCGAAGATAGAAGTTTCTTTGAGCTCAACCAGTAGTACATGCGAATAAAATTCATGAAATTATTTTATGGTAAATAAATAAAAGGTCTAAAAACGCTTTTCTCAAGACATGGAAACATTCACGTGATTTCTGCTCCGAACGACAAATGTCGACAGAAAGTTCATGAAGAAGACTGAGGTTATTTAGGATCCTTTGACCGGTTTTCAAGATGGCGAAAGAATCACGTTTTTCTTAACCCTGTACTGGAACCTTCGAAATTCTAATCCCGGCCCTCAGGAAGGTTACCGTTAACAACAAAATAAGCGATGAGGTGAACTTTGTTGCCTGTTGACGCAGGTGTCAGGCCTCAGTAGACTTGAGAAAAACAATCATTTATTAAAATCTCCGTAAAATTTGCGGCGAAAAGTTAAGAACAGAAAGTGAGTAGAAGAGAAAATGCTTTTCAGTCGAAAGGCAAAAAGAAATAAAAAAAAATTCTCATGGTCCGTGAGAGGCTCGAACTCTCGACCTCGGCGTAGCTGTAGGACTCAGAGTCCTGGTGTATCAGCACCGCGCTCTGCCGACTGAGCTAACGGACCATTGGATACGAGGAGAGAAATTTTTAACATATAAGAAGATCAAATTAATACAAACGTATCTTTCAAAAAAATTATATGCCCAACTGAGTTCTTTCCACATTGTCTTTTTATTTCCTTGCCACATTTCAAGCGCAAAGCGGTGGGCTGAGGGTTTGGGGTAAGGGCATTCTCGTTCCCATAGCCCTTTTCTCATCTCTTAGCCGGCGGAGCCTTGGCACGAGAATCGAAGGGCTCTGGAGACATAGGATTTTCGAATTAATTCGAATTTTTTGATTGGCTGTTTGAAAACAAAGTCAAATGTTCGCGCCAGGGCGGAAAAAGGCCGGGCGGTGAAACGGGCAGTCCGCTCTTGGTCCAATGTGTGATGCGGAGAAAGACTGGCACGAGCGCTCCTTCCGCGCTTCCGGTGCAATTAATGGCTGCCAAAAATTCTCCTCTCGACAAACCGGAAATGACATTTTCTTTCTTTATTTTTAAGCTACCAGTAACGTCTTTTTAAAGGCCTCTTTGATATTTTTAGCCCCGAACTCAATACTATTTTGTCTTTTGGAACATCACTTAAGTATTTTCGTCGTAAGCTGCTCAAATTTGAGTGAAATAAGACTGTGTTGAATGCAGGAATGTCCCGCTTATCATGACCAAGTTGTGCTCCGCTGCTCATTTAAAGAGTACTCCACATTACTCCAGTCCAAATTTTACATATGTTGAAGATCAATAGCTTTTACATAACATAGTAAAAAATCAACTGGATATATTTGGATATAGCAGCGTTTCAGAACTTCAAAGTTTTCCTACTCTTACCACACTTTTGCAGGGATTTTGGCCGAGAGTCTATCGCGACCGAAAAGTAATAACAGTTTGCGAGTTTGAGTTTCGCCTGAATTGCAAGCAACACGTGATGATTCATCAAGGCACAAAAACGTTTGTCTTTAAATACTGCTCAGTTTTGTTTGTGTGAAAATCCAAAAAAATCCCTGGTTATCGATGAAAAAGAGCGTTCGCCGATGTGTGTTTTGCAGCTAAGTATGACAAATTCTGACAAACCGGAACTTCCATTACGCCGGCTTTTATTTAAAAATCTCGAACTCAAACAACTCTAGCTTTAAATGCGTTTAACGTTAACACTGATGAATGTTTGACAACATATTAAAAGTCTAGCTGAAAATATGGAAAGACAGCAGAGATACTAAAGCAAAGTTACGGCAGCTTTTTTCTTTGACCAACCCGAATAACAATTTTTAACTGTTGTTTGATTTCTCTATCTTGTCTGATTTATTTTCCCAGTATAAAATTTCACTACGTTGAAGAAACACACATAATGTTATTATAATTATAGCGCAAACTGTTGCAGCATTTCAGCACAACAGATGGCGAAAAAATATTTTGTCAAGTGTTTTTGACACCGTCTCGGACATGAAAGTGCACGCGCTCTACTATGCAAATTAGCTACTTATACGCGTCAGATTTTCCTTTCAAAATTAAAACTTCTTCAAACTCGCCAAACAAGTAGAAAGAAAAAGAAACAATCGAAAGCAGAACTTGGTTATGATTAAGCATTGTCCTGAGAAACTCACAAATTAACTCGATACCAGAGAAGAGAGCTTTCTTGCAAAAACTTTATTCATGTCAAAAGCTTACGCGTACAACTAGCGCGAGATCTTACTCATTCACAGCGTGAAATTTTAAGTCCTGTTTTCATCCCTGAAAAACTCACCTTTTCCCATTGCCTTAGAACAAAAAATTCAGCAAAAAATTCGCCGATTCACGTAGAAGGGAGTTTCGTGTAAATTCTTTAGACATCTAACTATTCTAAGTTCGAGTGTGTAAGTAAGGAATCTCCTCGTTTTAGTAGACCCCAGTCTACTGCATCACACCTTTTTGCTCGGACCCGCTCGTTTCACCGCCCTACGTATAAGCGCCCTGGTTCGCGCGGTTGCTGGCGCGAAAACATGAAACAGCTGTGAAGGGCGGCCTTCAATAATGGAGGACATGGAAGATTTGGGAGAAAATTCTCCCTATTTTCAGTCAAATTCACGGCTCAACACTTGTCGCTGTTGAAACAAAACGTTTTTTTTGGTTGGTTGATGTTTTCGGCGAGATAAGAAGCAAACACTTACAGCCGGAGATTTTAAAAGTGCTCGAGTTTTTAACTGGATAAGAAATCGTGGTTTGTCGATGGTTTAATAACGAAGCTGTGCGAACCATTGTACAGAAAGGTGAAGAAAATTAAAGAATTCCGTTCTTTGTGGCTTGCAACAGGTTGTAGAATCACCTTCGTCGAGTCAGCATTCTACTATACGGTGAGGCGAATAAGAGTGAACCGCGAAAGTGTCGAAAGTGGTCGTATGTGTCTTTGAGGGCGATCAACATCACAACAAAAATCCCCCTTAGTTTAGACCAAGTGCTTCCAAGAATAACACGACTGTTCTACAGCGCCATGTTTAAGCTATATACTGATGCAAAAAGTGGGGAAGTGTTTCTTTTGCAGGAAGGTATAATTAATTGATTTAGGTGAAATTTGGTTTTTAAAAACCATCAATTTCAAAACCAATCTGTCACTGTATAAAACTATACACATTTAACAATTCTCAACTCTGTTATATGTGCAACTGAAAACAGACATAAAGATAGTTCTGTTTGTGTGTTAACCGCCTGGCAATTAATCAGTGAGAGACTCTCGATCAATCCCCCAAAATGAAGAGACCTTTTTACCAACATTGAGGGTAGAAAAATATATCTGTTTCTTCTAGCCTCATATAAAACATTTGGAGCAATTTGAGCTTTTACAAAATAAATGACTTGATGTTTTCATTTCATGGGTTTTTAAAAAAATAGGTTCTTAGGACACATAAACAATAATATTGTAATGAATAAAGTTTACAGTGGATTGGAAAATATACAATGTGTGTTAAAAATAGGCACTAAGCAATGAAATTTTCACTTTTCAAAAACAAATACAATTTCTTCTTTCCTTAGTAATAATACAAATCAAGTAGTCGGGTAAAGTTAAGATCCTCAACCAAGGGATACTGTTTTGAGGTCAAATGTTCCAATTATATTGTCAATATACAATGACTACAATGACAGTATGTAAATCACTGTAGGAGGCATCATCTTTCTCATAACTTGTAGTTTTTGCTGTGTACAGAAGAAGCAGCACTTTGATTTGTCATCACCAGTGTGTGTTCGTGTTGAACATGTGTAGAAAATGTTCTGCCATTGGGATTCACTGCAATGATTTCTGGATCCACCATTCCAAGGGAAGTTGATGTATTTTGTTTGCTCAAATACTGCTGCAGTTAGTGTGACTGCAGGCACCTAGCATATCCAATTGGGAATATGCAGGCCTAAAACTCTTCCTATAAATACAATGTACCGGTATGCAAATGTTTTCTGATTCAACAATGATTGCAATAATTAGTCTGTGATCAGTGATAAACATGAAGCAACTCAGCTCAGCCAATTAAATTTCCACATTTTGCATTAGTAAATACTAGTAAATCAAATTGTTGCAGACTAATTTTACTGATTGAAAGTTACTCATACAGCAATGAGGATTAGAAATGATGATCGCACAAACAATAGCACCACTCATTGTAATAATTTGTAACCTTATCAGAAAGTTCCACTCTTAATTAGAAAATGTGGAGCAAGACTAAATAAAGAAGCTAAATCTTGTACACAAAAAGCCACCTACAGAAAGACATGTTGACTGTTTCAAAAAAGGTTCAAAATTTATTTGTCACATTCTTTGTCCCCAAAGCAGATTTGCTGGGAAAAATTCGTTCTCTTACAAATCCCTATATTTAACTGAAGTAAATTGGAATAACTTAAGACAATTGCCTCCAGGTGGCTATAAATTATTAGATACTTTGATTGCTTGATATCTTTAATTTCAACCTTGTGGCTCAGTATTCCGAACCATTAGACAGCTGACCTGCAAATCGTTTTGCTTCACGGTCTGATGTAATGTAATGTAAAACCTTTATTTAGACACGGAGAATCATCAGTTAAGCTAAAAGTTAAAAACTAATAAAACTCATTACAACTGTTTTACACGATTGCCGTGTGGGAATCCGATATCTCAGGCCCAGTTCAGACGTCGTGCTACTGCCGTGCCGAACTAAATTCAGGAATTAAGTTCGACAAAAGCACGGCAGAAGCACGGCGTCTGAATCAAACTTTTTCAGATACCTTCTTAATTCCCCATTTAAACTGCCCGATAGAAGTAACGCTTTTTAAATCTTGGGGCAAGTTATTCCACAAACAGGCCCCGCTATAACACAAGCTTCGTTTCAAGTAATTAGTATTTAGCTTGGGAAGTGAAAGTTTTCCTTCAAGATTTCTTAAGTTATAATCATTAACATGGCGTTGAGTGAAAAGACATTGAAGGTAGTCTGGAGCAAGTTCATTCAATGTTTTAAACATAATTAAAGCTTTCTGTTGTTTACGTCGAAGAGACAGCTTCTCCCACTTAAGTATCGCTAGAAGGATGTTAGAGCTTAAGGCAAAACAACCAAAATAAACGATTCAGTCAGTCGATCCATGTCGACAGGTAAAAAACAAAGGGCAATAACAGAAAAATCAATGACTTGCCAGAGCAGGTAAAAAATTAGCGTCTTTCTTTAAAACGGCAGTGTTCTTTATCACCTCTTTCTGACAGAGATAGTCTTCAAATTGATACCATTTAAGGCCTGAAAAATAAACTCCTCGAATCCTGCCTCGCCGGCTGCCATTTTCAGTCCCATACATTATATAGAAACATCACGACTGCATACATGAAGACCGGAAGTCCTAGATCCTATGTCTCCAGAGCCCTTCGATTCTCGTGCCAAGGCTCCGCCGGCTAAGAGATGAGAAAAAGGGCTATGGGAACGAGAATGGGGTAAGGGTTAATTAGCCCATCCCCAGTCCCCTTCTAAATATGCCCGGCAAGGAGTATCTGAACATCTTGCAGAGCAGGAATAAATAAAGAAATGAAAAGAATGAATAGTTTGCCCTTGTGTCCTGTTGTCATTTCTTAAGCGATCTTAAGGGAAAACCGCTACCTACAAGTCCTATGTGATTTTTGCTTTTATCTTGTGGTGGTTCGCCTCATGTGGGGTCTATGGCTCTTCTGCGTACCTCCAACGGCTTTTCGCTTTTCACTTTTTATTTTGTATTTTTTTATTCTTATTGTGTAACTCTAAACTCTAAACTCGTACCTTGTAGGCCTTTTTGCTCTGCAACTTTTTTTTATAATAAAAATTATTTATTACGTACAAATTAAAAGAAAATTGCAGAGCGGGAAAAGGCCTCGGTACGAGTTAAGCGTTACAGAGTTGACATGTAGGTAGCGATTTTCCCTGTAATGTCGCGTAAGAAATGACAACAACAGACAAAGGTAAATTATTTTCATTCCTTTATTTTCAGCAAGATTGTATACTCCCTGTGGGAGAACGAAGGTATAGGTAAACTGCAACAGCTCCACAGCCTTCTCTTCTTTTCTTATTTCTCATTCACGCGTTGCATATAATCCTGCTAGCTACATTCAAACAGTTGTGGCTGGAACACCATAGAACGTGAACGAAACGGAATAGGAATCCCGCGCGATCCGCACCGCTCGATCGTGCTCTACTCTCCCCTTTCTACTCCCTACTCTCTACTCTCTACTCTCTCCGTTTCAGCGAGGTAATTCATTCGGGCAGGTCTTAGACTGGGGAATACGGTATTTCCGTATTTCTATAATTATCTTTAAAATCCCTTAGGAAACAGCAACTTT
>OZ026596.1:46505802-46543302 GCA_964020085.1 Micromussa lordhowensis
TCCGTCAACTGTAAACAAGACAAAAGGACAAACTTTGTTTGCGAGCAAACAGAAACTCCCCGAGAGAACAAGGTGAAAAGCGGAAACAATCAAAACCGCCGATATGGAATGATTGTAGAGGACATTTACATTGATATGGAAGACATTGTTTATGACATTCAAAATGGCAAGCTTTCACTGGACGCATTGCCTAAGTTGGGACTATTTCCATTACACGAAGCTGTCGCTCGTGGTCTTACAAAATGCGCTGAAAGTTTGATAGGACTGGGACTGCAACTGACAAGTGAAACACCTGATGGACTTACACCGTTAGAGGTAGCTGTAATGGCGGGAAATTTTGACGCGGCTGCCTTACTTATTCAGTATGGCGCTCCTATTGACCGCATTCGAGATGGCATCCCCCGATTTGCTTAACAGTTCAGTTTTTCCCTCTTTTTGGATTTTTTTGCCTGTATCAGTGCCAATGAAAGTAGCAGGTGTTCTAAAGCTTTCAAAAAGTTCAAATGAATATAGTCGTTCTTTAACAGTGCACTTTCATTAATTGTATTTTTTTGGACACAAGAAGGACTGTTTGTGAGTATTGTAGAGCACGTGATATCTGATCTGAAGCCTGCCTGCTCTGATCTCGGAGCATAGGCCAGTGACAACGCCTCCAGTAACCTCTGTTTCTAGCTAGGCATTTAATCTGCATTGGATAGTACGTTCTGCGTCCCTGCTCCTGCGGGTTCCACCAGCGGGCCTGCCTGGGTAACGCAGATAGTTGGTATGGCCTATGTATGTAGACCAGAGCATGTGTTAAGCGGCAGCTAATTAAAGGCACATCACGGTAAAGTCAAAACTTTCATCTATATTGTATTTATTGAGATAATAAAAATTCATTTTCCGACAGTTTTTCTTGTTTATTTTAAAAGTGTTATGTAAGGGAAATAAGAATAGATATAAAAATAATAAAGGAGCAGACAAATATGCTTATCTGTGGTTATTAAATCAGTCATACCATTTATAGTTGAGATATAAACGATCACTAAACCGCATGGGTTTGGCAGCAGAATCTGAGAATGAGTTTAACACCACTCAAAGTTGTTTATGACACCTTTTCAAAACGTTCAACACAAATCATCCTTGGTTTAGGAGGTAGAGAAATCCTTTGTTAGACACAGCACAACATTGCGCTGTTTTGTTTTAACCGACAAGTGAGCATTCTATGTTTCATTATGACGTACATAGAATGAATAAGCTACAAAACTCGAGATTCTTTCATAATCAGCTTCTCGCTCGTATAAATAAACATTGCCACAACACAAATATTCTTTGCTGCTTTATTACGTAGATAGCGGTACATTAAAGCATATTCTAACGCTGTTTCATAGTCCGTGCAGCTATTCGCCATCCCGGCTTATGTCCACCTCTGTAGTGCCTGTCTTCGCGATCTTCGTTTCTTCCCAATCCCTCCTCCATCAGGTTTAAGTGTTTCCCATATGTCTAATGAAACAAGTCAAAACAAAACACGCCGGACTTCCATTGCGAAAATACCAAAACAACCTTACGTGCTATTTGCTTGGTCTACAGCTGTGCAAGGGAAATGAGCCCACGGTTTTGTCAAGGTAGTTTCCTTCCTCGAGGAAAAGATTTCTTTGAGCGGACTTGCAGCACGAAATCTGACTTCCTTTAGTAAATTCCAAAGGCACTTTCCGTTCACCCTCAATAATTGCACCAATAATCCTTTTAATTAAAACTAACATTTCAAACAAAACGTAAAAATTAAGGTTAAAATCGAGCGGATCTCGGTAAAACATTATATCGTAATCCACAAAATAAATACCAACCCAAGAGCGGGTGGTGTAGTAGTGATGTTAGCAAAGCGCACGAGTGACGTCATGACTCAGACAAAACCGGACTGGCGGACGATTTTCCTAAAACACTTTCTAAAACAGCCAGTGTTACTAAAACACATTTTTGAAACAAAAACTTCGCCTAGATCCCCTCTAGTTCCCTCAGAATACGCTGATGTTGTATGAGCCTCGTGGGGGATATAATCATTTGCATTCTATTTTTAGGCCTCGCGCGCTATTGACTCTGAAAGGGGATTACGAGAATCAAAACTTAAATTTTGTCATTGCCACAGAATTCCTGGTCTGTTAAAATATGAACAAATCCTTTGTTAACTACGCACAAATCGCAAATTTCAATACATATTCCTTTGTCAGGATGTTCGATTATAGCCGGTGATTATAACAGAAAAATATTTTTATCATTATTCCGCCAGTGACTTGTCTCCATGAAAGTGTACATGAAAATGTTTAGACGCGTAAACAGACAGTAAAATATTAAGTTTTGTCAAAACTTTCCAGGCCGAAATGTAGTCAACAAAATAACAATGACGACTTCTAAATAGCTTTCCTGTGTCAAAAATTTCAAATAGTTACACAAAAAGGCTAATACTAGGCTTCAGTGCCCCACACAAACCACATTTTCCAGTTAGAGTCACCTTACAATAATAAAAGGTTCCGTAAGTATCAGAATATAACCACGCCATCTGAAATAGTTTTCATTCCGCTTCAAGTCACGAAGCCCGGTCACGATATAAGGATTGGAAGGTTAAGAATTTCACGGCTATGATTTCTTTTCAAAGAAAGCATCAGTTAAGCGTTTGGGAACGTTATTTTTAGGCTGCACATATTTTAAGTTATAAAAGATCTAAACAGATTTCGTGCGGGAAGTCGTTTTTACAATCCACCCATGACTTGGTGTCAGGCACGTAAGAGATAGAAGATAATCCATACACTCGTCACTTGAATTCGATAACAAAGAGCCAGAGATCTTAACCACAGTCTCGCTTGTTCGCATCATATGTTGATAGTCATTTCATCGTTGCGACAAGACATTTCAGCCATAAGTTAACATGGAATATACGCAAATATAAATTACTTCACAATTAAAACCTAGTTGTCGATTCAGTCACCTGACAATATTATTTGAAACCTTTGTTAAATCATGTTTGATTTGGCCTGCGTATCTAGTATGCCAAACCAGAGAGAAGAGTAAAGGGTTGATGAGAGGAGAAGCTCGATCTATACGTTTCCTGTCACTCATGCAATCGCACAAAGGCAATAAATATTTTAAACAGCTCATCAATTAGTAGGTATGGTAAAAAGGAAGTTTATAGCACTTGGAATGAAGAACACAAACGGCAAGAAGCATTTGCGTGGGTTTTTAAAATTCCATAAACAAGGGGCCACTGCCATCTTAACCCTTTAATAACCAAGAGTGATTACCCTTAAGTTCTCCCTATGTTATCAACAAATTGCCCAGAAAACAGGTGATGAGAATAAACCTAATCATTAAGGGCTATTGTCTTTATGTACTGCCAGATTCTCACTACTAACATCAAAATGGATTAGTGAGGAGTATTTATGGTTTGATCTTGAAACGGAAAGGGCTAAGCGTCTCTAATTACTGCCTGTCCGTGCGAACTTGAATAGATAACCGCATGCTATGTATATCATGATAATAATCTAATCACGTTACTTATGATCTGTTAATAGGAATGAAGATAGCTTGTTGATGTGCTGTAGGCCACTTGGCGTCTTAAGGGTTGGTGATGATAAACAGGATCCAGTCAATACCTCACGAACGAATGTAACAAACACGTGTTATCTTCTAAAGGCAACTACACCAACACACACCATCACGAACATCGCTTGCTCTTTGCAAACATTGATTTAATTTATTGAAGAAAAATAAATATATGAATACTGCTATTTAAAAAAACTGCGTGAAAAACTTTTCTGTGACAGTCATAGTTGACTTGGCAACTTTCAAAATTACAATATAAATCCATTACTTTACATTCATTCTTTAGTCGAAATGCTATCTGCTATCTGACTGACCAGGTCTCTTGTTAAACTCATGACTTTGCATTCATTATTTAATGCTCTCTGAGTTTCCTCCATTTAAATGTTTAGTGATGTTCAGGAGGTCAGAGTTGGTAGTTGTCAGACTTGCAGCAGAACCAGCCTTGCAGACCTTCAGACAGACAAACAACGTTATTAATTCTCAAGCAGATACTAGTTAGTCGATACTTCTTCAAAGTCAACAATGTGATATTATTGCATGTTTAATCTTCTAATAACATCCGTTAAACATCAGAAAATTAGAGAAATGATTCTTTGGTAAACAGATGTAAGCTGACTGATCTACACCTTGGCCATTAATTAATTAATCCTTTATAGTTCACATGGTCATCTGATTTGGACTTTGTCCCAGATACTGTTTACCGCGATCAGTTGCACGCAAGGATTATAAAGTGTTGCTGGCTAGAATGCAGGTGGTATACAAACAGAAGCCTTTACAAATTTCACCTTATCTGACACTTGTGTT
The DNA here is from genome assembly GCA_964020085.1 of Micromussa lordhowensis. Lineage (NCBI taxonomy): Eukaryota > Metazoa > Cnidaria > Anthozoa > Scleractinia > Lobophylliidae > Micromussa > Micromussa lordhowensis. The sequence goes on from OZ026596.1 coordinate 46,510,183, forward strand.
TTTGCCAATTTTCTATTCTGTTCCGCAGTGAGCATTTGATCGTTTTCTTCGGATTTTCTTTTTTTGCCAACTCTACAATCGTCTGCAAAGGAAAGCAACGTTATTCATATTATGAGATCATCTTTTATCGCAGTTTTCTGTTCAAACAAATCATCCGGTTATATTTCTCGAATAAATAACTTTTAACGAGGCATGAACATAGCTTGCATAGCATCTCGCGAGTGCACCACGCGAGTGCGCCACGCTTTAACTCCAGTGAGTACTCATGGGACATCACTCACACGAACAAATAAAATACGTCAAAAACGAAAGCTTGATGTACCGTTCACTGGCCGCGACTCTTCTCTCCTTCCAGTTGCAAGGCTAGCCCTGTAGTGTAAGGGTACGTCTGAAAAAAAAAAAACAGACAAAAGAGGTCTTGCATAATATGGCTAGTGGAAGAAGGGGAAGACATCTGACCCTTACCTGAGCCCGTGGTATCTCTGTAAGCCTCGAAAAAACGTAGTTTGTCTTTTGGGTCTCGAATATAACTCGAAAAACCTGTCAGAAGTAAAAACACGACAGGAAGATCAGAAGTTGAAAGGAAAACTGGACATCACAGTTCTGCTTTACACGAAAAACTAGTCAACACCAGGCCACTTACCGAGCAGTAACGGATACTGCGCCTCATTTCTTGTGAACAGCGGTCTAAGTCCATTGATAAGAGAGTCCAAGTCATGATTCTGGATAAGACGCAATGAAAGATATCAATCACGAAATGGTTTGGACATACAAAGCAGTTAAAAGTTTCTTTGGTTGTTGGTTGATGCCCATCCCATATTCGTGCTTCAATATTCGAAGCTGTTTAGTGGTTACACTTACCCACAAGTCAACTGGGGATGAGAAGAATGTCCGCGACACTCAAAACCCCGCGAGTACATGGCGAGGTGGATGAACGCCTCGAACAACAAAGGACTTTGAAAAAGACTTTAAGTGATTTGTCAAGCTTTTCAATACAGACCTGCTTGTAGTCGTTCAAAATATGAGAAAATCGTCTATAATGCTCGTCACTCAGCGCTTCTTTCACCTACAGGAGAGAAGATTCCTTGTTACTCAGCTTTTCAGGTTTTTTTGTATTAATGTTGCAATCTAATGTTCAATTTGTGAGTGACCTGACACCTAGCGGTTGCTATGGTAACACTCGAACACAATCATACCGAGTAGGGAAATTAGAATCACCGACCATAACTACAGGTTAGCTTCAGAAAGCCAATGATTTGGCTACAAGAGTTTGTAGTTATCGGTTACAGAATGCCCACCAATCTTGTTCAACAGATTCAAGGCCAAGAGGAAAAATGCTAAGGACACTAGCGTTCCATAATCAATAAAATCGAATTAGTTTTCTAAGCCAGAAACCATGTCCGAAAATTATTTATGCTACACGAGGTTTTCCTTATACACATACAATTTCTATACCTTATGTATAACTCACTCCCTCGCCCACTTACTCACTCACGGACTATTTACCTTATGATAAATTAAAATAGAATAGTTGAAAATCAACACACATTTTCTTCCTAAAGGTTGGAACCCAAAGAGACCAGTAATTTTTGATCAGTGATAACACTGGCTTTTACTAAACACAAATTTCTCCTGATTACAACTATTCGATTTACCTTTATTATATACATCTTAGCTTCATTAAGTTTCTGAGCTTTGGATATGGACAATGGCATTTGTTGATGACCACTCTAAAATGAAATGAAGCTGACTCAGTCTCGTACATAGGAACTGAAACATCGCCTAAATTGGTATTAAACACGAAATTCTCCCGACAAACATTACAGGATGCGTATCATAGTACAAGCTATTCGATACACAATGCCCAACATCCAGGGCTTGCAGAACTGTTCGTTCAATGATAATATAGCAAACAAATCAAAACATAGAATTCAAAATTCAAGTTACCTGTCTCGGCATCTCTTCTTTAACGTTTCGGCGAACCACCTGAAGTCAGAACAAAGAATACAAGACTGTCAAACACACGCCTAAGCTTATTTGCATAACTGCTCACAATACATTTGCATGTCACGATAGAGGATCACAAAGGAACTGACTGTGTGACAAGGCAGGACTGGAATTTCTACCATCTCTATAATATGCTAATGTCGATACTGTTTGGTCACCTTCAGAATCTTCTTTGGCTTGAATGACGTTTTCTGTGCGTCTTTACTCTTCATTATCGCTTCAGAAAGCGTTCTTTCCTGCATCGTGGAGTCAAGTTTAAAACATTAGTAATTAACACGTTGCCGTAGACGAACAACAATAAATGAGAGATAATTACAACGCTTCAAAGTTTTCCTGTTGTGAAGCTAACCCAGATACAATGAAGCAAATTACGATGATGCGATGTTCTATACTCGCTCACCTTAGGGTCAGGACTTTCTTTGTGTAAATCAAGATGCTGAATTGTCTGAAAAAAATCAACAGCAGCACGATTTGTAAAATATAGGCCTTTGAAAGAGGTGTATGGCCCAAATTGGAAATGCCTTTTGTTTATTAGGTACATTGTAGTTTTTGAAAGTTGTTCTTTTTCATAACAAAACCGTCACGTATGTGTGCAATGACTTCCCCCACTCCTCCCCCAACTGGTGAAGACGGCTTCTGTGGGTCAGTTTAAACGATCAATATCGGTCTAAAACGTGGAGGAGATTAGGTTTACCTCTGAATTAGTTAACGATTCAATTAAACTCGCTTGTTTTGTTGTGTTAGCCTCATCCTTGACTCCACCTGACTTGTACACATACTTGAGACGCAGTGACGACACGGCTGCTAAAAGAAATATAAACACGTATGAACAAACAAACACGGCGAATAAACTGAAATCATGACAAAACGTGATCCCGATCTAAGATACAAGGCCGGGGACTGGATCAAATAAGTAGGGCGTTAGTTACAAATGTGAGAGAAAGAGACCATGGGCCTTATGGGTCTCACACCAGGCATCTCCTCTCCCCAGTCCCTCCCCTGGATCCTGCGCTTGGTAAGTGATCTAGAGTTGATGGACATTATGTTTGTGGGAAGGTTACGATGATTACCATATGCTAAAAGTGAGAACGGGAAAGACAAGCCACTGTGAAGCCAGTACATGCAGTGTGATCGTACCTTCTCTCATCTGGTTTGTCATTCTAGCTGCGGGTTCCTTTCCTACATTCTTCTGAGAGATCAGTTCGTTTGTCACCAGATGTGATGGTATTTCGTCACTAGCTGTTGACGGGCAAGTACTCTCTCCCCGGGTAGAAACTTTTTTAAACGTTTTCACCTTCATCGAGGACTTGTCCACCTAGAATACGTGCAAAGGCTTGAATTCATAGCAAAACTAGCTTAATTGACGAAAATGACCAATTCCCTCTATGAGACACGCCTGCTGGGAATTATAGTAGTTGTATTCAAGTTTCTACCTTCATCGAGGACTTGTCCACCTAGAATACGAGCAAAGACTTGAATTCATTCATATGAGACACACCTGCAGAGAATTAGTTGCATTCATCATTTTGGACTGGATATTTGTTTTGATAATACAGCTACCATGATTCCATGCAGGCGCGTCTCATTTGCCATTGGAAGTTGAGCGGAATAGTCCAGCCAACAGTAAGTACAAACAGCGTACAAATGAAGTAAACGACAGACGAGAACCAGAAACATGAGACTGCAACGGCAAATCAAGCATAAAATGTGACAAGGAGAATGATGGGAAAACAAAAATGGACCAGCAAGGGTCCATTGTACGGATGTTCAGTGAAGGTCGGGAATGTCGTTAGTATTGCGCTACATACCATTTTATCAGCAGCGCGAAAGAAATGTATGAGATCTCTCTGAACTAAACCAAACTCATTGTACACTTTCACATATGGCCTCATCCAACAAGGCAACTGCTGAAGTGCGTCCGGGTATTTGAACCGAGCATCACAAAGTAAAATGGCGCCAAAATCCTGCTTGTGACGTATGACGCGTCCCACTGCTTGATTGACAGCTCTGGAAGCCTGTTGACGGTACCACTGTCGGCCACTTAAACCCTGCGTGATGTAAAAAAAGGAAATGATATCTCCATGTGTTTGGTTTTCTGACAGAAAATATAGAAAAAATATAGAAAAAACACAACATAGGTAAAGGGAATACCCCAGAAATTTTCCCGTTCTTAAGACTTTCGTCCAAGAAATTCATCTTGAGGCGAACCTAGACGAAATAAGAAGATTAAAATGAGACATGTACACTGTATATAGCCCATTATATAAAAACGATTTTCAATGAACATACTTTAGCGTCCATTTTTGGCGGGAAAGGAAGACCTGTTATAACTACGGCGCGGCCGTTAACGTCAGCAAAGTCCAGTCCCTCACTGACCTGAAACCATCCAAAAGGAAGTGTCAGGAATTAAATAAAGAACAAAGTTATTTCCCTTTGAGCTAAGATATTGACTGATTATATCACGCCAAACAACCGACCTGCCCAACACACATGAAACTTCTCATCTGGAATCTGAATTGAAATGGCTGCAACAATTGTATGAAGAAGAGTTTTTCAAACAGAACAGACCTCATAAAAATTAAACTTGAGTAGTACATTATTATCACACATTTAACCAGTCAGTGTCATGTCAAGTTGAGCGTAAATTTGTTGAGAAAATTCTAATGTGAATCATAAAAAAAGAACTACTGAAATTTTTACCCGCATATTTAACGAATGATTGTCACTGGGTATTGATAATAATGATAACAATTATAGAGTTTGGTTTCTGTGCACAACACAAGTCACAGCAAGCATTGCTGGGCTCAGCAGATAACACTGAGCTCAAAAACTTTGATTGTTCCGGAGACTGAGTGGTAGATAGAGTGTGGAAAGTAACCTGGCAATTACTTTGCTTTTGATTTCGGTTTTAGTACAACTTGAGATTAGCTGAGTACTCTAATTGGTAAGTAATGAATTCGGTTTTGGTTTTACGACACTGAAAATTGAATCCAGCTAGTTGGGGAGAACAGGTTATTTCAGTCCTGTGGATGCAGATTCTGTCTGTAACACCTTGATTCAGTTGAACAGCAGATGTAGCACGCATGACGTACACACAGCACATGAGAACTGCTCCAGTACCTTGCCGCGACAAACAGCAAAAAACGTGGCAGCATTGTGCTTGGGATCGTTGATCTTTTCATAGAACCGCTCCATGGTCTGCCAAATGAAAACAACAAATGCACCCTTAACGTACTGAAATTTATTTGGAGACTGTGAAACTGTAAACTTAATATAAAAAATTCAAAGAACCAGCATTTTACAATAGCCTATAACAGTTAAAACCTCAAGCAAATTGGGGAAAGAAACAGTAACAATAAACTGCATCAAACCTCAATAAAGTCTCCTTTTCCTTTTGGTTCAGCAAAGAGAGGTTTATGTTGCTCTAATCTTGACCACGTTCCACAATTCTGTTTCACAAAAGTTAAAGATCAATTAGTACAACTTTTCTCCTGTACCAGTCGGTAACAGTCCATACTGACTCTGCTTTTAACTAACTTTGTATGTCTATTTCGATGAACTTTCTAATAACCGTTGCAAAGATTAACACTGGTAAAAATTTAATCAATAAACCACCCATGTTTGTGGTATTCGGCTTAAAAAACTCCAATAGATGTCAGTTGAAAAACATAAAAACAGTTTATGAACCACGACTTGTGTTATGTTGTCATGTGTCATGATGAACGCTATACAAATCACCCAGGCCATTTGGAGCAAAAATATATCTTTACCGATATTGTTGAGGGACACGATCTGTTGATCTTCAGTAGTGCTTCGAATGAAAAGTTTACACTTATAAGACTCTCAGTTTGCGAAATGAACCGGGGTTTTTTTGGCGCGCGAGAAAAACATTTGATGGACTACATAGGGATTGACAATTTAAACGAAGCATCCCTTTTCAGTTATGTGGCAACAATGGCAAAATAAAATATTGATCACTGCTAAAGGAAGGTGTCTACAAAAAAAGACTTCTCGTTATGAGTGATACTGAACTAGGTCATGCTTCGGTGACCCCAGTAGTGTAGCAGCTGTCCAAAGCTGCTTTTGTTTTATCATTGTAGCAGCTGTCCAAAGCTGCTTTTGTTTTATCATTGTAGCAGCTGCTATTGTGTTAGGGATAGGGGCATTGTTTCTGTTGTTTGTTCTATTGTACTTGCTTCGATGACAGTTCACTAGTCGGTCATAGTCACAGTCATAGTCATTTTTCTTGGACAAAAGGTGCAATGAGGTTAACCCTATGTGAAGCACCAACCCATGGGGAGACAAGGCCAGACCACAACACCGGGAACTACGTGCCCTAAATTCGGTCGTAGAAACTTGGAACTCGTAGCACGGTCTTGCAGCGGCAAACGCGGGAAAAAGCGACGCGAGCAAAATTAGTTCTCTGTAACCTGATTGGTTAATCGGGTTAAATGGAAAATGTAACCTCTTTTCATTGTGTCTAAGAAGTTAAGGAGGAATAATTTATTTTCTGCTATCTGGATTCAGTTGGAGAAGAGAAATCCATCACTTACTTGCCAGTGTTCCAAACACTTATTCATGACAGGATAAGACGGGAAAAACACCAAAAGGCCATTAGGCACAATCCTGGAAAAATTAACTATTGAAAACGCAAAGTAAGCGGAATGTGACAGCCATTGCAACAACAAGACAACGTTCAGCCAAACGCGATAATCAAATCAAGAATCCAATATCATTTCATTCTACTATACGGCGTGTCTTGTTATCAGTTTTTACTTGCCTATTGTGTTGCCGAGACCTGACATGTATTCTGTAGTAAACCTGAAGAAAAAACATTCATTAAATCTGCCAGAGAGACTAAAGTATCGCTGTTGAACAGTAAATCGTGGTATATAGTGCTCTAGAAGTTATTAAGTTATCAGACGTTGCTCTACATTTGTTATAACTGGTTAACTCGTTAAAATACGTGAAATCAATTTAGATCGGAACCCAATGACCTTGTAGCATCAGCCCAACAGTTCTACCAGGACTCCAAGCCAAGCACAGACAGGTGGAGTGGTTTGAATTATTGGTGGGTTCTTGTTCGAGGTATTTCTACCAATGCACGACTATTATCGAACTATTAACTTCCCAATGTCCTGGAAATAACCATTTGACAGCCACTTGCTCATATGTTACACACCTTGTCGCATAAGAAGAATTTAAGGTGGCTCCATCAGGTGCTTTAGTTACCACGCCAACCATCATCTGATGTCGTTCAATAACATGAGGGTTTTCCAGTTGAATCGGGAAGGAACTGCATGGCAACATAAAAATAAAAGCTACATTTCATACATTCAGTTTTGCAGGTTAAGTGCAGTGTCAAATGAGGAACTAGGGAATACGAAAAACTAGAGGATTAGCCCCAGCCAGGGCAATGCAGAGGAAACACGCTGACGCCTGATGTGTCACTATGCATAACGGGATTGAGTCTGATAGGGAATAAGAGGTCAAGTCTTACATCTGCATTTCAGTTCTAAAGGAGGCGAGAGGTGATAGAGTTCCACTTGTCAAGACCACTGTACGGACTCCGTGTGACATCAGATCCTTCATAGCATGTCCTGGACTGAAGCACCAGTAGCTTAATGTCCTCCCTGTTGCTCACAACAAAACAAAATGTCAGCTTTTCAAGAATTTTTGCAATAAACTACAAATTATATAACCTCAAGAAAATGTGAATCACATTATGACTGAGCAAAGAATTGCTAAGATTAGCAACGGTTAAAGAATTGTACAACTGTCAAATAGAATATTCCAGAATGATTTTTTCTGTCAAAATAGGATGATAATGTTTAATTCATAGTGATAGGTCCTAGTTAAGAATCATGCATGTGGCCAGAAGATTTTGATAGGCCACCATGACTGCATGACAACAACAATATTAACTTGTTGTTGTTTTTGTCGTTTCCATCTGTGCATGAAACCCCTATCTTCAAAACAGTCCTCAAAATTAAGTGTTAAGAGATATTATCCTCAAAATGTCATTTCAGGTACTATACTGTTGAGATGTGTAAAGCTGAGGACAGTGCTAACAGTATTTGTGTAAGGTCTACAATGATTCTAACCTTGTTTGGAAATCTTTGATCCTGTTGTCCATACATCCAGATTCTTCTTTTTCTTATTACTGTCTGGCTCAAGCTGAATATGAACCTGTCAGAGACATGGTTTCCACAAACATCACTTATCAAAATTACCTGACTATTCTTTCCCTGATGAAAACAAAATTTCCCTGACCAAATTAATACAAAATTTCAGATATGGTAGCAGCCCCCAGCCTCTCTTACAGCCATCCTTTCTAACCATTCATTTTAGACTGGGAAGTTTTAAACAGTTTTCAGAGACTCGTAATGTTCCGTCTAGCCTTCAATGGATTAAATTAGCATTGTTATACTGTAATTTTAATTTTCCCTGACTTTTCCCTAGCCTTGAAGAGTTTTTTCCCCTGAATATTTCCTGACCTGTGGCAAAACAGAGAGACCACAATGCAGGCTTTCAGGTGCCCAGGCATTGTTTTATTTTCCATATGTTGCCTTATAAATGGAATGTTCATTTTAGCAGGCACTAAAGCACACTTTGGACACCCACTTTAAAAATCCTGGCTTAAAACCTGCCACAATGTTTTGACAAAAATAATAACCAGCAATTTATTTCAAGAGGCAAACAGTACTTTCAAACATAAGTGAACAAAAAGATGTTCAGACAATCCCTGTCTGTATAATCTGAATTACCAGTATTTAAGTATTTAACAGACTGTAGAGACAACAATGTATTGTTAGACGTTGTAAAAAATACCTTGAAGAACCCAGCTGGATCTACACTGGAAGAATGATGTGTTGCATCTTTACTGAAGACAACCTATATAGCATGACAAGAAAAAGTTTGTAGTTTTTGTTTTCATGCCTTGACAATGAAAATTAACAATAGAAATGTCAAAATACAAATTAAAGTACCCTCAAAGCATCAGAAAATTTTTGTAAGGCAAAGTGTTTTCCCCTGATCTTCCTTGTATCTGGATTGAACAAATACATTTTCAAATTAAAATAAACTATTTACATCACATGTTTTTAGTACTTAAAACTAAAGAAGACTTAACTGGCAACATATGCCAAAATTGTCAAGCAGCATTTTGCTGGTACTTCTAGGTAACAAGGTGTGGGGCAGGAAAGGTAGGCTCACTACAATGAGCAACGAAAGTGTTGAGATACCTCACAGTGAAATTCGATTCAAGCATCTTGGAATCATTAACCCCCCCCCCCCCCCCTTCTTCCCAAACAATGTTGATTTTTCTATTTCTAAGACTGCACAGACCACAGCGCCTACACAACATTTTTCAGAGGGGCAAGACAAATGTTAAATATAAAAAGTAGCCTTACCTCCAACTAAGAGAGTATTACACTTGTCCATAAGCTCTAAAACTTGATCCTTGGTGGAGAAATTTATATTAAGTTTGGCAAGGAGCTCAAACATAAAACTGCAGTTTAATCAGAAAAAAGAAGAGATCAGCTATCAGCGACAAACATTGACGAGGTTTGTGTCCTCTAAATCACTAAAAAGTGACAAAAAACTGATCAAAAGCAAAGAAACCAAAACAAAATTTAAGCAATAGAGCACTTTTTCCGTGTTTACATAGCTTCATCTAAACATGAGGAGGGTTGGGAGAATTCGAGACAGTTATGCAAACCCGAGATGTAGTCGAGGGTTTGCATAACTTTCAAGAATTCTCCCTACCCTCTGAGTGTTTAGATGAGGCTATATAAACACGGAAAAAGGTCTCTATTGCTTTTATAAAATAATTCTTAAAAATATGCGCGAATCTAAAACATCACAACCGTGTTTACATACTCTCATCTAAACACACCTATCGACTAATAGGAGCATGCATTGTGTCTCAGTTATTTTATAAACTGGTATATTAACTGATTAATTTTCATGTATACATACATGCTGCCATACGTTAATGTAAACATTAGAGGAAGTTTAGGACTATATTAAATTGTTAAGATTATGTAAGGCTTACATGTAGCTTGCCATGCTAGCATTAAGCTAGAATGCACTTGATAAGAAATAATCTGACGAAGTTTATATCTTCTGTGTTATACGGTTAAAATATCTTATAAGACATTTTTTTTTAGTTCCTGTAATAATCAGGGACACTTATGATACTTCAGGTATAATATTATCTCTCAAAACAGACAGAAAAGTTCAACATCATCATCAGCAAAATTCAATATCGATCACTTAAAACAAAAAGAATGCAGATAAACAAACCTGCCAGGTTTGGTTAAACCATCTCCATCCTTTGGCAGTTCTTGCATATCTATCAAATTCTCAAGTTCAATAAAAAGTGCTGCAAAATAATTATCATAAATCCAGTGGTTATTCTGACAGTTGAGAATGAACAATTATATCAGTTTATTGTTTATTAGTCAATCAGTGCCAGTTTCCAACTACTAACAGCGGAGCTCCGGCAGCCCAAAGGAGCGCCATAACTATAGGAACAGAACCACATGCATGCACAGAAATGGGAAACCATGCAACTCTGTTTTATGATCAACATGGCTAGCGGCATATACTGCGGCCGCATGCACCCTAAAAAGTTGCGCAACATGGTGGCCATTTACCAGCTAATAGGTCTGCTAAGGCATGCAGCCTTGGTTTACAGCACACATCTTTGATATTTGACATCCAAGTTATGGTCAACTGACAACTGTCAAAACTAGGTATTTGCTGACCAGTATCACATAACCATATTGTGGGCTCAGGTGTAGAGGATTTGGGTGATGTGTTTTGTTAAAGTTGACCCCTGACCAGCTACTTGTTTCGATTAGATTGTGGGCTCAAGCAAGATTAACTTATTGCAATCAGGAGCTCCACTTTTATGCTTGGCTAAATCCATATATTACACTTACACTTAAGGCGGGCAAGGTCTTCCTTGTCAATATCCACATCAGCTTAAAATTAACAACAAAACAAATTAAGTATGGTCAAGGATTATTGAAGTGTTTACAAGCTAAATGTACACACTTGCGCTATACCTGCTGCCTCATTAGTGTCCTGGAGTTCATTATGTTCACGGCACTCAATAAATTCAATGCACTGTGCTACATCCTCTATGCATGAAGCTATATCAAATGATGTCAAGTCAAATGACACAGTTTCTTCACAAGTCTTTTCCTAAAGGAATAAACATTTGAAACATTTAGATATACTATTATGATCAGATATAAACTGTAAGATCCAATCATCAGGTATAAATTTGTAACAGTGTTTGTATAATAATCCAATCAAAAATGTCAGTTTCATGGCATGTCTAAACCTTTTCAAACTTTAGCCAAATTTCTAATGACATCAATGGTTAACCTCACTAAATGTTACTCCAATTCTTCTCTTTATTTACCGGCGCGTCGCTAATATTTCCTCATGGTGATTTGTTAACTAAAAGTGTAATCTCACCAAGTTATGTGCTTCATCAAAGAGTATAATGCTGCCAGAAATATCCACACTGTTTGCTTTCCTTGACTGGCAGAGTAAAGATGAGAAAGAGTCATTTAGAACAAAAGATCTTCAGAATAATTTCATTTAAGAAAACTGGCATCACGACTGGCCAATATTTAGGGATCATTATTGATTTCTTTATCAGTAACAAATAAATACACTATTCATTCAAAAGCAAATATTTGACAAAGTTAAGAAACATTACAAAATTTGTTTCAAACCTACTTTGAGGTCCAGTAGATAATTGTATGGCATGAATACAATGTCTGCACTAGTCTTTAATTCTCTAGCCATGTAATAAGGACATACTCTGAGTAAAAAGACAAGTCTTGAGTTAAAAGATAAAATACCTACTATAATCATCAAGTATTCGTATCATGATTAAATCTCTATTTAGTTCGATTCTTAAACTGCATTTACAGTCTAAACGAAGCAGCACATCCAGTAACACATATCCCTTTATGGATATTGTGTACTTAAGGCATCTGTTGGTCGAGTATCGGTAAAGATAGCTAAGCAATGCCACCTGACAAAGGTTGTGATTAATTATGTCGACCTCATATAATCTGAAGAGAACAAATTGAAGCAGCACCAATTTTGGCCACAGTTAACAATCAAACTATCAATAAATGGCTGTTTTCACTATTATTTATTATTTTACTTTGGACATTTCTGTTAATGAAGACTACAAGAGTATATAGGTTATTACTCACTTATGTTTCTGTCCAAGTTCCACCAAATCTTCAATGTCCAGGATACGCTGAGTAAAATCTTTATTGGCCTTGTTAGCTGTTTTAAATAACAGGTACATATACATATAGTCTATATTAACAATATTACACCAAAAGCTCACATTTTTGAATGACCAAACTGTCAGCAAGGCATGGCCAGGTTCACAAAAACCTCAAATGCAAACAAGGCCGAGGGGTCTAATTACCCCTTGGTTACTCTCCAGGTCTAGTCTCAACAGATCTGGCTACTACTACTACTACAACTTAGAACTAAAAAGGTATATTTTTAGTTAATTGTTGAAAAAGTCTTTCATGCAACATAAGTCAGCGAAGTGATCAAAGTAACTGTCGTAAAGTTAAGAAAGCATGACAAAGCATGACAAACTAATTTTAGAAAAAGCTTTGATTTACATATAATTACAACCAGAAATATATTGGTATAAGACTTTGTTGTTAAAGTATCCATGAAAATATTCCTACTACATGTCACACGGAATATAAAAATAGTCTGTGCTTTCTGTCTAAAAACATGTAGGAACACTAGTTCTTTATAGCAACAAGGTAAGCATAGTATTCTGCTCTGTTTAGCACCTAGTCCTACAGGATTTGTGTAAATATTTGTGGGTCGCCTATATTTGTAAAATTGCAGTTATGTTGTAATTAACTTATTTGTACCAAAGGAAAAAATGAAAAGAAAATGCAGAGGAAACTTATCCTCTGCATTTTGTATCACGTAGAAGTTAGCTACCATTATGTATATAAGAACATTGATTCAAGTCAAGCAATAAAGGAGATTCTATTGATTGTACAACAGTCAAGTGTCCTTCACTCCATGTGTGTGCCTGCAATTAACCCATCGTTAGCCTAAGCATTGCAGTGTTCAGTTAGAGTCTAATTGACCCTTGGCTGAAATTCTATTACAGAACCACACAGTCTCATGTATGACTTGATGTCACTTGTTTTGGCTAGCCACTTCATGAACTCAGTAATCAACTCTGATAACTCTACCTGTATCTATCAGAGATTCCTTGGTAAAGTAAATATTCATGAACCTCTAACATCAGTGATTGGGCAGAATTTGTGATCATCCCGCATTCTTAAAATAGACCATTACTCTCTCTTCGCTGATTAAACTAGTTTTATTTCTATTGTGTAAGATAGTTCGTTGATTCACACTTGTTTTGAAAGCGAGAATGGCCTTACTCTTACCTTCCAAGTTGTTGTGGAAGTGACATGTTCTAGCCTGAACTTTTGCTCTGCACGTGTGAACCTGTTTTCAGACACAAAACATCACACATCTCTCGCTGCTATGATTTAATTATAATTAACTATTACCTGGTGCTGCTGTATGTTTAATATAAAAGCTAAATAACAAATGTTACATATGAGACCTGAATGATCCATATAATATTATTTAAGTTATAAAACTTAGTAAACTACGTACTCCTTGACTTTCAATGACCTTTTCCATGACCTTTCCGTGTTTTCCATTACCTAAGTTAAGCAGTCATTCTCACAGTAGTATCAAACAATAATTTATTTTTTGTATTTTCCAGCATTATAATGCATAAAATGCGTGCCTGTGTCTATTTTTACTGAAATTAAAGGCTGTTGCTGACTCGTTTGTTATTTCTTCAATTTTTTTATCTTTTAGCCTTTTCATTTTCCACAGGCATATTGCTTTTTCGTGACTTTTCATGACGTTCACTTAAATTCAATGACTTTCCACGCCTGGAAATTGAAATAACAATTTCCAATGACTTTCCAGGTTTTCCATGACCCGTATGAACGAAACTCTATCCTGGGCAAGCAAATGGTGCAACGTTTGCTTTGGAAGCAAAATGTCTTCCAAAAAAGTTTGAAAGATTTTTGGCTTCTAAGGAATTTTGCTTCCTGCAAAAAAAGCGCTACTGATGTGCTAAAACTGGGACACATTAAAGGAAATGTTAATGTTGAGATGTTTGATGACAGTGACTTTCTTCCCGTGATTGACCCCTGTCAACCTGAAAATAACTATTTGAATAATTTCTCTATTTTCACCTTAGCAGAGTTATTTTCTTGCTTTAGTACATCACTGTTGATACACAGCTGTTCACGTGATCCAATGATACTGACTTTGGGCCTTTCAAAGAAGAACAACGAAAGTATGTTTCAAGCAATGTACTACAACAGTGACAACCATGAGCCTGGCAGGTCTCACCTGTATATTGTATTCTTTAGTTCCTGCACAGCTTGCGACAGTTGGGAATGTGTTCTTGAGGAATATAGAATTCTTGGGACTTCAGAGAATGAGCCTACAATTCACAAGGCATAACTAGTTAACAGCTTGAACAACCAAATATCACACTAGTTAACTTTGTGAAGCATAATGAAAATGTGCAATTTTATAAGTAAAGGTTAAACTTGTTAGCATGGCAACTTAAATCTGCTTCACAAAAGGATTGATTGATGTTGTTGTTAAAATTTATTTTCGGTCTTGAAATGTTTGTATTTTATTTCATAGATCTTTATGAAAGACAAAATAAAATAAAAAGTTAGCTGTTATATAAAAATTTCAAAAACAAAATTCAACCAAAGCAAACCAAAAGTGATTTTTTTTATAAACAAAAAGTACACATCAGAACCTAGTTTACGAACTTGCTCTGTATTTATCCACATTTATTAATTTGACATATTGACCCTTGCAGTTGTACACGTGTCACACATAAGAACTTGGTTTATGACCTTGTTCGCCATGAGTCCTCAATGGCTCAGTGGTTAGAGCAATCTACCAGTATTCTGGAAGGTCGTGGGTTTGACCCCCGTTGGGGAACTCATAAAAATTAATTTTCTGAGTAATTTTGACTTGAGAACACTTCTTCATTTATTTCACTTTATCCCAGTCACCATTTCACTTATCATTTATCCACATTTATCAATTTTACATATTGAGCCTTGAAGTTAGCAGGACATGTGTCACACATAAGAACTAAGTTACGATCTTGCTCGCCATGAGTCCACTATACCTCAGTGGTTAGAGCATCCAACCGGTATTCTCGAAGGTCATGGGTTCCACTCCAGTTTGGAAACTCAAAAAGTTTATTTTTTTCTGAGTAATTTTGACTTGAGAGCGCTTCTTCATTCATTACAAACTTAAGAGTTCCTGTAAATACCTTTGTTCTGACCATCTGATACATCCCAAGAATCTCCTTTAGCAGCTTGTTGTAGCTCTTTGCCCAGAGCTTGCACATAATTTGAATCGCCTTGATCAGATGAAAGTCTCTGGTCAAGCTGCAGTTGAGCCACAAACCTTTCTCTCCATGCTAGTGTTGCACACAACAAACAAAGAGTTTTTCCTGTCCCAGTTGGACTCTCAAGAATACCATTTTTTCCCTACAAACATTGGCAATGACAAAAATGCTTTCAGCAGAAAGTACTTTCAGATACACTTTTCTATATATACCCTAAAATTAACTGATAGGGCTTCTGCCTTGTTGTACAATTCATATTTAACTGAGGGACATTTTTTGTAACCAAAGTTTCTTAGACTTTTTCAGTTATCATGTCTTCCAATACATAGATAATTAAGTCCTTTAGATCTGCTGTACATACCAGAGATATTTGACCTCAGAAACTTCTGGTATTGAATGGCAACATGATTTCTAATCTTTGATGGATCAAGTGTTCTATCTGTCTACTATTAAAACCTCTTCTAACCTTCTCTTCCTAGTGAAGAAAATTTACTGAAATGCACTAAGTAAATTTTTTAGATACAGTTATTAATTCTTTAAATGTATGTCTTAGTTCCCACTAGCATTGATAGTGATGACCTTATATTGCATTATTATATGGCTGGAATGGTTTCCCCAACAGTATACATTTTCACTGGTTACTTTGCGGTCACGTGACATCTGACAACAAAATCTTTGACATTAGAGGGTAACAGTGTACTTTACAGGGTGCAAAGAAGGCTTGCCCTTTGGTTAAGTTGTGACAATATGATGTACTTGCCCAAAAGTCATGCTCGCTAACCCCCTAACCTCACCTTCCCCCCTCCCCCAAAATAGCAAAATATTTCTTACTTTGCATGTTGCTCCAACTTTGAAACATTGAAATTTGGGCAAAAAAATAATTGTTTCCCTCAGGATCAGTCATTAAGTGTGAAAGTGCCACTATGATGAAATTCTTGATACCTATTTTTTTACATTTTCGTACACAATAGGTCTTTCCTAGATATCTTGCCAAATTTCAATCTATTACGAACATTAGAACTCATCTCTTTTGGACCTTAATTTCCAAGAATTTATGACCACCATTAATTTTCCTTGTTCCAAGTCTTGGTTGAGAACTGGAGAAAAAGACATCATATTCTCAAAATACCAGACAGGTTGAAATTATAATTAACAATTAGCACAGCAGTTTGCATAAAGAATAACAAAAACTACAATTATAATTTCAACGCGTGCGGTATTTTTGAGAATACGACATCATTTTCTCAAATTCTCAAGCAAGGCTTGGAACCAGTAAAATTAATGGCGGCCGAAAATTCTCAGAAATAAAGGTCCAAAAACTGCGAGTTGTAATGTTTGTTACAGATTGAAATTTGGCAAGATAGCTAGGAAAGACCTATTGCGTCCGAAAATGTAAGAAAATGGATTTCGAGAATTTCATCATAGTGGCACTTTTAAGTGTTCAGGGGTATAGACTCTTAGGGCATGATCGGGGGGGGTATGGTTAACCTAAAAGAGTTCCACTAGAACGAGTAATACATGAGTTCAAGCTTATCTGTATGATTATAATCCATAATTCTTATGTTTAATTTCTCTTCCTTCGTTTAAATCAAGTAAGAGGACAAGGATGAGAGCATAGTTAGTAGAGTCACTAACTATGATGAGAGTAATACAGAGTGAAGGATTAAGATTTGCCAAGATTTATAGCAGCTGAATTGTTCTCAGTGGTCACTTGATTAAACTTCCAGTGTACAATATTCAATGAATGAAAATTAGAGTTTATCAAAAGGCATCGCCGCATGCACTTAGATCATTCGCCCTAATGTTCGCTCCTCGCTCGAGTTTGGCTATCAGTCGTACGTACGAGTTTTGGCTTACCTCTTGCAAACAATGAATAACCTTCTCCATATAAGAAACTTGACAGTCGTATGGTGGAAAGGGAAAATCAATATCCACACCTCGAATCTGTAACTGGACCATATCTTTTACAAAGAAAATAAATATTTCAATACGTTATACCAACAGGATCAGGAACAAAATTCCCGCCATCTTTAATGCAACCTCGGTCCGCACAGGTCTGGGAACGAACAGTGTGAAGACACAGTCCCCCCACTCCCCACCCGGCCAGATTCCATTTTATGGCCTTCAGTCTCCTTATTTTCTACTCTATCAGGGGTCCGTTGGGGTCGGACACAAATTCGTGATCACTAGTGTATTTTGCAGAAGCAAACCGAGTGGTCGATCTAAACTGCAAACGTGAGTTTTCATATTTTGCCATCTGTGTTTTGGTAGGTCAGAATTCTCACATTATAAAGACACAAATGGAGCACATTGACTAAAATGTTACCACAAAAGGGATCCTCCTTTCGTAAGGAGCAGGGGGGGGGGGGGGGGGTGGTGGAAATCTCTATGAGGAGTAATCGGGACAAAACACATTTGGATGAAGGACTTGTCTGTTGCTGGATCCTTCACAGACTCTCGCGTGAAAGGCGCACACTCCATTCGGTTGCAGGTATCATTGGTCCAAAATTGGAAATGAAAGCTCACAGTTCTTGCCCAGCTTGATTTCTTCTTGCCTACCCCCCCCCCCAACCCCATCCGACCAAATGTGGGTGCAATGCGATACCACTGCTGTCAAATACCCACACTTTGTCATGGAAAGTAGCACTAGTGTATGTCTTATATATGTACATGTCTATTCTGTGTATGTCTTGTATGAGGGTAGTAAAGGGGTTGGGAGTGGGGTCAAGATCACTTTTCACGGAAAATTAATAGGTCCTTACACAATTCACAGGAAATAAGATCAGCATTTCACGTTTCACAAAAAAATGGCACTTTTTGACAGGAACTTGCATAACTTGTTATATTTGAAAAGTTACACCAAAAGCACAGCTTTGTTAATGTCTTTATCTTCCGTCCACTTCTTGTTCTGCATGCAGCAAAAAGAAATCCGAGCAAGAACACAAAGAGGTATTTTGCCCTGTCACAGTTACACAATATTGTTAATTACTGTCAAAAATAATAGAAGACACTATCAAAATCACAATTCACGACAAATTACCGGTAAATACTTCCTTCTCGTTTCATGGAGAATTATTTTTGGAAAATCACAGTTCACGGCCTCTAATGAAATCATGATTTATGAGAAAAAATTAAGCCATTCACAAATCAAGAAATACCCTTTACCACCCTCTTGTATAATTTATGCCGATCATGTGTACTAAAGACATCCGCAGTTGAGTATCGATTGATACCCTCTACTGATACTCAAATGGATCACACTCGTTCAACACTCCATCAACAACTCAGTTGACACTCAATTGACATGTCTGTCAACAGTTGGTCAAGACTCGACTAATAAAAAAATTTCAGTTGTTACATACGATTCAGTTGACACAGCCGACTTTTGACTGACTGTCGAGTGTCCGACAAAGTATTGATTAGGATGTCAATCAAGATGTTGATTGAAGGTTGATCATGGATACCTTTAGTATGCATCATAAATTTATACTTTTTTATTTCCATTTATACTGCAAGTTTTTTTGTGGATGGTCTGTTTCCAGACAAAAATCAGAGTCATTTGTTCTGTTAAGAGTTTTGGGAGCAAAAACTTTCATCACAGAAGAAATTTTTCCTGCATATTTGCAAACTTTGCTACACCCCGCAAGCAGAGCCTTTTCTTACTGTACATATTCTTTGTGAAAAATAAAGTGAACAGAGGTAAAAGAGGCTAAGGATGTTGATTTCATGTATAAATTAAAAAAAATTGACTTTCAACAGCTGTTAAAATTTCAAAAACTAGTAGTTTAACTTGAAGGAGGAAGATCTTTTCAGATCCATTCACTGTAATTATCTGAAACTAAAATAAATATCTTATCACATTCAGTTAAAAGTTTCCCACACATTCCAGATGCAATAGACAGCTAACTTCACCTACCGTCGCTTGCAACTACCTGTCCACACGTGTGACAAAAACATGTTCTGCTGGCCAATCAAAATTCATAGTTTTGACAATCAAACTTCGAAGTTTACCCACCCACTTGGGAACGTTTGGGCGCCACTTACGCAAATGATCCTAGCTGATTTATCTACCATTTGGCAACTGAAGACATGGCATTTACAATAAATAGAAGTTAGGCAAAAATTTCAAGCAAGGTGGTCCCACAGAAATTCCTCTATTGATTTCCTATCGTTCATTGTAAGTTTCAAAACTACAATAGACAAAATTATGCCCGTACGCGTTGCTGACCTTGCTTCCCTTCAGCGCCAAAACCGAGAGAACATGTTTTTGTCATGCGTGTGGACAGGTAGTTGCAAGCGACGGTATCAAGACCTGTTGACATTTTTGTATGTGAAAATGAGACTGGGAAAAACAGACAAGAGACTTCACACCAACATTTCAAGAAATATATGTTTGACCACATTTCAAAACACGGAGAAGAGAGTTGAAAATAAGACGTGTAGCGGAGTATTTTTGAGGAACTTTGAGGTGTTTGGAAATGTGGTCAAATACTGTCTTTGAGTGTTTGATATGTCTTCTCAGTCAAAACTAAAACTAAGGCAAAAACCGAGAAATAAAATCAAAAAAAATCCATGCTAATTAAGGTGGCTTACTACAGTTTTTCCAAGACTCAGTAGCAGGTGTTACAATTGCCTGCCACTTTAGTATTAGTCACACATGCAAAAATGACGCAAATAACCCTTACAAAAAACCAAAACACCTTCAGCACTTGAAAGGTGTTAAATCACTTTGGTATTACATTGATAGTTTCAAACTCCAATCGAACATGTGTTAAAGCCTAGGGCCAATAAAATGACAAAAAACAATAAACCGGTAAAAGAGCTTCAATTTACTCTTACTTTCTCGCACACAATACATGGCGTCACAAGAATGCATGCTTAAATAAAGGGCAAGCACAATTTAATTTCCGTCCAAGGTTTTAAAAGCCAGTCTTCGATCTAGGATTGCTCAAAACCTACCATACAACCCATGATGAAATTTGTCGGGATGAATTGGGTTTAGAGCCCAAATTTGAATCAAATCGGTGAGACAGATTTTGAGCTATTACATTTTTTTATTTCACATTTTCTTACAGATTTTTATTTTAAATGTTAAATCAGAGCCAATTTCTAATTCCTGAAATTTTGAGGAAAACGTCCGTTAGCCTACTAGTGCCCAGTCTCTCCTTAGGTACTTGGTCATTCATTTTGGCCATTTGTTGACATTTAAATTGTTCAAGTGTCACATAGAATGGTGAAAGACTTAAGCAAACAGTAAGAGACCAAGGAAAAACCTCTTGGAACTTTTTAGAGTTAGAAGATGGGCTGTTATAATCTATCACAACTGTAGTAAGCCATCTTAGCATTATCCACCTTCTGAACAACCGGGGCCAGATATCCAAATACCATCACAGTCATGATTTCCTTCATGAGAAGGTTGGATCAAAAGTTTCCAAGACCCCACATTTGCCATCTCATTAATTTGGTGAAGCACAAAATAGACATGCTTAGAATAAGAACATTCTTGTCTTTAATTTATAGTAGTTATTTTTTTTAAGTCAAGTACATCACATACATTTCCAACAATAACATTTATTTCAAAGACAAATTTGGAATGATAGTCAATCCACTCAAAACCTTTGAAATTCACCAGAATCATAAACATGATACATGATAATATCCATTAACTTTTAGTTATTCAAGTTCTGGAAAAAACAATATAAATATCAATGTATGTACCAATAATGATACTTTTCAACAAAAACATAAATAAACCACCAGAAAACTTGTAAACTCAACCATGTACACAGCATTGGAGTGGATTTGGTGAGAGTTTTATTCTGCCATGAGCAAGTTACCATATTGTATTCAATCCTACTCAGCCCTGTGCTTTTTCTGCTCTCCGTGTCTTCACCAATTGACAAACCTCTTCCACATGCTTGTTATCGGCCTCAAGCCTTTCTTGTAAAGCTTTCAACTGTGCATTGCGTTTCTCCTCTGATCGTTCCAACTTTTGCTTCAACTTTTCCTGGCAAACTTTACTCTGTTCTTGCACAAGTGTATCCACAAGCTGCCGTGCTTGTTCAACCTTCTGAGACTTGATTTGCAGTCTCTCTTGGAGTAAGCGGATCTGAGCTTGACGCTTTTCTGCCGTTATTTCCATCTTCTGCTGTAAACTCATCTCAACTGCTTTGGAGTGCTTCTCGATGCTCCCCTGCAAAGCAGCCAACACCTCTTGAATGCGTTTTTCATGAGCTTGCCAACGGTGCATTTGAGCTTTGCGATTTAATTCAAGATTCTCTTTGGTCAGTGCTTCCTTCTGTTGAATTTTCTCCTCCACCTTTTTAGCATGACACATACTAATCTCCTTCAACTTTTCCTGCACCTCTTTGATGTGTTGATCCTTTGCATGCAGACGGTCAATGAGCGCTTTAATCTGAGCTTCCTTCTTCTCCATGTGCAAGCACATCTTTTGCTTGAGCTTTTCTTCCACCATTCTGCTTTGTTCCTCGACAGCCTGCTGTTTGGTCAGCTGGACTTGACTGATGTACTCATTTTTTATAGCAGCCTTGGCCAATAATTCACCTTGACTACTCTGTATTAAAAGAAAACAAATATTTAACAATTATTCTTTGAAATCGAGGTAAATATTCTGCCACTATTCACCGAGATTGAGAAGAATAATTGTTTTAGTATATACACAGAAAGTGATCTCAACAACATTTTCAGAAGGAAACCATTAAAAATCGATTTAATTGATCTCTCAATTCATGCGTGGAAAACGTGCAAGCAGTACAAAGCATGCGCGAATTCGCAAAACGCATTATTCACTCGGTAGGGGGTGAATAATGCTCATTAGCCAGAGATAGCGAACCAATCAGATTGCTTAAAACACCAAGATCACTGAGTGTGTATATACTAATATGCTATATTGCTAAAGAGGAACTTTTACTTGTCATGACGGTAAGAAGATTGTGGTCAGGTCTTAGGTTATCATGGTGAATTATCTGAATTATCATGTTGTCATCAAAATGTTTCAAACAGGAACTTCCACAGAGCTTTTTTCCCAAGTCTAAAAGTAGAACAGATGAGCTATATTGTAAAAAAAAGGTAACAGTAACTATGTTCCTTAATTATGCAGGAAGACAAAATTATTCAGATAATTGAATGGTCAAGCTGTTTATGATTATCAACTAAGTTAGGAATAGAATTCAAGTCATTTGCAACATCTTCAGCTTTGACATCTTGGTCTCCTGTTTACACAAAGCATTGGACTGTACAATACAACAGAGCACAATTTTAACACTTCTCAAATGAATAAGTATAAAATGTGCAATATAGCTAGTTCCATGTTTGCAGTGGTGCGACCTGTGTTGATGTGACTGATCTATGACAAGTTTGCTTCAAAAAAAACTATCATCTCAGAGAAACCCCAAATTTATGCAACAATCAAATAGACGCACCAACATCAGGCATTCAAGAAATTATTGTAAAAAGGCGGGAATTTTATATCAGTAGTTGTTACTGGGGTGAGGCAATTGACACCATATGGGAGGGGAGGTCAAGCTAGAAGTCATTATGAGACAATACCAAAAGTAAGGCCTTCCAAATCTTTGTGCTAATTTTGAAGATAGATAAAAAGTTCTGTTTGCGAAAATTTAATCACCAGCATATTTTAATGGTATGTAGAAATAATACTTATGACATTGGAACAAAGTGGGTCTTCCAGTATTGTTGCTAGGATTTTGTACAAGGAGGTGCCCTATAGGAACTTGAAGGGGGTCAAAGTTTATCGCAATGTGTGACTGATTTGCTGAAAATTTCTATTTTGAAGGTGAATCAAAACCACTAGGAGCATAACACAGTGCTTTCAATAGGACCCAGCACCTGCCGGAGCTCCGGCGGGTATTCTGTTGAAAGTCGGCGGGTATATTTAACTTTTAAAAATTCTCCAGAGAGAAATTCTCGTGGGCTTCTCATATTACTCCGGCGGGTGCTGTTCCAAGGTAGCCACCTACTTCAAATCTTATTGAAAGCACTGATAACATGTGCCTACAATCCACACAATCAGTTATACAGGGACCATGGTAGTGGTAGGGCTTCTAAGTCTAGGCAAAACAAACGAGCATTATTGATTGTCAATCATATTATAATTTCTCACCAACATCCTAAGTCCATTTTGCTTAGAGAATCTGTTGTGTGCCATCAAGGGCACATTTACTTGGCTTTTAATGTGCCATTTCATTTTTTCCAGGAATCCTGTAAGGCCACAGCCCAATAAGACACTAGGTGTTTGAAGGTAAATGTTTTTCTTTTCCACTACTCATTATTGCCATGTATGTCCCGGAGACTGGGTCAGTTGATCTTTATAAAGTGGGGCATTCACACACCATTTTTCTCCCGGAGATGGGAATGTCGGCAACCCAAAATTAAAAATGGCAAATGCCTGAGGAGTTGCCCAGGGGAGGGAGTGTTAAAGTTTCAAACTGACTGGAACGTTAAAGGATTTTTTATTCCTTACATAGCTTAATTTTAATTATTTAGTTAAATTAACATCTAAATTCACGCGATTCAGCTAAATGTTTAACGAATAAGCTTAAGTAAGCATACAACTGTTTCCTACCGTTCTTCTTTTTTCAGCTGCTTTCATCTTTTCTTCCAAATGTTGCTTGTTCAAACTTTCTTTCCCTTTACGCGGAGTTAATCGTGGCTTCCTAGCATTTTCCTTTCCGGGACTAAATACGACTTCGAAGGCCACGCTGTTGCTGGAACAATTTTCCACTTTTTTAACAAAAAAAGAACAGAAATTCAGCGTTAAGAAGACGAAACACAGAAATGGTTAAGGTGCTAAAAGCTTTGAGAAAAACATTTCCAATAAGACAACAACCTGTGTGAACTGACTTGAGCTTACCTTGACACTCGATAGCAGACGCCATTTTTGAACTATACCTGTGCTTAATATTACTGTACTCTTAATACACCGACAGCGTTACTTAGAACGGAAGCACTTTTTCTCTATTTGATGAGTAGAAAGCTAAATAATTGTAATATATGTAAGCCTAATGATCACCTACACTTTAGGTTCAACCCTCGAGATGCAGTTCAACAACTGTTCAACTGACGTCTCTGTCGCGTGTTTCAAATTCCATCCCTTCTCACGTGATCTCATGGAAGAGTTGTGATTGGTGAATATGTTTCGCGTAAAGCGCTAATCCAGCACGTGTTATTCAGTTTTTGTTGCTCTGCAAGTTCAGTGAAATGTGGCGAGGTAAATAAACAAACTCTTGCGGTAAATAACTGAAAATCACTCAAATCTAGTGAAACTGGAAATGCTACACTGTAAGCCCTGGAACTAAATCTGTGGGCCCCCAAATTAACCGTGTCATCACTCAAATCTAGTGAAACAGGAAATGCTACACTGTAAGCCCTAGCCTGAATATCAGCCGTCTCCTCCTCTCGCTAAGTCTCGGGAGAGAGACGTCTGAAGGCACTGGGCGATAATGTCGTCCAGTGACGTCACTACCAGAAAACCTGGTAGTGCTTTTGATTGGTTGCCGTGTTTAATTTATTCGCCCCCCGCGGATAATTTGAATAATTTTATTGCCAAACGTCGCGCGTTCGAAGAAAATCGCGAGCTAACGCCACAAGAGTTAAAGCCGTTTCTGGTGTATGCTCGACCTTTGGGGTTCAAAACCTCAATCCGCAACAGGAAAATTCTTAGCGGAAGCGATGTATTCGTAAACTTGCCTACGGGATATGGAAAACCCTTAATATGTATGGCTCCACTCGTCAGTGGTGATTGAGCTTTCAAAGCGGTACAGCCATTTTCCAAACGAAGCATAGTCATATGCAAAATTTACCTGAAAAAAAAGCCTGAAACCTTGCAGCAGTTCACTCGTAAAATATTATCATTTTACCGTACTTTCGATATGTACGGCTAGCACACTAAATACATTGGCAAAGCACTCATTCAAATCCTTAAATGAAGACATTTGTCGGGTTTTTCAACGGCCATTCGCATGCATGAATGACCCCGAGAGCAAGCAAATCTGCACGTGAGCAAACAAATTATTCTGCAAGTATTTTCTTGGGGCTACGGACTGAACATATACTTAAACCTATAAACCTTACGACCTATTACCATAAAATTATTAGGTTTATTAGAAGTTTTGTTTAGTCCGTAACCCCATGAATACGTACATAGATAATTTAGTTCACGTGTAGATTTGCTTGCTCTCGGGGTCATTCATGCATGCGAATGGCCGTTGAGAAACCCAAGCCGCACGAGTCAAGTTACAAACTTCAAGGAATATTTAATTCCAGTGTATTTAGTGAGCTAACCGAGCATACTGAAAGTAAAATGATAATTTTTACGAGTGGACCGCTGCAAAGTTTAAGACTATTTTTGTAAATTTTGCATACGGTCGATAAGGAGGCGGAGATGATTGACGTCCACCAAACTTAACGGTTTTGTCTAGCGAAATTTCATAAATTACCACTTTTGACTCGTGACGTCACTGGACGACATTATCGCCCGGTGCCTTCAGACGTCTCTCTCCCGAGACTTAGCGAGAGGAGGAGACGGCTGAAATTCAGGCTATGTAAGCCCTGGAACTAAATCTGTGGGCCCCCAAATTAACCGTGTCATGGACGCATATAACTTACGCCTTAGGAAAAAAAGTAACTTGTTGAGTGCTGCTCGCTAATTTAGATCAAAAATTATTCAAATATCGGCTTGGTCACGTGCAAATCCCACCCGCGGAGATCGGGTTTGTTTTCATTTGCATTTGTTTATTGTCTTTTTGGTAAAATAAGGGCTATCAAGTCTTGTGATTGTTCGGCTTTTTCTGAATATGTGATAATTCCACGTGGGCCACGCCCTAATATTATCTTATGGTTTTCTGTCTTGTAAGGTTAAACAGCTCAACAAAGATTATGGCCGCGGGGATACATTTCCTCTCTAAACCTTGGAGGTTTTTTAATCAAGTCAAGACAAATTTTATAAGCGTGTCAAGTCGGGTTATCCCGCCATACAGGCGAAGCAGTACTGCTTCAAAAGCGCTTTCAGTTAAGGAGGCGGCGCGGCTGGAAAATTGGCGGCGGCGAGTTGAGTTGGCAGCCTCTTATCGTATCCTTGAAAGACTCAACCTACATGAAGGAGTATGCAATCATTTGACTATGATGGCTCCAGCGGCTAGTGGCGAAGGACAAGTGATGCTCATCGTACCTTATGGATTGCACTGGAGTGAGGTACATGAAATTTTCAACATTATTCCGACAGCCTAGCAATAGTAATTTTCGTTATTTATGCTCCTCTACCGTTTATTTCCGACTGTCGTTTCAGGTTAAAGCGTCGTCATTTGTTGGCCTGAATGAGAAGCGTGAATTGGTTGAAGGGAAAGGTGAAGCGGAAACAGCCGCCTCCACTATTCATACGGGAGTTCATCAAGCTCGACCAGACGCGGTTTGTGCGTTTCACCTGCACACACCGTATGCTACAGCCATAGGTAAGACTCAAGAGAAAATGACAGGACAGAGAGGGAACCTCAGGCCGTTGGCCGGGATATGTCATGTCTACGAAAGTTATTTTTAACCCAGCGGAAGCTTATTTTTTCCGGCGGAAGTCTCTTTTCCGAGACGTCCGCATGTAGTCTTGCCTCGCTCTCAGGTTGTTAGTGACACTTCGTCCGCCATTACATGAAATCTTTGCTTTTCTTTCAAACATCAGACCGAGGTTGGCCTTCATGCGGACGGCTCGGAAGACAGACAAAGACTTCCGCTCGTCTAAAAATAACTTTCGTGGACATGACATATCCCAAGGGCTGTACCGGCAGCCTCCCTCTCTGTCCCCTCATTTTGTCTTGGTAAGACTTAAATCTGTTGGTTTGTAGCCATTTCTTCCGCCCTCTCCGCGAGTGTCCGCTGAAGACCTTCTCAACTGTGAGTTTAATGTTGCTGTCACATAGGAGGGTTGGAATCCGACTAATTTACAACCTTGTTCCCAGGGCTTTTCCTCCCAGTTTTAAAAGGAACAGCTCTGGGAACGAGGTTGACTATTTTAGTTGAAAACTTCATTGAAGTTTCATTGAAAAGTTCGTTGGAATGAAATCGATTTTTGAAGGGTTAATGGGTGTATTTGTGGGGAGATAAAGGTTTTGTTGTGCATGATCTAAATTTTGGATTGTAATTTGAACGATGGTAAATTGGCAGCAAGAGTAGAGCAGTGTTTACATTGTGCTAGTCATGATTCTGGCCCTCTCTCTGCCACGCAACGCAGAACTGGACTAGACTCACTATGTACTCCAGGTAGCACCTTACAAAACAAGTGTTTGCTTCTTGTCGGCAGGCATTGTATGTGCATTCTCAATCTCGTAGAGTAACCTTTCTTTAATTTCAGGAAGCTTGAAAAATCCCAAACTTCGAATGTGCCACCAGAACTCGTGTCTATTTTATGACCGCATCGCCTACGACCGAGATTACAGCGGGGTCAGCACAGATGAAGAAGAAGGCATGCGCACAGCAAAGCAGCTTGGTGACAAGTCAGTGTTGTTCATGTGTAATCATGGGATCCTGGTGGTAGCACCTAATGCTGCGAGAGCATTTGATGATGTCTATTACTTAGAGCGTGCTTGCATGACACAGGTAAGACATTGATCTCGTACCCAGATCTCTGGCTTCGAGATTAGTAAGACAATTATATTCAAGGAGGACTACCTTGGGGACTTGTTATGGAAATTTAATATATGCCGTATTATTGATGAAATGGATTGGAAGGTTATGGACGACTAAAACACTGCCAAATAGTAACAAGATGAGAAACTCGTGGGGCTTGAACAGTCCCTTATGGATTTCTGGTGAGTCAACATCATCATCATTTGTATGACATATGCTGCCCTGCAAAAAAGGCCATGCTGCCCTGCAGGCATCGCGGAAGGCTTCAGACATCTCTGAATTTTCATTTTTTGAAGTTTCTTTTGTTTTTATTTAAAGAATGAATGAGTGTAGCGCAATTGTAACACATACAGTTTAATGAAGCGGGACTGAGCTTAGTTTCCATCTTTTCACAGGTTCTCGCTATGTCGACAGGACAAGAATTGTTTGAATTACCAGACGAACTTGCCAGGCTATCACATCAACAGCTAGACGGCCCTGGTGAAAGAGAAAAGTTTTACAATGCTCATTTTGAAAGCATGAAAAGAATTATCGCAAAAGAGTGCCCCGACTATATGGAATGAACGAACAGTTTGAAAGTTTAAACTTGAGAGATCAATTGGGATATACTAATATCCAGAAATATTCAGCACTGTGCAACAACTCATCATAACAAACAAAGTCATAGAGTCAACGGACGCTCTGTTGATAATCGTTCTGTATAAGTGTAATGAGCTGTGATAAAAAAGGCCAACTGAATGTATAGTAAATATACATATTTTGTTCCGTAAAAAGCAGCAAAAAACCGCTGACCTGTTGTTGACTTGCAAAAACGTGCACTGAAGGAGTCATGAAAATCTAGTTTGTTCCACAATATTGAGCCCTTAAGCTTTGTGCCTGGCCAATTGTCGTTTTATCATACCGTAGTTTACTGAAGTTGTCAGCTTAAAAACTACTTCTTCCTGCTCTCTTCTAACTAAGATTCACAGGGTACGGTAGATCTCAGTTCTATTTCAATTTTATCTAAAAAGTCGTATAACGAAACTACTTCAGTCGCCGAGGTTGCAACAGATCGTTTTCACTGCCACGCAATAAAAAAATAAATCGAAAACTATCCAGTGGAAAAAGCTAAGAAATTGTAATGTTTTAGAAGATAAAAAATAAGACACTTCTCCAAGTTTTAGCCCTGTGCGTTCCTCCAAACTTCAGATATTCGTTCCTGTCTTGTATCATTTATTAGTTTTAGTGAGCTTAAAATTTCTTTGTTTTGGAGTGTGCCATCCAGCATGGCACATCTTTTACCATGTGATCGTATTGTGCAAAGGGCTAGACTGTTCACAGTCCCCTATTTTTCCGCGAGATCGTAGGTTCGACGGGCCGCCATCTTGGTCCCTTGACGCGAGCAAAAATTGCCCGTGGGTAGGGGAGACTGTAACAGCCTCACTCTGTCTCGTGTTCAAGGGGCGTGGTCGATTTTTGGCGCCTCCGGTAATCAAATCAATTAACAGGAGATAAAAACTGTCAAATCGAAATGTGATAGCGATTACGTGTTGCTGTGCAGTTGTGAATTTCTAAACATTTTCAAGTGAATATTGCTCACGAAAACGATTTAATGCAGTTAAGGCGGGGGTCCACCTGAAAGCCGTATTTTGGCTTGGTATTATGTTCTTAATGCAAATATCTCGTTTACGTTTCAAGCAATCAAGAATCTGTTCACTCATTACACACATCTATGTTTTGCGCCGTTTTGTAAATTTTTTGGTGATTTTTAGGTTTATTTGGAGACAGATAGTTTTTCTCAAAGGATTAGTAAAATTTATGGAAATAGGAAATTTTGAAGATTTGGTGTTGTTTTAAAATTAGAGTTTGAAGTTAAAAATTGATAGATACACACCAACCTGCCTAACAACCCGAGTGCCATTGTGGGGTCGGGCAACTGTCTGGTGGTGTTCCATAACCTTTTCTCCCCCTTTCAATCTCTCTTTAAACTTCCTCAAATTTCACTTTAATTCAGGTAAACCCCCACCTTAAGAACTCTTCTCTGACTCCAAAAAAAGTGGCAAAGCCTGCAGAGAAATCCAAAAGTTCAGATGCGTGCCGTCTTTGTGGCATTAATTTTAAAATTTCAGTCGGTGATTTAGGCGGAAAGAACAAGTATATTTCGACCGAAAATCTATTTAGGATCCCTCAAAGGGCTGGAGTCGACAAAATTCGCTTAGCAGATCTTTTGAAAATACATCTTGGTGTGGAAGTGGTTCCAAAAGATCTAATGGAAAATCTTCCCGTGTTTGCGCGAAGTGGGCGTTTAAGATTGGCAATGCAAGTACCTTGTTCGAATTCATCAGGACACTGCTCTGAATTGCGAAAACACCGAAGAGGAAAGCAAAGGAGAGCAGCGTTCGAAACGAAAACCAGTTGGAAGAACCGCCAAAACATACTTTCCTTCGAGTAAATAAGAATCAGCCCCTTTTTGCTAGCGCTTTACACTAACCCTGAAAGACAAGAAGCAGACAGACGATCAAAATTAAAACATTCTCTAGAAAATTCCTCTGAAATCTATGCCATTTTGTCCCTTTCTGTCACTCAAGTCAACGCTCTGCTACGCTCTGATGAACTGTATTGTCCCTTCGACCAATCAGGTGTCGCCGTTGCTGGAGCAACTAACGCCGCTCCCTATTTTATCCGCCCCCTCACCCCTGCGCTATTAACCCCACCACTCCTATCCACGGGTATTTTGAACTCTCCCCAGCTTCGCTCGCATCAAGAGACCAAGATGGCGGCCCGTCGAACTCAACGATCGACACCTACGATCTCACGGAAAAATAGTGGACTGTGAACAGTCTAGCAATGGGCCTATTGTTCACCACTAATTTTTCCTGTAGCCGTAGCTGCGTTTCATGAGTTACTTGCTGAGCTAATGCACCCATATGTAAGAGACTTGGTGAGACCCTACCTAGTGAGTTATTTTGCACTCCCTGGTGCTTCAGTTCCCGCTTGATGAAATTCAGATACATCCGGGACATTGCACCCTGCAAGCAGAAAGAGTAGGACATTGTTATTTGCACGGTTGGCCACGAGCACTGGCAGGAAAATCACTTCAAGCACTGATGTGAGCAGAACGTTTTCTTGTTTTATCAATTTTAGGCGTTCTCGACAAGTGCGGAAGGAATGCGATGCGTGGTTTTCCGGTCAATATTTGACGTAAAGAACTTGCCGAGTTTCGGCCTTACTCCGTTTTATGACCTAGTTTGCTTGAAGGTTTGATCGATTCTCGATGTTGGAAGTTCTTGTTCAGTCCATTTAGGACGATGCAGGCCTTTAGAAAGCTATAGATCAGCTCTCCGCCGGGGTCTTGATATGTGTGCGTTTAGGCTAATTTAGACTGGCATTTAGAATTCTAATCAACACTACAAAGTTTCCAAAATTAAAAATAGAAAATTCACAGCTCGAAATTAAGATAGAACAAACTTAGGAAACTGAAAGTGAGATTTCTACTACTTTTTCCCACAATTGCCTTGATAATGTTTGAATATTAAACTGTTGCGAATGGCGTAACACTCAATGAAATTGAAGATATAGGATGTTTGTCTACTAAATGAAAAAGCACACATGAACTGGTGTACAAAGAGACGGCGATGTTCAAAGTATTCTTTTCTAAACCAATCAAATGAAATTCCTACTTGTTAATTGGAAAACTACTGTTGGCTTTTCTAGAATATACAATCAAGAAAAAACTGAGCTACAGGCTTCAATAAATCCTCTCATAACAATATTCAAAACATTATGTTTTATACAAAGAACAAGCGTATAGGAGCACTTCTGTGATAAAACAACAAAAAAGTTGTGTATCACATTTCTTCCGATATCAGTTTCGTGTAACTGCGTAATTAATTTAAGTTTGCTGCCACAAACTCTAAAACAGCTGCAAATAAAATTATCTCACAGAAAGGAACAAAAAATCCATCAATCCTGTATTAATAAACCCCTTATTATAGCACAAGTTATTTGCACGTTGGCAATCTATCGATAGGTATACCTAATTATTTATATAACTGCGTAAGAGGGACTACGTAAGCATAAGCGTAAGAGTAATTGAACCAGAAAGGCTAGGGCGCAAGAGAATCTCTTCAAATTTTTATTTCCCAGCTTGATAGTCATATGTGCAACTTTGTGAGATCGGCTACGTGTTCCCAAAATTGGTGTGCAGCTGGGAGGAAGGATGGAGATGGCGAGAACGAGCGAGTCTATGCGGTAGAGTTGTGGGAAAGGAGAAAAAGAGCGCGAAACTTAATTTTCTGATTTTCCACTAGTCTCCTCCTCAGCGTTTTTTTGTCTGATTTATTTTCCCAGTATAAAATTTCACTACGTTGAAGAAACACACATGATGTTAGTAGCCTTATAGCGTTGGCGAAAACTGTAGCAGCCTCTCAGAACAATGGATGGCGAAAAAATATTTTGGCAAGTTTCTTTGACTCGGACATGAACGTGCACGCGCTCCACTATGCAAATTTGTTACTTGTACGCGTCAGATTTTCCTTTCAAAATTATAACTTCTGCAAACTCTCGCCAAACATGTAGAAAAATAAGACACAATAAGCCGAAAATGATTATTATTAAGTAGTTGTTCTGAGGAACTCAAAAATCATGAACTCGATACCAGAGAAGAGAGCTTTCTTGCAAGAACTTTATTCCTAAGTCAAAAGCTCACGCGTACAACTCGCGCGAGAAGATCTTTTTACCATTCACAGCGCGAAATTTAAATTCCTGTTTTCATCCCTGAAGAACTCACCTTTTCCCATTGCCTCAGAACAAAAAATGCAGCAAAAAATTTGATGCTTCACATAGAAGGGAGTTTCGTGTAAATTCTTTAGAAATCTAATTTCGAGTGTAAGTAAATGGAATCTCCTCGTCTTAGTAGATTCCAGTCTACTGCATCACACCTTTTTGCTCGGACCCGCTCGTTTCACCGCCCTACGTATAAGCGCCCT